>LOEQ01002159.1:64192-112896 GCA_001685075.1 Bramus lutescens | reverse complement strand
ATATGGATGCAGACTGCGTGTATGCATGCAGACTGCGTATATGGATGCAGACTGCGTATATGGATGCAGACTGTGTATATGGATGCAGACTGTGTGAGAAACACACAGCCAAACTCACAGCCTCTCCCTGCTTTGCAGAGCTATATCCTTGAACTATTGCCTCAGGGGTCTTAGTGTCATCCTGTAAGCCAAACACCTATGTGATTAAAATCCACGAATCTCTAATGCAGTTGAGGGGTGCTGTGATTATGCCCCATTTAGAGATGATGACTCTGAGCTCACAACTTAAACCATCTCCTCTGAGTCCTTTGTCTTTAGTGGGAGGTCTGGAGCTCTCCCCTGCTTGGCACCTTCAATCTGAGGAGGATCTTCTCAGCATCAGTAAGTAAGGAAGGCTCCAGCTACCCAGGGAGAGCACTGGGGCGAAAAGAGGACTAGGGTGAGGCTCTTTCGAGCACTTAAAAGCCTGTCGCATAATAAAAAGAGCAGATAAAACTAGCAGTGGGAGGATGCTCTGTGCAGAAGGAACAGCTCCAGCTCATCTCAGGGTAGAAGTGTCTAAGGATTAGCGTTTCAGCAAAGAAATGAGATCTGAGTGTTCAGAAGCCTACAGTCCCTTGTCAGAGACAGCATAAATCTCACACCTTTGCATGGTTCAAGCATTTGTCATTTACTCTGTGTGTGTATCTGTGTTCCTGTGTGTGTGCCTGTGTGTGTGTCTGTGTGCCTGCGTGTGTGTCTGTGTGCTTGTGTGTGTGTCTGTGTTTGTGTGTGTATGTGTCTGTGTGCCTGTGTGTGAGGCTGTGTGTGTCTGTGTGTGTTTGTGTGTGTGTCTGTGTGCCTCCGTGTGTGTCTGTGTGCCTGTGTGTTTGAGGCTGTGTATGTCTGTGTACCTGTGTGTGTGCCTTTGTGTGAGTGTCTGTCTGTGTGCCTGTGGGTGTGAGGCTGTGTGTGTGTGTCTGTGTGCCTGTGCGTGTGTGTCTGTGTGTCTCTGTGTGTTTGTGTCTGTGTGTCTGTGTGTGTCTGTGTGTGTTTGTATCTGTGTACCTGTGTACCTGTGTGTGTGTCTGTGTGCCTGTGTCTATGTGTCTGTGTGTGTCTCTGTGTGTTTGTGTGTATGTGTCTGTGGGCATATCCATGCATACAGACACATGCATATGTGTAAGCATCTATATAAAGCACAGAGGTCAACCTCTGGTGCCTTTGTCAGATGCTCACCATTTTTTTTTCCTTTAAGACCAGGTCTTTGATATTTACCTGGAATTTGCCACCTATTCAATCAGGCTGGATGTCCTGCGAGCTTCAGGGAAGCGCCTGGCTCCATCTCCCCACCACTGGATTACAACTATACACCATGATGCCAGCCTTTTATGTGTGAGTTCTGATGCTCAGATGCAGATCCCCATGCTTGCCGTACAAATACTTTACTGAATGAGCTCTCTCCTCAACCCCATTAACAAAACACTTATAGGAATATCAGAGAACTTGGAGCTTAGCCTGTGAGTGACCGATTGTCACCATTTCCCCAAAACCAAGAGGTTTCCTGGGACATACAAGTTTCAGCATTGAAACCAAGAAAGTCTGGCAAGCTGGAAGGGACTGAAAGCTTAGGTCAGGGCTTCTGTATTGCTGGAAGGTTAGATGTCATCTTCATTGATGGAGCACAGCAGCAGAAATGTCACTTGGGATGTTGTTCGCAATGCAAATTCTCCCAGGGGCCCAGGAGTAAGCCCAGTGACCTTTATTCTAATAATGTCTTAAGTAATTCCACTGCACACTAATGACTGAAAGCCACTGATACAATTTGAGAAAGAGAGCCCAGGAAGATAGCTTGCCATGGGAGCTTAGGGATCTAAGTTCCATCTCCTGTGCCCACATTAAAAGCTGCAAACTATGCTTCATGCTTAACCCCAGCACTGAGGAGAACACAGAAAGATCCTGCGTTAGCTAGCAAGCCTAGCTTAAGAAGCAAGTCCCAGGCCCTGTAAGAGACTGTCACAAACACCGAGGTGAATAACTCCTGGGAAAAGCCACCTCAAGTTGTCTGGTCTCCACATGCACATACATACAAGTGCATGCACACTTACACACTTACACACACACACACACACATATATATATATATATATATATACATGGGTGGGGGTGGGGTTCCGGAAGAACTAGGAAGTTAAGTTGACTAGCTGCTAAGTGTCTTCTTTGACCCAAGACTCCATTAACCTGGCCCAGTCCTAGCTCCCAGTGCGGCTTCTCATACCACGTAGCCTCAAAGTCCATGTCCCTTCTCTGGTAGCGCCACTTGCAGTAGACTTGAGTGGCAAAGCATCGGTCCTTCACCTCGGGGAGCGTGGTAAACTGGTCCTTGATGAATCCTTCAAATCCCGACTGGGTTGTTTTCAAGACCTTGAGGTCTTTGATCCCAGCGTGGATGACTGGAGGTCCTGTTTCAGACAGAAGGGGGAGAGAGGGTGAGCACCAGCGGAATGGTGTCTCTATCAATAACTCCAGCAGCCGTGAAGATCCTGGCTGTAGAAACACACACCCTGGGCCTCCATCTTCTTGTGTCCTGGGATGCCTTCTCTATGGATTTCCAGACTGTCTGCCCTCTCCTGTCCGAGGAAAAGAGAAGATCAAGGATATAGCCATCCATGTTGGACTGGCTTCCTCCCTGGGAACTGTGAGGATGTCTCAGCCAAATCACCTTACATATCACAAGGTGCCTGTCATTCCAACAGCAATGGCTCTGACATGAGTTGGTGGAATCCTCAGGAGTTTGTCTTCTCTCTGCCACTGAGATCTCTTTCCTGCAATGTGTCCTCTGGTTGATCTACAGTGCCTGGCGACTTCTGGCTTCACTACACCCTGAGAACACTTGATGCCCTGGGGGATATAAGCTCGGCCAAGACCATACAGCTTTAGGAGTGAGCAATAGTGTGGACCTGACTGAGATCAAACAAAGAGTGGAAAAATAAGGTTGCTGATACTGGCATTGACCTGTATTGTCAATGATATCCATTGTTATCAGTTAATACCCATAGAGACTTCTGGCTTTGGTCTGAAGCTGCTTCATGGGTATCAGGGGCTGGAGAAAGGATAAAAATGATGAAAGTGATGGTTTGCCACCTTCCCTCAAAGGGAATGGATGGTAGATAGGCACATTTGGAGGATGCTGCTTACTGCATGCCAAGTAGTGCTAGCTCAGGCCTGGGGCAGTATCCTATTACAGAAGCATCTTGGACCTTCTAAGAGACTGGAACTTTTGCTGGACCTCATCATAGCCAGAGTGCAGAATGCACACTGATGTCACTCAAGACTTAAGACTGCTGTCCTACTGGGTACTCAGCCTGTTTGTTTAACTTGCTTTTCACAAAAACAGTGTAACAACCAGCCTCACTTGCCTTGGGTTTCCCAGGTAATCAACTTTTACAACCTAAGCTGATGTATAGCTTTAATCTGAAACTAGACCCACGCCCTGAGCAGAGAGCAATCGATGTGTGTTATGACTCTCACTTGCTGAAAATAGTAAATAGAGCAAAAGTAGCCTTATGAAATAGCAATCAGCCATAAACATTGAGTGTCACACACAGATACAGCTCGATAGCACTGTTTGTTGTCTGGGTCAGCTGGGGTCGGTAGAGTCTCATTCCTTCCAGAACTCGGTTGAATATTTCTGAAAAGCATCCTTCATCCCCTCCCCATGCCATTCATTCCAGCTCATCAATAAACACGGAGTAAAAGCCCTTTGTTAGGGACACGTGGTCAGCCGGGTTGACAAGGCAGGCAGGCAGGCATGGATTCAGATTTATACAACAGACAGAAGGGATGAGGAGAGAGAAGTAGAGAGTGCAGACCTGGGCTTTCTCCTGGTCAAACTACACCCAGAGGAAGCCTTGGATTCCTTTTCCTTAATGCCATGGTGACTTACCTTAGGTTCTCACGAATGCATTTAACCCATGCAATGACCCAGATAACCGAGGCTTTGCACAGAGTAAGGAGGGGCCGTTCAGCTTTACATAGAAAACAACTGGAGGTCTGCGAGTGTAGTGGGACCTTAGATAGAACACAGCACTGACACACCGGGAAGGAAGACGATTTCCTCCCAGGAGAAGTCGTGGCTGAGCCAAACTTTGTCCTGAGCAAGCTCTCAGAAGGTGAGGGAGTTTGGATGGACACCTGGAAATTCACTTCTGAGAAATCTGCAGCACCACACAAATCCAGGAATGAACACCAGCATGACTTTATTTGCGTGTGTAGGCTGGCGAGGACAGAGGACATTTAAGTAGCACTTGAAAACCCCTAAAGTCCCATAGCACGATCCTTAAAGGCTACTTCTTTTCAGTCTCTAAGTTGGTCCTGACAGACAGCTATCCTTCACAGCTTGTCTAGTCAAAAAGTCAAAGGCCAGAGTTCCTGGGCATCACTATATGTTCTTAGGAAAGAGAGAAGAAAATTCACAGTCCACAAATAAAACCTAAGGGCCAGGTCTAGAAGCCCATGTCTGTAATTTCAATGCTTGGGAGGCTGAGGCAGGACAATTGCCACAAGTTAGAAGCCAGCCTGAGCTACATCTGGAGTTATACAGCAAGAAGGGTCAGAGACACCAACAAAGCTTTCCAAAACCACCCTTGTTTTCCTTACTACCTGTGTGGCTTCAGTTGCTATGACTCACTCTGGAGCCAGACAAGCACTGCCTGTACTGATATTTTCTTTTCTTCTTTTTTTTTTAATACTGATATTTTCAAAGCTGCACGCGTCCTGCCATCAGGAAGCAATGGCTGGAAGATTAGTGGTAGATCTGGTGATTCTCCCTCCGATGTTCTGATTAAATAGAGCATTCTGTATAGCGTGTCCTAGGATAAACTGGCATGAGAAAAATTTAACTTTTAGTTCTGATTGGATGCTCTCCTTGAAGACACACCAAGAGGAAGCTGCGCCTTCAGCTGCCCAGGTTTGTCTGATTTCATTTTTTTGTTCTTTTACTTTGATTCTTGCTAATGAAGCACCCAGGGTCTTTTGCATGGTTGGCAGGTGCGTTCTCAGCCCAAATTCTCAACCTATAAAGGCGCTGGTCCCCCGGAGACAGTGTTTAACTGCAGTTTGTCTGCCTCAAACCCTGGAAAACCACACCTGTGTCAAGGAGCAAGAACACAACAATGGACTCTCTTTCTTGCCTAGACAGTGGACTTCCTCCATTTCTCACACTCCAGGTAGCAAAGGAGAGGAAAAAGGCCTCAACTTTGGCCCAAACCGTCCAGTTTCTAAGCTTTTGGTTGATGGCTTCCCAAGGTGTTTTCTCACTGTATCCTCAGAAGTCTACAAAGTAAACATTTCTGTGCAAGAGGCTTCCCTTTCTGTGCTCATCAATGCGCAGTAAGAAGTGGGCAGAGGCGAGCTTTAAATTCAGCAGCATGCCGCGAGATTCTGTGTTTNNNGCTCATTCTCCATCTGTGCTGTGTTTCTCCTTCCGGAAGCTTTCTTTGCCTCCTTTCAGTATTTCAAGCGGGCTTCCCAGGAGACCAGAGGGTACCCTGCTCCCATCCACAGAGGCTTTGGGGGCCTCAGCCTCCGAAAAGCGTCTCCGTCATCTGTTGAATGGTAAAGCATCACTTTCTGAAATGGCTCGTTGCATCTTGTTAGGATTTTTATGCCTTAAAATTTTACAGGGACTACAGAGATGGCTTGGCCACTAAGAACAATTATTGCCTGGCAGAGGACCCAAGTTCAGTTCCCATGTGGTTGGCTCACAACTACCTGTAACTCCAGCTCCAGAGGGGTTTGATGCTTCTGGCCTCAGCGGGTACCTGCGCTCATGTGTACATGCTCAACACAGACACATACAGTATCCATAATTTTAAAAGGATAAAGAGCTAAATCTTTCAAAGGACAAATTTTCTGTGAGTCCCATGAAGGAGCGACTCCGGTCATTACAAATATCCAGACTGCATCCCACAGCCACTCCTCTGAGAAACAGAATCTCAAAGAAATGAAACAGAATACGGTGGCCCAGAGCAAAAACAAATAGTAGAAGCCTTTGAAGGAGGATGAAGAGGTGAAGGGAGAGATGGACTAATGGTCGCTCTCCCTATCTTCCAGGGCAGCTGCCTTTCATCCCCAGCGTCTACTTTGGCTCCTCCCATAATCTTACTCAGAAAAGGGTGGTGCTGGGTTGTGTGCAGGGTGGTATTGCATGTCTAGAATCCCCAGTCTTGGCATTCAAAGTTCCCTACATTCAGTCCCAGCGACTACCTACCAAGCCACTCTCCCTATGCATGAGAACTGTGCCCCTGGAGAGAACACTTCACCTCTCCCTGTCTTAATTTCCTCATCTGTGAAATGGAGACGGCAGCCATCCTTGGGCTTTGGAGTTGACATGTGCCTCAGGTAAAGCACAGGAGGTTCCACAGAGCAGCCACTGTGTACAAAACACTGTGAAAGGCAACACAGTGGTCTTTTCACCACTGGCTTTTCCACACCAGTGTTAACCACCTGTCTAACTCCTGTAACCCTATGGGCTCCCTGGACTCTGAAAGCAAAGACTTTCAATTCTTGTTCCACTAACCCTGTGACAGCCCTGGCTACCTACCTTGAAATGGTTTCTTTTCTTAGCAGACTCTGGAAACAGAGAAAGCCCTTGCATTTTCAAATGTGGTTTGGCATCAGATTCCTACAGAATAGATGTCTTCTGTTCTCACGGACAATGAACTGCTCCCAGTTTGGTCAGAGCGGAAGCCAGTTCCTCCGATGCCCTCCACCACTGCGTGAACAACATCAACAAAAACTACCCTCTTTGAGGTTTGAAAGAATCTTTCCTCCTTGGCCCATGTTAGACATGCTGGATGAAATCAGAGTGCTTATTTTATCTTCTCTGTTGGCAGTGCCCCAGCCCACTGAGCACTGGGAAAAACCTGAGGCTTTCAAATTCATGGGGCCATCAACTAAAAATATACTTCCACACACACTCTAAAAGGATCCTGATTTAGAAGCCACAAGAAGTAATTCTACCAGAAGCAGTGTCCTTCTCTGGGTACCATCTGAGGAGAGGACTTAACCAGCCCACACCTCCCTGCCTCGGTTGTGGATAACATGGCAAGAAGAGTTCACATTGCACAAGGCTACAACAGAATCTCTTCAGCTCCCAGTGTCCTCCTACACACTCAGCAAATGGTGGTTTATCTCTCAGAGAAGCATGCAGCTACACTTTAAGCTCTCTAAGGGAAAGGAACTCACTGCAAGTTAATAGAAAACAAGCCCAATTCCTTACCTACGCATCAGGTGTCAAAAAAAGCACAAAGCTTTACTGATCTGAGGGGAAAAAATTCCTGTCATGAAGAGGATAATTACTTCCACAGTGAACGCCTCCAAAGATGGACAAAAATAGCTGAAAGGGAGATATTTTAAAACTATATTAAATCATTCTACTATGAAACCACAAACTTGAAAAGGGCTTAGGAAAAGCAAAGATCAACTAAATAATGTTTGCCTCTGTAGAGCCTTCTGCTTTCCCAAGAATCTTCAAAACTCCAGCTGGGCAATTCCAGCAGGATTGGGGTGCAGCAGGATTGAGGGCGTCACCAGAAGAGAGGATGTCACCAGCAGAGGGCTAACTTGACTTTAGTTTGACTGGGTGATGAGGAAGGTGACTTTAGGACCTTGTGTCTACCAAGAACTTCTCCTACGGAAGGACCAGAAGAAAGACTTCAACCCAAGGGTCAAAGGATGAAAGCAGCTGTCTCAGAGTGGCTTCTTACTTGACCCACTTACCTCTCCGCCTGCCTCTCACTTGACCCCTTGTCTAACTTCTCATCACTTAAACCTACCTCATCTGTCCTTGGCCTCTGATTCTATCAGATTCATTGCCTGTCTCTACCTCCCAGTAACCTTCATATCAGTCGATGGGCGGGCTTTCTTTTTTCACCATCAAAATACAGTATCTCTTTTTTGCAATCTTTTTCATCTTCCATTTCTCCATTTAGCTCTGCTTTAGCTGGAACACTTTTGCTGTTGTTTTGCTTGGTGTTGTTTTTTAGTTAGAGTCAGAATGGGAGCCACTGAATGCTTAAATAATTGTGAGTTTTAATTCAAATATTGCAGAGGCTTGAGGACTAATGTAGTTCAAATTAGTGGCTCAACCACCACAATGATGTCCAGGCTCAGCCAAGCTCCTGGTCTAGGAGAGAAAGCATTCATAAGGTTCCGTGGCACCTAAACAAGCAGCTTGCCTCATGCATGCAGAGCCAAGTTCTATCAGGGCATGGGAAGTCACTGACAGCAGAGCAGCCTCTGTCCCTATGGAACCAGTTTCTCTCTCCTCCAAATTCGCTCACAAAACCAGTAGACTTGAAATACACAAATTTTCAACATAATGAGGTGTCTGTAAAGGATCTGCAAAGAAGGAACAATATAATGCATTTTACAGCAACAACAGATCTAAGGCATCCAAGACTCAGCAGGCTTCCCAGACTGTTCAGGTCAACAGGAGGGAGTGCAGTTGACCCACTAGTTCTCTTGGGGAGAATCCCTTTGGAGTCATGTGGGTGAGTGTGTGTCTGAGAATCTGTGTTGGGGGAGGGAGAATTCTTATCATCCAAGCAAGCCCACAAACCATAGGGGTTTATAACACCAGCATTCACTGGAGAATTTGGAGTTTGTGAATTAATGATAATTTTCTCAGTTAAACCTACACAAGGCCAGTCTTCTTTTTTTTCTTTTTAATATGTGTTGATGTGTGTGTGTGTGTGTGTGTGTGTGTGTGCATGAGTGGATGAGTGTATGCCTCTCTGTGCATGTGTACAGTGTCCAGAATAGGATGTCACATGTCTGTTTCTAACATTCTCCACGTAGTTGCCTTGAGACAGGGTCTCTCTGGAAGCTCCCCATTTTGATCAGTGAAAGCTCTTGGGATCAGAATATCTTTTCCTCCAAGTACTGAAGTCCCATGCACAAACATCCATGCAGTGGGTACTATGGATTAAAACCAAGTCTTCACAAGCCTTCAGAGCAAGAGTTCTTCACACTGAGCCATCTCTCCGTGGGTGTTACTTACGAAGATGATTATAACAGAAATTCCTGCCATAATTTCTTCCATTTTAATACTTAGATAATAAGCAAATTAGGAATTGGACTTTCCCACAAAAAGAATATACACCTCTAGTCTCAAAAGAGATTGGTATGAATAGTTTCACCTGAGGAACCCTGTGTGCACACACAGCTGCGTCCAGTGCACGTGGGGACTTGAACTCATTTACTGCACAGCTCTCCTCTTACTCCAGCCCTGTCAGCCCTGCAGGGTATCAGAGCGGCATGAGCTCCGGGTCAGTAGATTGGAACTTCTGGGCAGATTGCCACAGGGTTATCTGTTCCCAGAAGCGCTGTTGCCATCTACAAAGACAACAGACTTGAACTGCTTCTGAGGCTGCTCTTTCTGCTGTGCGGTGTGAGCCATGACATTAGAACATGGGCAGCAGGGGCAGCCTTCTGATCAGAACTCAGGCAGATACTGACTCCCGGCCTGCAGCTGGTAAGAGAACTCAGCTTTCCTTAATCATCAGTAGCATCCTGGACTTAGCCACTGGTACCTTCCGCATCCACTCTCCTGCCTGAAAATATCTTTGTAGAAATCACCAAGGATGTTTACCGACTCCAGAATTCCTCTTCCGTTATCTTTTAACCTAGATTTCTTAACCTTTCTGTAGCAGATAGCAAATCTATTTCATCTTCTGCTTAGACATTCAGTGAGACCACACGTGGCCTTCCTCCATGAGGCATGACTGTCTGAGTCTTGCCAGGGAAATGTTAGGGGCCATTTATAACCTGGTTCTTATGTCTGAGGGGTCTTGCCTCTTTTTCTCTTTCAACGTCTTTACATCTCCTACTTACCCAATGTGGTAATTTATTATCAAGGTGACCCCCCCATAGGAAGTAACAAAGTAAGGTTGCCTAGGATTCTGTCTAACTGAGTTGTATCACCTCTAGCCCAACAACAAACCGAGAGTGGAGGAGGAAGCCTCGGTCTCTTTGCAATACTTCTTGCTACCTTCGCAGCTAGCCCTAATAAAAATGAGGTTCTCTTCTACTTCCGTGACAAAACTTTCTCCAGACATCTCTTTCCTCCACTTCCTTCCTCTGTCTCTCAGACCAACCTTCTGCCCAAGTCTTAAACTAAGGAATCTTCCCTGGGCACTCTTACCACTTTCCATGATGACTAGTCTTGGCTGACAGCTGAACTGCATCTGGGAACAACTACAGCCCAAGCCACCAGGCACTCCTGTGCGGGACGATCTTCATCAGATTATTTGAAGCAAGAAGACTCACCCTAAATGTGGGCAGTGCATACTTGTGGCAGCGCACAAAAAAGGACATGGAAGAAGGAAACTTCTGTCCTTGGCTTGCTTGCCTTTGCTCTTGTTGGCAAGGGCACCTATGCCATGAACTTAGGCACTCTTACAGCGGTATCAGACCGAGATTCTTGGGGGCTTCCAATGAGCAGCTCTCCAGGAGTGATTCCAGGCCTTCAGAACCAGGTTGGACGCCTGAGACATCCAACCTTACAGGCTCCGCAACTAACTGCAAGATTCTTGGGCTCTTCAGTGTGAGACCACAATCACTGGACTGTATTATGTAAGCCAATCTACTAAATTACCATTTGGTATGTACATATTTATCCTACTAGTTTTGTTCCTTTACAGAACCTGGTCAATATGTTTTATATGATATTTCTATTTTCCGGAACTATTTCCTTCCCTGGGCTTTCATTCATCTATCATCCATCTGGTGATGGTCCCCAAATCTATGTCCCTCTTTACATTCCAAAACACACCATCTTTATCCTCCACACTTTATGCATGGGTATATCCTCTCTAGTTCCGGTCCTTCCACTGTAAATCCGACTTTGGTAACTCCTTCTGTTCAACCTCCACCTCCACTCAACCCCTGGCGCACTGGTTACACTGCACAAAGGCCTTGCAGAGGGACTGACAGCAAGCTGCTGGTCTGCATATCTCCTCCTACCTCCCCTGCCTGGTTCATCTCTGCAATGAATCCCCAGGCGACTCACAACAGGCTGCCTTTCCAGCCTGCTCAGCACACTCTGGTCAGAGCTGCTGAGCAAAGCGAATCCACAGTGTAAGGGAGGAAAGCTTTGTGTGGCTCCCTGTTTCACTGGGGTTCAGCCCATAATGGCTGAGAGAGCATAGCAGAAGAGAGACTGCGGGGTAGAGGGAGCAAGCGTGGGGCAGAAGGTGTGTGGGTGGCAGCTGACCAGGAATCAAAGGGCAGGTCAGAACCAAGAGCTGGTCACCCACTTCTGCCAGCGAAGTCCTACTTCTTAAATATGCCAGAGGCTCCCAAAATAGCCCCAGCAGCTGGGAAGCAAACATTAAAAATGAATATCTGACAAAGACCTTACAGATGTGTACACACACACACACACACACACACACACACACACACACGCATGCGCGCGCGCGCGCTCATTTACGCATTTGACTATGAGAGACCTTTACTTTTCTGTTGTCAGGATAGATAATAATTATGCCTATTATTTAAGAAGTTCCTATATGCCAGATACTCTACCTACAGCTTTAATAAAGTCAATGTAGTAATCATCTCCTTTATTTCTCTGGACGACTGTAGAGGTGGACTTCAGATCGTTATACGACAAGTGAAAACCCACTGAAGACCTATGGCTCCCTGGCTCACAGTCATGCTATTAACTAGTGGAGCTCAACTTCAAACACAGCCTATGCTGACTCCAAGACCTCTCTGGCCTTAACTAGAGATTCCTTTGATAAGAATTATAATATATTCAGTGTTTTATTATGCAAACTGCCTTTAAGTTAGACTATATATGTCATTCCAGCACAGGAGGCCCCTCAGCAACCCCCAAGGAATCAGACTCACTGGGCTTAGTTCTGTTCTACGATTGTTTTGCTTGTTCAACAATGAAATCACTATCTGTCCAATGTGGGCTTCAGCATTAGGCAGGAGCTCAGCATACCCTAGCCCCCCTCTCCACTCCTCTCTGTGTCCTGCCTCTCTAAGAGCCACTGCTTCTCCAGGCAGACCCTTCCTCTTTCAGGGCCAGCATAATGCAAATCATTTTGCAAAGTCAATGAAAACATTTTCTCTCCTCTGCCAAAGCCTTCTACATTACCCTGGGAAGAGCTGAGTTTTGTAATGTCTCTGTTCCATTACGATGCCTTTAATCCCTCAACAGTGTGATGAATTTGTTTCCAGGTGTATCTCCAATAATGAAACCTGGCACAGGTCAGGAAACGTCCTGCCTTTTGTGCAAGGACTACATCTTCAAAGTCTACTTGCTTACTAGATAGTGCGTGAGCGAGTGACCCAATACTCTTGAATGAATGACATTTCCACTAGAGCTCAAGTCTACTTCTGGTTATTTATGGGATAAAGAGTGTGCTAAGTTCCCAAACGCCTCTGAAAAGCAGCTGAGAGTTATGCTGACCAATACAGTGGCCTCCAGCCACCTGTTGTCAGTCAGCACTTGAAATCTAGCAAAAATGACTCAAGCTGTATTGTTAATACAGCTGTGTGCATGATTTTGGAGACTTGATATTTCAAAGAGTGAATAACATTTTGGATTAAGCTAAATCTATTATTAAAAATATTTTTCCTCGTTTTCTCTTTGGTTTCCTAAAGTGAATATTAAAAGATTTTTAAAACTATATAAAAAGTTAAACAGAGCTGGCTTAGACTTTAAAATTTCATGAGAGTTGTCAGTGTGGCTTAGGAAAAAAATGTTGGGTGTGAGTTAGGATATGTTTCTCTCTTTTGCTTCTAAATTCACACATCAGAAAGGAAGGAGGAAAGAGACTCAGACTGAGGGGAAAGAAAAGACAGGGAGGGAAGACAAGATGGAGGGCAAGTTGTTTTAGATAGCAGCTCAGTGAGGGAGTTTTGCCACATGACTAAGCTTTTGGTGATCAAATCATCTTTTCAGTTAACACGATGTTTCAAATGTTGAGACAGACTTAGCTATATCTAGTCTTAAATAGTTAGAAACGTTAAGGGATAAAGAAGTAAGACATGAAATAGAAACATGTAGCTGTAAATATTCTCTATTCCGCTGGTTTCCCTGGACCGGTTTCTCTCCACCCAGCAGGTCTTGCTCACTAGCTCCTGCAGTTGCTTATGAAATAACCATTCTAAGGCCTAATATTAATTAAATACTCTTTGGTCTATTAGCTCAGGCTTATTATTAACTAACTCTTACATCTTAAATTAACCCATTTCTTCTATTTTGTATTTTACCATGAGGCTCATGGTTTTGTTACCTCTTGCTTCATGGGCAGCTACATGGCGTCTCTGACTCTGCCTTCTTTCCTCCCCTATCTCTGTTTACATTTCCTGACTTGCTATATTCTGCCCTGCCATAGGCCAAATCAGCTTCTTTATTAACCAATGGTAATAAAACCTATTTACAGCATACAGAAGGGAATCTCACATCAGAAACAGGAAAGTTCAAAGTTAAGACTGAATCCATAATGACTACTACATCTCCTATTGAGATAGCTGTATTTCTGCCATCTTTGGTACTATGCTTCAAAGTTCTCCTGTTTTGATGAGATTAAATAATCTTAATTGATTATTTAATTATGCTTCTG
Source organism: Bramus lutescens (assembly GCA_001685075.1). Taxonomy (NCBI): domain Eukaryota; kingdom Metazoa; phylum Chordata; class Mammalia; order Rodentia; family Cricetidae; genus Bramus; species Bramus lutescens. The sequence goes on along the minus strand of LOEQ01002159.1, from coordinate 99,271 downwards.
ACAACCTCAACAAATCAATAGAATACTAATTTTGGGAACCTTATTAGCTCAGATTAATTATTGGTACTAATAAGGTCTATATGTTAATAATGTTTCATAGTTAGATTTAAATTTTAAATTTCTTGCTAAATACAATTATGTAATAGTCATTGCAATTTTAAATGAGACTCATTGTAAAAAGATTATAATACTATTAGGGTTTTATTATGCAAATAAAATGTCAGGGAAACATCAGTAATTTCAAATATTGGTTACTATCACTATTTCATAATACTGTACCAAAAATATTAGTCAGAAAATTTGGAAATTTGCATCCTTGACGTTTCCAGCCTTTACTTTTTCCCCTGTTTCACTTCAAAACTGGGTCATGCAAAATTTCTGCCACTCAAACTCCAGCTTTTGTAGCAGAAAGATTCATTTTCTTCACTACCTTTCAGCAAATGGCAGATAACCTTGTGAAGTGCAATCCAAAGCCACAATGTTCAGTCCAGTCTCAGATTTAAATGGTTTACAAACTCTCTACCATTTTCCTCTGTGTCAGTAAAGAGAATTGCTATGGGCCAGAGAAACAAAGCGATCAACAAAAGACACCTGATGGCACTTGTACAATAAAGCCACGGAAACTGGTTCCTTACCATTCCTCATCTGCTCCACCTCACAAAAGTGTGTTCCCGTGGGGGTATGGATGAACGCATGGACATGCTTGACTCCATTCTGAAAGGGAGACAAAGTGGTTCCCAGTCACACATACCACCATAGCACAAACCACCATAGCAATTTCTTTCATTAGGCTGGGAACATAAGTGACGAAACCTTTTCCAAACGCTTCCAGGGGACCTCTTCTACGTAGACGTGGGCTCGGGTGACATGGTTAAAAGAAGAAAGGAAGTGCTCACAGATGTTCATAGCAAAGGTCTCTATGCTCTTTATCTGTACAAAGGAATGAACAAAAGAAAGAAACACTGGTAATGTCCATTTAAAAACGTCCCTTTTAAAAGACCTGGGCTGATTTGATTGTTTCGCTTATTTTGAGGTAGCCGCTCACTGACAACATAGTTAGGTCTGACCTTGAATGCATGATCTTTCTGCCTATGCCTCATTCTGAGATTATAAACCTCTATGTCTGGCTTACAGCATTTTTTTTTGGTTTATTTGTTTAAGGCAAGGCTTCTCTGTGTAGCCCAGGCAAGAATCAAGCTCATGGTAGTCCTCCCAAGGGCTGGGATTACAGGCATCCACTGGCAAACCCAGCCAAAAGTAATTCCCAAATGCTCATGGGGGCTCTTTCCTGATCAGTGGTTTCTTCCAATGAGAGAAACACTGAATCTCAGGAGATGAAATATTCCGGTCCTGTTTTTCCTCCACTATTCCTGGGTGTGGTCATAGATTCTGATCACCTAGGAGACTCTATCTTGTTATTCTTTTATTTTTAAATATTTTTGTTATTTTTATTATATATGTCTTGCCTGTGTGTGCACTATGTTCATGGCTGGTGCCACAGAGACTGGAAGGGGGTGTTAGAGCCCCTGGAACTGGCGTTCCAGGTGTTGTGAGCCATGTGGGTGCTAGAAGTGGAGCCAGTGTTCTCTGGAAGATCAGCCAGTCTCTTGACAGATGAGCCACCTCCCCAGAACAGTTCTGTGTTTAAAAGAAACCTGCTTTGCATGCCAGGAGGCACTGGAAGATAAACAAAAAGCAACTTATGTCCCGAATCTTCTCTCAATGTGTTTGTAATACTGGAGCTTATCATGAGGTTTGCAAATGGTCTCCAGTGTTTCCTCAGAAAGTCAGTCTTTAGGTATGTCTGTGTGAGCATTTCCATAAGGGGCAGACCCACCCTGAATGTGGCTGTGCCCCTCCCATCTCCTGGGATCCCAGAATAAATAAAAAGGTGAAAGCAAACTGAATGCCAGTTTCCCCAATCTGCTTCCCGACCACAGACAGAGGATGCCTAACTGCATACACACCTGTTGCCAAGACTTCCCTACAGTGATGGGTTACCAGTGGTTCTCAACCTGTGGGTCGAGACCATTTTGGGGTCACCTAAGACCATTGAAAAACATAGATATTTACCTTACAATTCATAACAGTAGCAGAATTACAGTATAAGGTAGCAACAAAGATTAATTTTATGGCTGGGATCAACACAACATAAGGAACTTTATTGAGGGTTACAGCATCAGGAAAGCTGAGAACCTCTGGATTATACTCTCAAGCCGTGAGCCAAAATAAGCCCTTCGTCCTTCAGCTGCTCCCCCGCGCCCTCGAGTATTTTGTCACAGCAATCAGAAAACTAAAACAGGGAGCACAAAATTTGGGACAGTAGATTCTGCCGATAAGTAGAGTATCTTATGACCAATATTCTCTTTTACTGTACCACAATGCCCTTTCTGCTACAAACGCACGCTCTAAAAGCGATAGGACTCGAAGAAAAGCACAGGAAACATGTTAATTTAGTCTGAAATTCTCCCATGGCCTTGCCTTGCCCGTAGCTCCGGTGTGAGGTTAATTTGTCCAGGAGCTTTCTTTCTACCTAATGAGGTAAATCAAAAGAATAAAATAAAACAAGCTTTTCTGTAAGCCTGAGAATTTTAGGGCAGAAAGAAAAAAATTAAAAATGGCATATATGTAAAAATAGGTTAAAAGGAAATGAGAGCTTAAAATAAGCAAGTCCCACCCCCACGCGAGGTGCACTGAATTTGCGTCAAGAAGCAGCAAGCATCTAAGCATGATTATACCCCTTTGAACTTCGCCAGGACATGCACTGTGTTCTTGATGGTGTCTGTAGGGATGATGTCAGAATTATCACCATGTAGGTAATCCTTTTTGGATCTCAGAGTCAACTGCACCGAAGTGGCCACCTCTTTGATGCTGTGGTATTTTCCATCCCTGTGAATATGGAGAACTTTGACCATATCCTTCCCATAGCCAGTTCGGACAAATTCCACTTCGTCATTCTGTAACGAAAATAAAATTATCTGATTGAAGAAGGCAATAAAGTTAACAATGTCCCTTTAGTTTTTCATTTTATTGGACAACTGCAAGAGGTGAGATCCAGAACACTCACAAAAGCAACATCACTCTCAACCTTGGCTGACTGGTCTTTTGTAGGGAGAAAGAGGTTCCTGAGAAACAGAACATATCTAGTTACCCTGAGGACAGACAGGCACATGGTTCTCTTGATAATTATTTTAAGCATTTACTTCGTTTTGACTCTGTGCATGAGAGTTTGTGCAGGTGCCCATGGAATCCAGAGGTGTCCAATCCCCTGAAGCCGGAGTTACAGGCAGTTAGGAACCACCTAGTGTGGATGCTAGCGATTAAACTCTAGTCCTCTGCAAGAGCAGTGTGTACCCTTAACCACTCTGCCTCTCTCCGGCTCCTCTTGAAAATATTTTTTAAAATAGTAATAACTGAAGTTCCCAGGTCACAGCTCCACCCTTCTCTGCAACATGCAACCTCTCCTTGTAACAGCTTTTGGTACTGATATCTTACAAACGGTGGACCAAAATGAAGTGGCTCGCTCCCTTCCTGTGGTTAGTAAAGGCAGAGTTTGTATCTGTATTCAGACCTGTTGACTCTAAACTATGTAGTGGTCCCCATGGAAACCAGCTTTTTTTCTAAAACATTCCATGGCTTGTTACCTGGAAATAATCCCATGCCCACTCCATCCATTTTTAAAAACAGTGATATTTCTGAGAAAATGCTCTGTGATAATGGAAACAATCTGAGCATTGCTTTCTCTGTTTGCCGCCAGGAAGGAGCAGGGTAATCAGGAATAGCACCCAGAATGCCTCCAGGATGCAGAGCCAGGGCCACCTGACTGCGAGCAGAGCTCAGCCTCTGGTGGAGAGACATGCAACCAAAGGCGGGCGATGCAGTTATGAAGGCCTGCGTTTGAGGCTTAGCTGGTGAAGACATCCTTTTCTGTGGCAGGCAGGCACCAAACTTGCCACTGGGTGTTTGTGAGGAGAGGCAGCAGGGAGTGAGGGGTCAGAAAACCCTAGAGCTACGAGTACAGATATTGACTATGAACGTAGTAATGAAGGTGGTAAGAACAAAAGCCAAGAACAAACAACAGGCAATGCAAGTCTTGGCAAAAGGCAAGAAACCTCTCCTGTTGCTCTCATTTAGGATGCCAAGGATTGCCGAAAAGTCACTGCATCAGAAGTCACCAGCTCCTCTGAGGAGATTTCAGAAATAGCGACCAACATAAAAAATAGCTCTTGCTTCCTTAATGGACATGAAAAATAAGAGGCCGTCTCAGATCTTGGAGATGTAGCCAGATGGGGCAAGCTCTTGTTCACTTAACATACACAAAAGTTCAGGGTGTCCAGATTTAATCCTGCCTATCCAGGATTGGGGACTCTTAGAGATGCACCCCCTAAAGTCTTTGAACCAACTTTGGAGAAACATCTTCAAAACAAGGGTCTATAAGGTGCTGGGGGAGGTGGCTTGTTTGACAGACTGCTCTAGGCTTCATCCTCAGCACCACATAAGTGGGCAGGGTAGTGTATGTCTGCAGTGGTAGCACTTGGGAAGTGGAAGCAGCAGGATAGGAAGTTCAAGGTCATGCTAGGGCTCGTTAGGCAGGTCAAGCTCAGCCCAAGAAGCACGAGAGAATGTTGAAGAAGTATTCACGTGGAGAAGAGGAAGCCTGTAAGAAACAAGAGCTCAGGGTTCTTCAAAAGACTGCAGTAGTGGCAGAGAGAAGCTGTTGTGTTGTTACAGAAGCTTTGGGCTCTCTCCAGACCCCATCTCCACCTTGCCACTTGTAGCTTGGTGGCTTGTGACATGTGATTGAAGGTCACTGAGCTTCCGTGTCTCCATCTGCACCGATGGAGATAACCATCAGCGCCCTATAGGGGGCGCTGGTGACTCTGCCACCTCCAGCTTTGTTTCCAGTGGAAACAGTTCCCATGGCAGGCAGATGGACGCAGCTGCAGCAGAGATGATGTTGGTCAAGCTGCTGACTTGGGAAGGAGAACACTTTTGACACCAGAGTGTCTTGAGTCTCAGGGATTCTCCCTAGGGGAAGACAGAACATGGCTGCTTGAGCCCTTGTGATAGCATGTATGGCGGCTGCCCAGGACCAAAATCTCTGAGTTTAATAATCATCTCTATTAGGGACCGCCTACACCTCCTAGTCCTTGGCCTCATCTTCTGTCCTTGCATAGCCAAGACGTAGTAGCTTAGCTTGTGAGGACACGGGGAGTCTAGCAGACATGTAGTGGGTTTGCAACACTCCTGCCTGTACTACCAAACACTATCCCCAGTGTCATGTCTGTTCTCGCCCCTACTTACGCTCTGCTTCTGCTGTTCTGAACTCAGTGTGGATCAGATGCTTCCTCTGCCTGTAGACCTTGCCTCTTTCTCAAACTGTTCCTCTCTTCTCACTCCCTGACGACACCAGCCTCTTCACCTGCCTGATTTCTTCTCGTCATCCTCCATATCTTCAGTGTTACTTCCTCCAGAAAATCTGTTTTAGTCCTTCAAACACGGAGTAGGCGGCTCCTTTGATGTATTCTCAAGACCCTTGTTATGGCCTCGGAATCTTTATCAAATTGTATTGCAAGTACCTCTTTTTGTATGATTCATTCCAAAGCCATAAACTATGAAAGCAGAAGAAAGTTCTATCTTGGTCACCATGGCAACTCCAGCACTCAGCACGTTGCCTGGATCTTAAATAGGAACTTGATAAATGTGTCATGAATGAACGGATAGTGCTACTAACCACCTCCGCCGCTTGCATGATGACACAGAATAGTTAATGAAAACACACAAAAGATTCCAATACAGGAAGAGTGGGCTCAGTTCTGACGCCATCAAAAAATAGTCCTCTTTCTGAGAAAAACAGGAACAGAAGCATGAACCTTAGATTTAGATGGCCTGTGCCAACTGTCAGTTACAGGGACCTGGGCAAGTACTTGTCTGTTTCTTTAATTCCTCCCCTTTTCCATCTATAAAATGGGATAATGGCAGCACCTGTTATACGTAATTGTGATGTTGAAAGTGGCTGCTCAGAACAGCTAGTATGTAGTATTCAGTGAATGTCAGCTAGCACCATTATCGGGCAGCCAGTGTGTCCAGAAGGAATATAGCTGCAATGTTCTGATATCTATTGCAGCCCTGTTCTTTTTTTTTTTTGATAAAGACAATGATGAGAATCATGTCACATAGGTACCCACCAATTTGAGCTGTTCATATCTACAGATAAAACAAAACCCCACCAGTATAAATTGAACTTTGGGTGAATCCTAATTGAATAGACACACTGAAGGAACATATCTAAATGAGGTGCGTATTTCCTTTTACCCGTGTATGAACATTCTCCACTATACACATTTCTCCGTGCCTTCTTTTGATATCAACATTAACATACGAGTGCCAACATGTACCAGACACCGAGTGAACGCTCCCTACTTTCTGGATTTGGAACAAGGTGAAAACAGGTTCATTTCTCTAGCTACACAGCTAAGAACTAACTTCAAGTCTCTTGGTTTTAAATGCCAATCAGTACCAATCCTCTCTCCCTAGAATGCCCTGTCTTTATAAATCTCTGTTCTGTCCACACTGGTCCTTGCCCTAAAACATGGGCTCTCTTCTGTGAACTCACAAGCACTAACACTGGGCTTCCTCATTCCACGCTCGTTCTTCCTTGTTCACATATGCACACGTCTTAGTTTTCCCAGAGCCAGCATCTTGAAGGTTAGCGTGGACCCTTTCTCTATGTGGTACAGCACTGAATAGTGTCCTATACACTGCCGTGAATGACGTGTCCAAGAAACAAGATTCATCATTTTGCAGACTATTTTGGAAATTTGGGTCATTTTTTAGTTCAATAAGGGAAAATCTGTTTTCACTTACTCCCAAGAAACTTTAACAAGGCGCTTCAAGTTCTTCTCAAGTTCTGGAGGAGGAAAAAGGTAGGGCGAGAGCTCACCACATGAGTCTATGTTTTCCTCAGAGGAATTTATAGCCAGGGCTGGAGATGTGGCTGAGCAGTTATAGCACTGGTTACTCTTTCAGAAGACCCAGGTTCGGGTCTCAGCACCCACGTGGTGGCTCACAACTATCTATAACTCTAATTTCAGGTGATCTGATGCCCTCTTCTGACTTCTGCAAGTAGCAGGCACACACAGTGCACATAAATGCATACAAACAAACAAACAAACAAAAGAATTATATACACAAAACAAAAATAATTTTTACAAAAATAAGAATTCTTATATGGGAAAATGAGATTGCCTTATGGAACTTAGGAGTTCAAATTATTTTCAGACAATAAAGTAAGACAGACCCTCATGGAGCAACACATGAACCTTTTTATTGGATGTTATCTGGAGTTATAACAGTCCGGCAAAATTTGTAACAACAGAACCCTCTAACACACACACACACACACACACACACACACACACACACTTCTTCCTTTTCAGAGCCCGATTTTCGCAGCTCCTTTCCGTTCTCTTCAGGCTTCTATGCTTTATTCTACTCTGCTGTGCTTCAGTCACTGGAATTCTTTATTCTGTTGCCACAGGAAGACACTTTAATTGAGGTTGTTGCTATTGTTGTTATGAATTTTAGCTCTTTCCAATATCCAAAAGTAAAGGTTGATGTAGCGCGCATGTCTGTTTACATCTTCATAGGAGTAGATTTAATGACAGGAAAACTACTGAGAGAATGTTAGGCAAAAAGCAAGAAGAGATTTTCATCAACTTAAATCAACTCGAGCTTTCTCTTGAGTCTCAGAATTAATATAAGGACCCTCTCTACCTTTCACAAGAGAGAGAAAAAAGTGTTTGCTATTTTGCATCTAAATACTATAATTCAGTTATGCTGCAGCACATAAGAATTATAGATAAGAAAATCAATCTCTATCTCTCCTCTCTTTCCCCCTTCTCCTCCCACTGTCCGTCCTCCCCATCCCCGTCCTCCTATCCCCGTCCTCCCATCCCCATCCTCCCATCCCCGTCCTCCCATTCCCCCATCCTCCTCTATCCCTCTTTCCCTCTCTGCCTCTTTTATGCCAAGGAGAGTCTTCAAACCCTCTAGGTTTCTCCTTACTTGAATGTTTTCTTGGGCATTTGCGAATATAAAATCTTCAAGGAGGGGAAGGAATGCTGGCCTAATATGAGAAAAACAAGCACTCATATGAACCATGCTAGTGTTACCTTTGTAGGCCTCAATATGTATAAATGATAGGAACAATAATACCAAGTGATGGTCTTAGAAGCAGCCAGTGTGGCGGTGGTGGGGCATGTATGAGTTTGTGTGTTTGCTTTATGTTTGTTTTGTCTTGCTGCATGGGATCTACTAAATGCATGGCAAGACTGTACCACTTGACCCTGAAGAGGTCATGAGGGAGGCGTGCAGCCTGTTCAGAGCTGACCCTAGTAGATGTTTCAGTAGAACAATAAAGTCTATTCATGGCGAAAAGGAAGGGTAACTGAACCATGACCTCTTTGCAACTCCAGCTGTGGGTGCTCAGTTACTTTCATTCTTTTGCCCGGCACGAAAAGTGCCAAGAGAAATGCCAATTTCCCTGCCAACCTCTTTTCCAAAAGCCTTGTGGGAGGAAACCTGGAAGAAGGGGCCCAGGAACTTCTAGAATAGGGGTGTGAACCATCGCAATACAGAATTGGTAGCGGCATCTGATACAGACCAGAAGGAGATATGTTGAAACTTATACATTGAAAGTACCAGGACGAGGCTTTCAAATGAACTTAAGAACAACAACCATGTACTGAGGGCCTGATACATAGCAGGAAGGTGTGTGTGTGATTACCTCTAATTCTCTGCTAGAGCCTCAGGAATACATATTGGAGTCCATTATTGAATAAGGAAGCCACTGGGGTCAATCGGGTAACCTTCTCAGGATACACCGTCAAGGAGTTATATGCCACCAAAGGACAGGTTTTTTTTTTTTAACCCTTTATCACAATCCCTTAGTTGGCTTGGCAGTCCTCTCTGGAGTCATACTTATGAGTGAGAGGAAGAACACACTAATCCTGACAGGGAGAGAGCTGGCCATGCTACCAGATGCTCACAGCTGCGTAGCATTTAATCATCTAACTTCTCCATCCGCTGCACCTGACGTCATCTTTCCTAAGCCTCACAACAGCTCCGCGAGCTGGCAGCCAAGAGTCCATACTGTAAAATAAACTGGCTCCTAGATGTGAACGAGCTGCCCGAGTGGCATGGGGCAGACTGAGGCCGGAGACTGGACTGTCCTAGGCAGAAGCTCACCAATCTCAAGATGTGTCCCTTCCCACATCATCCTTATAACTCGGAGACTCTGAACTCAGCTGGATTCTGGTTGGCATGGGTGTATTGATGCATGAGGAGAATTCAAAGGTAGCAAGCACTCTCTGAAGCAGACGGCGGGCTGTGCCTTCAGCACCAGACACTGACCACTTGGGGCCAGCGTTGATTTTCACCTGAGTTGGGACCAGTGAAAGCAGCAATGATGTGAGCCTACTAGCAGCCATTTAACACCATCACCCCCAGGAGCTGGCTTTAGTCTATATGGAAGAGAGAGGAAATGCTAGAAAGAAAGTGGGAAGGGACCTCTGGTCTCTGAGAGGCCTCTATGAGGGGACAGGTGAGTCCCAGCTTCCAGAAAGACAGCAGATACTCCTGAAGTGAAAACCACACAGCTGCTGAGATGCAGAAGCCACGTGGGATGCGGGCAGCTGGGTTGTCTCTCCTCCAGCTGCCTCCCAGACTGGCAATCACGAGTAGTGAGATCCTGAGGGCGGAGTTTTCCCTGCCACTGTGTACCCACTCTGTTGGTTTCTCTCAGTAGGATTAATTCAATGTTTCTTTTAAAGTATTTTTTTTAGATTTACTTATCTTTATTTTGTGCATATGAATGTTTTGCCTGTGTGTATATATGTTCAGCACTTGCACACCTGTTGAGGTCAGAGGTCATGGGATCCCCTACAGCTGCAGTTACAGAAAGTTGTGAGCCACCACGTGGATGCTGGGAACTGAAGCCAGGTCCTCTGTAAGAGCCGCACATGCTTTTAGCTGCTGAGCTGCCTTCCCAGCCCCATCGCTAGAAGTTTGCCTGTTCATTTCCATCCACTTTGTGTGTTCACAGAGCTGTACTGACTTAGATCCATGTAGGTGGAAAACCGTGTGACACGCTTAGGAACACAAGGGTGGACAAGGCATGCTGTGGAAGAGCATTCTTCTCCTATGAAGAATCAAAAAGCCAACACTCTGGGCTTTTTAGGTGATGTTCAGCGACTCAGTTCTGTTGTTATTGCATAAGAGAAACTACATACAGTCCATACAGCAATGGGTACAGCTGTGTGAGTAAACCTTTATAAAAACAGTCAGTGGGCCAGATTTAGGAGTTTCCCACTTATATCTAGGAACTTCTAAAATAGGGGAAGATGCAAAAAGAAACAAGCAGGTAGTCACATAGTGTGTTAATTATGCTAACAGAAGCTGTAGAGTGAGTTCTGCTGACCTGTTGTGGGGACGCCAAAGTCAGAGTGGGGGAAGTTTCTGGTAGAAATTGGCATTCCAATACAACATGGAGGGTGATCAGAACCAGCCTGATGTACATAGCCACACTCTGCCACTGAGTATGCTCTCCTTAACCACGTCCTTCATGAGCTTTTCTTTGCCTGTGTTTGCTTGACTTGTCTCTTTTTAATCAACAATTCAAAGCCTCTTCCTTTATTCACACTGCAAGCATCGACTTTACTTCAGTCTGTCACACTCTAGACTGTGCTCAGAGAGAAAGCTGTCCTTAAACAGACACATCTCATGGGATGTAACTCATACTTCAAAACATAAATAAAGCAGCTTGACTCACGGGAGCCCTCACAGATGACTGTATTGCCACCAAGTCTGCAGCTGCCAGAGGCTGAAAACCCCCGACTTTATTCTTATACCTTAAATTTTTTTCACAGACAAATTTGCAAGGGACGTAAACTACAGCCCAAAGGGAAAAGTAGACACCAGTAGGAAAGCGTCAACAATGAGTGGCAGAAACAGCCCTAAAGCCTAACCTGCACATATGAATGAGTAGAATTAGATGTAAGGTGCAAGATAATACACTTAATGTTTTGACGGAAATAGACAGTTGGACATGCAGAAAATAAAAGTAAATATTAAAAACTTAATTTTAAAAACTTCATTTGAAAGAAATAAAACTAGGGAGCTGAAGGAGATTCAGCAGGCAAAGTCCTTATCACACAAGCCTGACAACTGCAATCACATCCTCTCCATGTGCACACATACACACACACACACACACACACACGTGCACACTACAACAGACATATGGAAAAAATGAAAGAGTCTAACAATTAACAATCAGGTAAGAATCTGCTGAACACAGTTCAAGAAATAATTGGTTATTTTGGAAAGATAGAATAAGTAAGTAACAGATTAATTTTCTAAAAGGAGCTAGAGATGGAAAACCTAGAATGGAAAAGAGCCAAATGAAGAATCAAATGCTGGCATTGGAAAATGGCTCCATGGATAAGAGCTCTTGAAGCTTTTACAGAAGAGCTGAATTCATTTAGCGGCACCCATGTCTAGTCGGCCATGGCCGCCTGTCACCTCCAGCTACAAGGAGATCAAAGCCTCTGTCCTATCTGTATTTTCCTCATCCACCCAACCTGTAGTTTCTTTCCATAGTAACACTTTATTAGTTTTAGTAAAAAGAAAAGAAAAAAGGGGAGTATATATTGGAGTCTAGGAATTGGAACCACGCTGGAATCCCCAGAAACCCTCAACATCTGGTTACAGCATTCGATCATGAAGCGTTTGCATAAAGACAGTTGTTTGTTGAAGGACAACCACATGGTAGAGTCAGAGACACCAGAAAAGAAAGTTTATTAAAAGCGTCTTTCCAGGCCTTGAACTGAAAGTGGATTAAGCAAATGCCACCCAAATACAGCTGTCCTTCGGCCTACTCGCAGGAAGGTAGAAACAGGCTTGGCTAAAACTTAAGGATATCATCACCATCCTGCCCTGTATATGACAAGGAGGGAAAAAAAGCAGGAACTCTTCTCTAGCCTATTCGGCAAAGCTGCCTTTAGGTCACATAAATGAAAATGATTTGCTCATGTTCTCTGAATGATTCAACAAATCCTATACTTGATTGCTCAATTGCATAAGTTTTATAAAATAAAAGAAGCAGATGATACTAATTTTTCTTTTAAAATAAACATCGCACCACGAATATGCTTATTGTTTGCAGCTATTGAAATCATTTTCTGCACACAATTATAACCTACAAAGCAAAATGCAGAAATGATGAGAAAAATGTTTCTTGGTCTAGTTGATTCTTACTGTCCCCTTTTAGAAAGCTGTTGGTCTCTGGATGTCACGTCTGCTAGGCCTCAGGGCAGTGGTTAAATTTTACAATGTACCTGCACTAACAAAAAACTTAGTTAAACTGTAGGCTCTGGGAGCCTAGAGAAGTGGCTCATTTCTTAAGTGCTTGCCACACAGCGTAAGGATCTGAGTTGGGTCCCCCAGAACCCACATTTTTAAAAAGCTAGCCCTGGTGGCAAACATCTGTAATCCCAACACTAGCAAGGATTCTTGGGGCTCAAAGAATCACCAAATTAGAGAACTCCAGGCCACTGAGAAACCTTACCTTAAAAAATTAAGATGGAATGATTGAGGCAAATACCCAACATGGACTTTTGACCACCACCCAGAAGCTCACATACATTCACACATCACAGGTTCCTGGCCCAGCTTCAGGGACTCTGATTCTGGGATAAGGCCCAGAACTCTGCCCTTTTACTGGTACCACAGATAATGTGAGTTTTGTCAGTGGCTCCATAGTGCTCCTTAATCCTCTGTCTTTGGAGAAATAGATCCACAAGCCCCTCCCTTCCTTACAAACTCGAGGACCTGAAGAACACCTGCTAGGCTAGCCAATAGAAGTGACCTGACCTTCAAGGTCTTGTCTGGGCTGGCTCTCCAAGATGACTCTGGTCTTAATCCATAATCAAGGAGAGGGACAGAGCAGAGTCACCACGATTTTCAGGCATAAAGTGAACTGCCACTTAACGTGACAGCTAAACAAGAATTCATGGGTATGCAAAGACTTTCCTTGCAGATGTCTGTATGTCTGTCTATTCTCCCCCTCTCTCAGGATGGGGCAGCTCACCTTTCCATGTTCGTCATGGTAATGGGCCATTTTCCTTCAGCCTTCAACTCTAACCTCAGTTTCAGGAGTGAGAAAGAATGGCAAGAGTTGATGAGAGGTTGGTGGAGTTTTTATTTATCCCCAAAGAGTAGGCGGTCAGTATTGACCTGATTGCACAGCAGACCCACGGCCTTTTTAAAGCCCAGCTCCTTGCTGAATGGTCAGAATCAGGGGTGTGGGGAAGATATGTCAATATGTTTTGCTAAAATGCAACTGAATTTGCTCTTCGTTTAAAGCGACCTCCAGAGCACTGTTTCGGAAATTACTCCCTTAAGGCAGGGATTATTGTAGGTGACAGATCCTAATTATTAATAAGGCATGAGGTTTTGTCATTTCTAATGTATGAATCACATGCATTTACACTCACAGATCGTCAATCAGAAGAGAAAAGAAACACAGAATACACCTCACTCAACATCTACTTGTCAAGAATTCTTGTTCCTATGCACTTCACACACTCTAATTCACTCCGGAGTTAACTACATAGGTTAGCAGGATAAATACCCCTTTCCCTCCAGACTTTTCTATGACTTTGCAAACTAGTCAATGAGAGAGCACAAAGGCACCCGGAGTCACACTGGAATGGTGTGACAGAACCATCAGGTGACATGGGACTCAGCCTTTTCTGTTTATGTCCGAACAGTGAACCGCGAAAGAGAATAGAGCCCACATCTGAGCCAGCATGGGCTGAGAAAGACTTGACAGACTTCCTGGCAACAGATAGAAAATGACAGCAAACCCTCCAAGAACAGCTCTTGCTTTGCTCTTCTTTGCCCTCTTTGGGGTTCTGGCCATGGCAGAAATCTCTTGCAGAAGTGAAAATGGTGAACCTGTGGACTGGTAGGTAAATGAAATGGGATGACGGGTTTGTGCAAATAGAAAATCGGGGCACGTCTATGACAAACCTAAGGAAATCTTCGGCCTGCCTTCCTCCCTTTAAAGAGCCACAGGCTGGAGCTGGGGATAGGGCTGAGTAGACAGAATGATTACCTAGCATGCATGAAGCTCTCGGCTCAGTCCCCAGCACTGTATAAACTGGGCAGGATGGGACACACTGTAATCCCAGGAGAAGCATCAGGAGTTCAAGGCCATCCTTAGCAGCAAAGTGAGTTTTAGGCTAGCTTGGCTTAGATGAGAGCTTGTTTAAAATAAATAGATGCATAAATTAATTAATTAAAAAGAAAAGGACTTGAAGTGTGCCAGTGGGCTCAATTCCCAGGTAGAGTTGGTTGCTGAGTAGGCGAGTTGCCCCTGAGAAAGCTCCGAACAGTTCTCTGGAGACTCAGTCTGTGCTCTTGCGGTGCGTGGTAGAAAGAGACTGAACTGCCGTTAGGTAACACACAGCCCAGAAGGCCTCTTTGAGCCTCTTTAACATTGGGCTATGTTTTCAAAATAATTAAGAAGTTGTTTTAAAAATACTAGCAAGATGCCATGCCTCTTGGGCCAGTGGAGGAACAAAGGATTAGTGCAGAATCAGGAGGTGACAAGGAAAGTTTGGTGTCACACTGCTTGACACTGAGAGGATGTGCAGAGGTGAAACTACCATGGGAGGTGGAGGCCAGGCTTCATGGACTGTGCATTGAGATTTGAACCTGGTGTGGAAAGGGAGCTACTTAAGGACTTGAAACAAGGTTGAGATATGATCCAATGTATGGCAGTAGTGCAAAACACAGATGGTAGAGAATCGGTCAAGAACCACAGAGTAAAAAGACTTCTGCAGCATCACAGGCAAAGGAGACCACAGTATGTACAGACCTCAGGTAAAGAGGTGGCAGTGGAAACAGAGGCACAAGAATAGCCTGTAAAGATGGAAGGTGGGGAGGCAGCTGGGGTGGGTAGCTTTTGAAAGTAGATGTTCTGTAATAGCATAGGATGAATAGGTTTGGAGCAAAATACTATGAACCTGGTTTCAAAAATGTGGAGCTGGATGCTCTGGCCATTCTTTTGTCTAGGTATCTAACTCAACCTAGACTTCTAGGCTAGAAACTGCATACAGAAATGGTCACCCAGGAAAAATGACTAAAAGTACCACTATCACCTAGGTGACCATGGTGTGGTAGCAATCTTAAGTTGCTCTGCTGGGAAGGGGGAAGGATGCCAAATTGTGATTGGTAGAATTTTTCCCCACAACTGAATGGGTTTATTTCTCAGTAATACATGTCAAAAAGACAGGCATAGCTGCTTAGCGAGAAATTGCTGACCTGTCCCAAAGTGAGTGTATCTCCTTCCATGTGTGGGGACTTAGACCTGTGGATAAGAAGGCAGAACACTGGAACTGAAGTCTAACTCTGCGGAGGAACATGTGAGGAGTGTGGTGCTCTTGGACAGGCTGTTGCATTGTGATGGTGTATGTATTGTGTTTGGCTCTCTAAGTCTCTTGGGGTTAAAACAGGGTTTCATGTTGTTATTATGCATTTGGTTAGACCAATAGTTTTAAAAGTATGGCAAATTTGCTCTTGGGGGACTTTTGACAAGGTCTAGAGACAGTTTTGATGGCCACAACATTGGATTACTTTCAGCATCTAAAAGGAGGATGCCTACAGGACACAGGCCAGCTCAGTAAAAATAGACCTTGGTCACAATGGGACTTGAGCACTCGAGAAAGCCTGGCTTTCTTGGGGTGGCCCAAGGATGGCTGAACACTACATAGGCCCAACCACTTGTTCTCATGGTGAGATATGCAAAGGACAGAACAAACAGAATGACCACAGACATAGGAAGAGGCCTGCTTCAAACCCTTGATGAGCAAATCTTCCATCCAGAACATTCCGATAAACGGAGCTGTAGAAAGTTGCTCAGGACCAAGCTGGAGAAAGGCTCCACCCCAGATAAAGCTCATTGACTAGCCCTCAAGAGACCAGGGGCTAAGCACTGTGGCAAGAGTGACCCCAAGAAACACAGAATGAATCACAGTACAGACCTAGACCACTGGGGCTATGCAGACACCAGAGAGCCAGACTTACTCTCAACACACATGAGCTTTCATTCCAGGGGCCCCAGTCACTAGGCCAGCTGATATCTTAGATTCTAAGACTTGAAACATACCACCCATACCAAGCTTGCCTTCCTGGGGAGAAAGGTAAAAAGAGGGACAGAGAAATGGACAGAAGCCTTGAGTAGTCCCTTTGCTTAGAGGCCTCCTATGAAACACAGTGAATGGTTTATTGATGTGGGTAACACAGACTGCCAACAGGAAATCAGACGAATGATAACAACTCTGAACTATTTGCTGTGTTAGGGTTATCTTTTATAATGTGCCCAAAGTGTTTCACAAGAACAGGACAGGGCTGGAGTACCTGTACCTGGACTCCTTAACAAGAAAATGGAAGAAGAGCAACCATCTGATCAACAACAACAAAAGTATTTTGGGAAGGACCCTGGAGCCGCTGTACGAAGCAGACAACTCCAAGGTAGGTTACGGTCCATCACTTGTGGAGATCATAGAAAGGATGGAAACAAAATCTAAATCTTCATCCAAAATCATCTTTGAAATANCACCTCCCTAACCCCTAACTGTAGAAACTTGAGATAAACTCACTCAGAACTAGGCCAGGACAACAGAATCAACCTAAGGCTTTAAGGAATACATCATCATAATCTATACCAATGGTAAGTTTTCAGTTCACTTTGCTAAAAACAAAGAATCATCTCAGTAACATATTAAGGAATAAACCGACTAAGCAAAAGCAGCCTGGCAAGGCAATTCTTTTAAGGAAAAGGGTGTGCTGAGACCCAAACTGGGCTAGCCAGCATACTTAGTCAAGGTGGCTTCCATCTTTTAGCCGTGACAAGATAGCAACCGTGTCTCATCCTCTTCGTGGGAACTCAACTTCACAACCTGATGCAATCAGTTGATCAGTGCAAAGGGAACCAGGGAACCAGGAAGATTCAGGAAATATAAGTCCTTGCTAAGCTAACTACCTTTGATTAAAACAAACAAACAAAAATTCTCACAATGTGACACCAATGTGTAATAGTATCACTAGGCAAGATGTGAAATGATGGCTTACCGAAGTCTTCAGGCTGTCAGATCTCGGCCAACTCGCTCTGCACATCCTCTCTTATGCATGGGGTAAGAGCCCTGTTCAGCAGCCAGGGGTCTTTGAGCATCAGGCCTTGAGTTTGGGCTGTTTGAATCTCGGTGCTGATGAGTGCTAGTGATCCAAGGAAAAGCTCCTCTGGGTTTTCCTTTGAATTAATTATTTTCAAAACAGTAGTAGGATGCCACCTAAGGCTTTAGCTTCAGGGTCCCAGACCTGACTTACCTGAGTGGAGATGAAGCCAGCAACCTGGACTTCAAGGTAATGAAGTGACTAAAGACAGATTAGATTAGCAGGCAGGTCTACTGTGTCAGGGTGGCCAGCTAGCTTCATGATGTTGCAGGATCCATCTGGTTTAGAGAGAGTGCTTTCCAGACACAGAATGCAGGTAATACCAAGCAGTAACCGACACATAGTTCTACTCCACGAAGACATTCCCTGACAATAATTTATGCGTGTGTTTAAAATGACTTCACTGAGCAGTGGTGGTGCACACCTTTAATCCCAGCACTTAGGAGGCAGGGGCAGGCAGATCTCTGTGAGTTAGAGGCCAGCCTGGTCTACAAGAGCTAGTTCCAGGACAGGCTCCAAAGTTACAGAGAAACCCTGTCTCGAAAAACAAACAAACAAACAAAAACAATAAATAAATAAAAATTAAATTAAATCAATCTCTCTATCCTATGCTAGGTTCACTCCATGAATGTGTTCCCTGAAAACACTTAATGAGCATGTTTAAAATGACTGTGTCTACACTATGGTAGGTTCTTGGCTTTTCGCTTGTTAATTAGTTTAACACTCACTACAACCAGACTGCTTTAGCTTCTAGTACTGCCACCCCAGTCTACCTGAGTCTACCTGAACATTCTCTCAGGAGACGTCACTGTGTGTGGTGGTGGTGGCGGGGTGCTTGTTTTCTTCGCCTGCTATTAAAAGCAACCTCGAAGCAAAACTGCACAGTTAAAACGACTCCAAGCCCTGGTTAAGTACATGTCATGAGCCAAGTGCTGTGGCAGGTGCTTTTCAAGATGATTTCATCTCAACAGCAACCCAGTTTTGAATAAACAGGCCATTATGTAAAACGAAAACTGACTGAGCACTTCTGCGTCCCAAGGTGATGGGAACCTGGAACAGAGGGCCATAAGTGAGAAAATAACCCCCACATTGCTCTCCTCTCCATCCCAGGGACTCCTGGAGTGGAGAAGAGAAAAAGATAACATTGTCAAGCCACTGTCATTCCCCTTAGCTGGAGTAGATGACTGTTTGATATTTAGGTTGGCAGATTCCAATAATGATGTCGGGGAATGAAAGACAGTCCAGGCCTAGGAAAAAGGAGGTACCACACCTGCTTAGCAGAACAAAAACAGGGAGAAGGGTCAGGTATGGTTCCCACCTATAATCCTAACACTCAGGAAGATCACCGAGGCAGGAGGATCGCCATGAGTTCCAGGCTTGTCTGGGTTACAGACTAAAATCTTGCCCGCCTTTACCCTAAACTAAAGGATGGTAAGGAGTTCAAGAGTGTGAGAGAAAGAAAAGGGAGTCTGGGATAGGGCAAAAGAACAGTGGAAAAGCCTTCGCCGTGTGAGTAAAACCCCCACACATCACATACAGAGCTTCAAGCGCTTGGCTCTAGACAGGAAAATGTCAGGAAAGGGACTGGTTCCCGTATCTGATTGGCTCAAAAGAAAGCAGCAGAGTAAATGGCACACGGTTGTGCCTGGGTGTTCTTTGGAAGGCAGAACTGCCTTCCCCAGTGAAAGAGAACTATCTTCTCTACCCTTTGACCTGGTATTGATCTTCTGATATTGGGGTGTAAGATCAGACTAGCTAATCTTTTATCACAAATATCACAGGGACTGAGTCCAACGGTCTGGTTACACTTGGAATTGTTCCCAGTCTTTTACTCTTTCAAATAATGACCCTCCATATCCCTTAATAATTAAATTACGCTGCAGTGGCTTATCCTTGTCTACCTATATCTTCTGCTAGACTAGGGTCACAGGATAATCCCCTCAGTCCAGCATCCAGTGATCAAGACAGCATTTAACATGGGTTAAAGGAATAGAGCTGGGGCCCATGGAGCTGACCCTCAAAGACAAGTTTGGTGGATGTCTGCCTGCAACATCAGTACTGGGGGTGGAGACAAGCAGATGGATGGGGTTTGATGGCAGCCAACTTAGCTGAAACTGAGACCTCCTCTCCACTATACAGTGGGGGCATCTATCTCAAAATAAGATGGAGAAGTAATGGAAGACCTCCCCCCACGCCCCCACCAATCAACTTCTGCCTTCACATTTGCCTGCTCGGTCAAATGCACCCCCCCACACACACACATTCTAAAAGAAAGGGCCTCCCTGTGTAGTCGAGGCTATCAGCTAGTCTTGAACTCATGATCGACCTGTCTTATCCTCCCTAAGGCTGTAACCACAGGTTTACGCTGCCAGGCCTATCCTGCCTATTCTGTGATCTTTTCCATTATTAAGTAGCATCTTTCCTCACCAGGGCTACAATCAATTTAACCATAGCTGTCTGTTACACACCCTGTTGTAATAATAAATATCATCTATTGTAAGTGTATATGTCTTTGCTAGGTCAACTTACTACACATGGCAATGTGGCCATGGTCAGTGCCAGCTCAGAGTACCCGTCAGAGTTCTCAGGCCAAGGGTGATGCTTTACCATTCTCTCACTGCTGTGGTTGATCATACAGAAAACAAAAACAAACAAATGAACAAAAAGCCCAAGCCTAAGAAAACAGCTTACTTTCCGGAAGGCCAAAACAGAGCAGTGAAAACTATACTGAACATTTTTAAGTGCTTTTGGATTACCTCAAATAACTAACGTCAAGAGATCTGTTATTGACTTTTCTATCTGAGGAAAGCATGGGGGAGCCGGGACTGGTTTTGTTTCGTTTTGTTTTAGAAAATGAGTTTCCCTTATTGCTTTTGTCACTGAGATGTTTTTTTAATATCAACATCATTGGTTTCACTAAAAGTCACTGCATTGTGACACAATGAAATGGAACCACCCAGAACAAATAAAAGGCGTTCCCAAAGCATGTCAAGGAGACGCTACCAAAACAATAGCTTTCCTCCCACTTAGAGGTTAAGCAACCTCTTTGGAGAATCTCACCAGAAGAAATCCAGTATCACACATCAAATTTCACCACCTTTTCTAAGTGTCAATGTGGCACTAAGAAATGGCTTGGGGGAAAATGATGCTCACATGAGAGAGGAAGGGGAGCAAGTAATGAGTCCTGATTAAATACAAAGCTAGGTGAAGGCAGTGAGGCACGACCCAGGCAAAGGCACAGAGATCCCAGCGACCCGCTCCACTCTGCACCTATAACATCAGTGGGAAAAACTCCAGGTGTAATCTTTGACTGGTTATCCCAGCTTTATTTCCTGAACAAACAATTCTGCACCCTTTTATCATTCACTGCTTGCTTAATCAGATCCCTGCTTCCAAAACAAATAAGGGAAATGGAAGCGTCATCCTCACACACAGACCACATAGGGCTCCTGTCACATGAGGCTAAAAGAGCCAGGCAGTGGCACATGCCTGTAATCTGGGAGTTGAGAAAGTGGAGTCAGGTGACTCCCTGAGGTTTGCTGGCAAGTCAACCACTCTACTGAGCTAGGCTAATTCTAGGCCAGGAATAATACCCAAGGTTGTTGTCTAGCTCACACACACACACACACACACACACCATGCACACAAATATGCATGTACACATATACACATAAAATCTGTATGAGTGAAAATGGGCTTCTCTCCCTCCGTCTTGCATGTCACAGAGTTCATATTCCTGTGGATGATTTCTTATGTGTACTAATGAAAGCTCTCTGCTGCAGCCTGGGAAGCTGATAGAAATAGTGAAAATAGAGGACTTATGCCATTATAATTCTCATGTATTCCCACAGAGCAATAACACAGCCTATCTAATATACAATGACGGTGTCCCTAAGTCTATGAATTACAGCAGAAAGTATGGACATACCAAAGGTAAGTCAGGGGTTCTTGGCTTTCCTTTCCTATTGGGAATCAACATTTACTTAAGCCTTTCATCTTTAATTTCCTCATATTCCACATTAAAAAGACAGCTTTTGTTTTTATGATTCATCCCGACTTACTGAGGTATGATTTCTTTATAGCACTTTACAAAATAATTAGATGACTTGGCATTCCAAAGCCCTTGTCAGAAGTCCCAGTTTATTTCTTACCAATTAAAAAAAAATGCGCTTTAAAGTAATCGTGCCAAGTACTGGTCATTCAAATACATATATACATACATACAGTCATATACACATATATTCACATGCATTCACATGCATGTATGTATATATATATGTGTGTGTGTGTTTATATATACATATGTATATATACATAGACACACACCAGCAAGGATATAATGTGGGGGGGTTGGGAGGGTGTGTATGAGAGAGAAGTATATATACACACTTTTTAGTTAGGTTTTGTTGATTTTTATTTGTTTCATTTTTGCAGGTCAATAAATCTGCCACTGAGTTATACCCCCAGACCATTGATAGAATCTGCCCAAATTATTCAAGCTAGCCTTAAACTTCTGATCTTGTCTGAAATTCCCATGTTGCTAGGATTATAGGCTTATGCCAAGCTTATGGAAGTTTACCGAGCTATATTTGCTTTGAATAAAATTCATTCTATTAAATGTGCAACTCCATTTAAAATAAACAAAAACATATCCTTAAAGTTTTTTCTTGCTAGTAACATAGTGCTTGGCTATTGTTTCTTGATCCAGGAATTCTTAACATAGTAACCTTTGTTATTTTTCATTTACAGACCATCCATAAGTGTGTGTGTGTTATAGAAAAATTTAAATGTAGATAAACAAAAACAAGTAATCCTAATACTCAGTAGATTATAAAATATTATAAATATTATTTTTTCCAACTCAGTTCAACTTCATATATCACAAATCATTTCTATGGTAATAAGTATTCTCCATAATGTTCCAAACCCAAATATCTTCAAAGAAAGCCACATAAGGTCAGCAGGTGACATGGGGCTGAGCTAGCAGGGAACTGGAAAGTATTTATAATGTCTAGCAAGGACACCCATTACCCTCAATTATATGGATGCAATTTTTCAGAGATGCTAAAAATTAGTGTTTTAGAAGGAATTTTAAATTTTAATGATTGGCAGGGAATAAATTCAGACTTAACAATATGCAGCAAACCTAATATATCATCAAAGTGTATTTGGTCTTAGGGCAGCCAATTTTCAATATCTGACTAAGAATATAGTGTATATCCAGGCATAGTCACAAATACTGAAGAGGCTGAGGCAGGGACACTGAAGCTAGCCTGAGCTATAGTGTGAGACTCTGTCTGCTCCTTATCCATCCCTGAACAAAAATCATTTGTGATGCCCATCAAAAACTGTGAAATTGAAAGCTTTGGTCACATTGCTGCCCTTATGATAGCTTTCTTAGCACAGAACCCAGTGGTGTTCAGAACATGCTGTGTTTTCCATCCTCACCCCAAGGGGCCTCTGATCCTTCCTTTTCTGACCTGCTATATGCAGCAAGGATTTGGGGAGTTTAATGTATAGTTGGGGTTTTGTTTGACCTAGAGCTCCACTCATACCCAGGAGGCTGTGATAGCAAGGTAGGCACCTCCAACAGCTTCCACTGTGGTATACTTTCTCTAGGGGTACTCTCCGAAAAAGCAAGTCAACAGGCATTTGAATGGACTTGCTGGCGTGTTCCTGTGGGCCTGGAAGCTTTGGATAGCCCATCATATGTTTATAAACATGGAAAGTGTTTTGGATAAGGGCCTTTCTGCCATGTCACGGCCTGCCTTTGTGGCTTTCATCTTAGTCTTGAGACTTTTGAAAATCATCCTCAACAAGGATGCTTTTGCATGGCTTCCTAAACATGCTCAACAAGGATGCTTTTGCATGGCCACCTGGTTTTGCTTGGTCTCTTTTAAATCAGGTCTGTAGAAATTGGGTGACCCTTCTCCAGAAATTGAGCAGCTGCCTTTTAAAACCAAGTCTACCAGCACCCCCCTCTGTTTGCTATTTCTTTTAACTGGCTTTTAGCTGCTCACAGGTGAAGACTCCAGCTGGAGCTTGTCAGGTACTGTATATGGTTAACAAGAGCTCCCTTCTTCACAAAGTGTCCTCCCTGGCTCCCCTTTTCAATAAGGGAACACCATGATGTGTACCTGGCTTGTTATTGAAGTCCTTGAAATAAGAGTAAGATAATTCTCAAGAGCATAAGAAACCCTTAGGTAGGTGTCAGTATCACAATTTTGAAATGTATTTTGAGAGGAGATCTGCTTTATAACTTCTCCAAATCAAATATGTCTTTTTTTTTTGGTAGGTCTACTTGTATGGAACAGAATCCAGGGGATCTGGCTGATTCATTCTGTTCCTAGGTTTCCTCCATTTCCGAAAGATGGCTATGATTATCCATCCTCAGGGAGACATTATGGACAAAGTGGCATCTGCATAACTTTCGAATACAGCCAGTATAAAAAAATAGGTAACCCTGGAACTTATGTAAAAGGACAATGTATTGATGAAGGAAGCAGGAGCCATATAAACAAGGGTGCCGCTTCATCTATTAATCTGTTCATAGACCTTCTGGTGCCTAGATTCTCCTACTGTCTCTGCTGGGTGAAACCTTGAGCAGGCTCCCTTACCTAGCCTCAGTTCCTGGTCTGTAAATGACATTGTTGAACTCCACCAGGGCAAAAATTTCAAATTAATTTGGGGGCCAGGTAAGTAACAAAAAAAATGGATGAGGAAGACCGATGTTGCACAAGTGCTGGGGACAGTGACAAAGTTAGGTATTGACTTTCCGTTGGATGCCTTCAGAGGCCTCAGTGCTATCATAAATACACAGAAACAGGAAATTACTGATTAGAGATCTCTGTACTTTACACGAGGAACTAGATAGCATGCATGCGTGCGTGTGTGTGTTGTGTTGCATAAGAGACAAACCCCTGTTTTTAGATATAGACTCAATGTCCATTCTTTTAAAAATTTCTTCAAAGCAAATGTTGCCTTCATATTCCCAAGATCACACCTCAGCCGCAGATAAACATCTTCTAAGATCTCATGCTCAAATAGCCCAAAATACTTTTATTTGGCAAACAACAGTGTGGAGGTTAGAAAAGACATTGTGTGTTTGATCTTCGGGTACAGGAAGCTTAGAAATGTTTCTCATCCAGTTTCACTGGAGCTCTGTCTTAGTCTAGACCAACGTCATCTTCTTAATGTGACAACCCTCTAACACAGTTCCTCAGGTTGTGGTGACCCCAACCATAAAATTATTTTCGTTGCTACCTCTCAACTGTAGTTTTGCTACTGTTATGAATTATAATGTCAAAATATGAGATGCATGATATCTGCCATGCAACCCTGTGAAAGGGTCATTTGATCCCAAAAGGTTGCAATCCACGGGTGGAGAACCACTGGTCTAGACTCTAGACTAGATTCTTGAGGGACAAAAGGGACAGAATGAATACATATCTACTTGATATTTAGTACAGTAAACACATATCTATATGATATTTAGTACAATGAATACATATCTACGTGATATTTAGTACAGCGATTTATAGCTAATCCGACATTGGCTGTCTACCAATGGGAAGGCTAAGAATCCAGTAGTTGTAGGCTGGTTTTCTTTGCTTTATGTTTAAAAACCACATATGGGTAAGTACATGTGATAATTGTCTTTCTGTGTCTGGATTACCTCATTCAAAATGATGTTTTCTAGCTCCATCCATTTTCCTGCAAAATTCAAGATGACCAGCCTACAAATCACAATCCCAGAGAACTTAGACAGCAATGAGGACACTAAGAGAGACATACATAGATCTAATCTACATGGGAAGTAGAAGACACGATCTCCTGAGTAAATTGGGAGCACGGGGACCTTGGGAGAGGGTTGAAGCGGGGAGGGAAGAGGCAGGGAGGGGAGCAGAGAAAAATGTAGAGCTCAGTAAAAANCTACAAATCACAATCCCAGAGAACTTAGACAGCAATGAGGACACTAAGAGAGACATACATAGATCTAATCTACATGGGAAGTAGAAGACACGATCTCCTGAGTAAATTGGGAGCACGGGGACCTTGGGAGAGGGTTGAAGCGGGGAGGGAAGAGGCAGGGAGGGGAGCAGAGAAAAATGTAGAGCTCAGTAAAAATCAATAAAATAAAACAAAATAAAATAATAAAAATAAAATAAAGAATCCAGTAGTTGTTCAGACCATAAGGCTGCATGTCTCAGCTAGTCTTCAG
This sequence comes from Bramus lutescens, assembly GCA_001685075.1. Lineage (NCBI taxonomy): Eukaryota > Metazoa > Chordata > Mammalia > Rodentia > Cricetidae > Bramus > Bramus lutescens. The sequence continues at coordinate 73,749 of LOEQ01002159.1, read as the reverse complement.
TACATGCCTGAACTCCAAAGAACTAACCTATAATTTCAGTGAAAGACTGAACTTGACAATGAGAGTTAACGCAAGCAGGCAAAGAGCAGAAGCTTCTTTCTTTCATGCCCTTTAGATAGGTTGCCACCAGAAGGTGTGGCCCAGATTAAAAGTAGATCTTCCGGCCTCAAAAGATCCAAGTTAAAGGTGGGTGTTCCCACTTCAAATGACTTAATTAAGAAAAATCCCTCACAGGTGGACACAGCCCCTTGGCTTCTGGTCAATTCCAGAGGTAGTGGAGCTGCCAGTCAAGCCCAGCCATCACATTTCTCATCCGAGTCGTGGAAGTCATGTGGCAGAGTGCTGAGCTCTACGGGGATGAGATGTCCAATGAGTTGATTCTTCTTCAAGCTGAACGTTTGGCACTAGGAGTTCTTTACCTTCGTATAGCGCACATAGGAAAGAAAGCATGTGGCCTACAAGGCAGGCTTATGCAAGAATGAATTTTAGCTCTGCATCTGCAAGCTTTACAATTCTAGGTCTGTGGCAGAGTCTCACTCAGTTAATTCATCTCAAAAATGAGGGTGGTGGTAACAACAGAATTTACCTAATAATTACATGAGTTAGATAATTATTAGGTAAATTAGAATTTACCTAATGATTAGATGAGGAAGACATAAAACCACCTGGGGAGAGGGTTTGGATAAACTGATTGCCAGGCCCTGAATTTGAATCCCCAGAATTCACATTAAGTCAAATAGAAAAGCAATGCACTGTAACCCCAACACCCCTACCACAAGAAGGGAAGCAGAGACAGAAAAATCTCCAAAAGCTCATGGGCCAACTAGCCTTGGGTATGCCATGGCAAAATGCAGGGAGACCAAGCCTTAAATAAGGCAGAAAGCAAGGACTGACACCTGAAGTTGTCCTCTGACTGCCATACATGTGACATGGCAGGCACATGCATATATGTACACACATCATAGGTGCATATATGCATACATATAAACATTATATAGCCCCACCCCTCCAAAAGACTAAAAATTACATAAAGCCATAAAAAATATAGAGAGTAGAAATGTTCAATATGCTTCAATTACTTTAACCACAAGGCATTTGAAGGCTGTTGCTCTAAAAGGGTGGGAGGAATATTTTGTTTCTGTATTTCAATCCACACAAAAACCCATAATATCAGTATTTCCATTAGTGCTTAAATTCTCAGCCTTTCTTTATTGTCTCTCGGTTTAGATTTTCAGCTCTTTGTCTCCCAACCAAACATCTACAGCTGCTCCATCCCAAACATCTTCCATCGAGAACTCATCCATATGACTCAGATGTGTGCCAAGTCCAGCTCCTTAAACATCCCTGACCGGAGGCTCACCGCTCTTCAATCAGCCCAGGGACTGATGTTCTTCCATTTTGCGAAATCCTCTCTTTATACTGATGGTATGAAAGGGATCGCCTTGTTAGTAGGAATCAGGTGGTTGCTTAGAGGAAATGCTCTGGTTATTTGGGACAGAGAAGTGGGAAAGAAAGGAAGCTAGGGGGCCAAAGGGGAAGAGAGACTTCAGGCATTAGCTCCTGCGTTTCCTTGTTCCCTGTGAATGGCTGCAGTTGCGGGCTCAAACACAGGAGCACCTTAGACACACACAGCTGGGGTTCCAGAGACTGTTTTAGTCTCTGCTTGGCATAGAGTCTCAGCTATTTCTGGGGTTTGCTAGGCAGTGGCTCTGAGTCCTCCTTGTTTTCAAGCCCTTTATCCAACCCTTCCCTCTCTGCCATGGTGAGAACGAAGACCCTAAGAGAGCAATCACCTAAGTTCTGTACCTCCTCGCTCTTGACTATCCTCATGTTTTCGTGCTTAGGTTTGTACACATTCCAGCAGCTACCATAACCCTCTCTATAACCCACTCTAGCCTCAAAACTCCTCGGTGTTTTTTTTCTACTGAATCTGTTCTTTCAAACCTCACGCTCTCATAGACTCTTTCTTTGTAGCACACAGGCCTATTTAAAGCTATTCCTCAAGCTTAAACTGTCTATCTTTCTGCTTTCCCCTTTTCCACCCAAATTTCTTTTGGAACAACCTCAGAGACTTCAGCGGCTTGATTCTCTTCACTTTGAGGCTTTCTTTTGTCTGTAAGCAATGTCTCCCAGCCGTGAATGCTTGTCTTACATAGCCTTGTGGTCTGCCGTGCTTTTTGCTTTTTTCCTTCTTTTATCCTTTATAGGGAATTTACCTACAGCCTATGTCAGACACTAGAGATACAGAAACTCATGGGACAGCAAAAGCTGTTGCCGGCCACGGTGCTGATGAAAACCTTCCCTTCCTGGGATGCTCTCCACTGATTTTGGAAGCATAGCCTCCTGGTCTTCCTTCTGATGTATTGAAGTCCCTTGTGCCAGAGCTACCTCCTCAGGAGAAGAGATTGCTATATGGTTTTCTCCCCATTCCCTATATTGCTCTATGTGCCATGTGACATAATTTCAGAAAGTCCTTGGATGATTTCCAAGGCTGGGATGTCTGCCCCAGATGTCTATAGTAATGGATGCACTCAACAGTGAATGGGCTGTTTCACCTGGAAGTGAGAGCTACACCAGATGTAACGTGCCAGGCTGGTCTCACCATCATCACCCACATACCCACTCTTTCCTTCATATTCCACACCGTCTCCAAGACGTTACACATTCCCTCTTTCACATTCTTCCAACAAACCACCAAATCCACCCAGTTTCAGTTTTATCAGATCTTCTCTAACTCTCCTGCTACCATAGTCCACACCAGTGTTTTTGCCACAGTAGTGAAAATCTGATATGTCCTACATCCTCTGAAATCCACCTTTCTAAGTTCATCCTGGACGGTATCCCTCAGTTAACATTTATGACCATACATTAGTTTCTCGTTGTTCTAAACTAACACTTTTTTAAAACTCCTCCCACTGACTTCAAAAAATTAAATCATAATAGTATGACTTACAAAAATCCTTGAAATTGCCTCTAATTGTCCAGCCTTATTATTTCCAGAAGTTTTTTTCATGCTTAGAACATATATGACTTTGTATATGTGGGAAAGAAGGCATTTGCAGACTCCAACATCGTTACGATATGACAATAATAACTTTTGTTTGAACAGTGGTTTAGGGTTTAGAAACTGTCTTCCCACCCACTGTGTTATAATGAAGTCATGCTATTGCAACTGCCAAATGCACAGGGCAGTGGGGCCTTCTACTCCCTAGGGACTTTTCAGGGATGACCTGGCTGATCTCATTCACTCTCTCTCTCCTCCTGGCCTCTAGACATCTTTACAGGCTGGATGGCTCAAAGCTTGAAGACACCTTTACTAGCACAAACCTGGCAGCGGAGGAATCATGAGCTTCCTTCCAACTGTTCCCTTCGTTACCACGTCTACAATATCGACTACATTAGGCTAGATCGCAAATATTCCTTCAGTTCTTACCATGACCATTCCAAATGGTGCGTTTCCCTCCTCTTCAACAATCATTGGACCTGTATTGGAGATCTAAATCGGGACCCACACCAAGCCTTCAGAGGTGGAGGATTCATCTGTACCATGAGTTGGCAGATTTATCAATCGTTTCGTGGAGCAGCTACTCATTATAAAGAATGTGGCTAAGCTTGGGGAAAGGACATGTGCACTGTCCTCGAAAACACTAGAAAAGGAACTTCTTGCCTTGGATCCATTCTCCATATGTTAAAGGTTTCTGAGTGTGTGCAGTGTAGCATCCAATAAAACACTGTGGGTCCCCATTTCCCAATCTGTTTAATCAGTAGAAATTTGTCTCCTTTGTATTTAGGAGTTAGAAACCCAAATCAAGATAAACAAATAGCGATAATGGATGAAAGGAAAGAATATTCTTTGCAGTTTGGTCATCTTCAGTGACCCATCTTGTAGATTAAATTTGATCTCTTCCACAAAGCTCTCCTCACTGTCCCGTTTGAAGAAAATAAAAGTGCTCTCTCTCTCTCTCCCTCCCTCCCTCCCTCCCTCCCCACTGGTTTATAGTTTTGTCTCGCCATCTTTGCAGGTGCTATTTACTACTAATATATTCTTGAGCTGCTCACTTTAATTCTCCATGCCATTTTTCATTTCAGTCTAAAACAAGGAAATCATATCTAAGCATGTTCAGCCACCTAGTACAGAATCTGTCATGTAGCTAGCTAACAATTAAATAACTGGAGGAAGCCAAGCCTATAATCCCAGCTATTCAGGAAACCGAGACAGAATCGTTGATCACAACTTCAAGACCAACTTGGAATACAAAGTGAATTCAATGCTAGCCTGGGCAACTTAGTGAGAACTCTTCTAACAAAAAGTTTAAACTGTCTGGAAGGTAGCTCAGTAGTGAAGCCTTTGTACAGCACATGCAAGGCCCTGAGCTCCATCCTACTTCCTCTGTGATACAGTACAGGACGCAAAATGGTGGTGAGATTTGAATTTGACCTCCATCCAATAAAATATGACACAAAGAAGTTTTATGAATGGTTTTTAGGAAGGAATGAGTGAAGAAATAGAATGAAAACAATGTGAGTATAAGTCCATGAATTTGAAGGAAATGCGCGTATTTGAAGAAGCAAAAATCAAGGGTGGTCAGCTTAGTGTCAGTGTTTCTTTTTCTGGAGTTCTCACCATGAAATGCATGTTATGCAAAAGAATAATAAGAAAATCAAAAGACCTAGCTGCTTAATAAACTGATAGACATGAGGTCCAAGTTCAAAAGCTGAGAATCGAGCAGAAGTCCCCACACAGTGACTGCGCCCAGCACTTGCTGATTGAGTAGCATGGTGCAGTCGACGTTCACCGTTCGTTTTCTTAATTAGTCTTTGTGGGAATTCCTTTCAGCAGTAACTTCCATTATCCCCATTTTCCTGCCAAGGTAATGGAGGCCGTCAGAACTGTTTGACTCTGAAGCTGTGCTCTTAGCTGGGATTCCAGAAGACTGTAAAGGGAGTGAATAAAATATAGGATTATAATTTTCTTGAGATCTTAATCCGTAGAGCCTAATGGTCCAATGACAAAGCATGAAAAAGTTGCTAGTCTTCTTTTCAAAAACATGTACAAGGTACAGGTATTTTGGATGCTTTCTTCACACTTGGGAATATTAAAGGGTCAGGGGAAAAACATTTAGGTCTCACAGAAAAGTCCTGCATATGAATAATCTCCATGAAATGGGACTGTTGGTGCAAGATGATGACTCACAGTTGGAGAGGGGCAAAACTTGAGCCAATTAGACAAAGAAGAGTAGTGAAACATGAAAGAGAGGTTAAAATGGAGTTATTCTCCGGAGCTAAAAATATACACTAGGTTGAATCGTCTCCCAACACATAACTCCAGATAGTCTAGAAAACAATACATCCCACACTCACAAAAATAAAAACAATTAGGAAGCTAGAGTAGAGTCCGATCACACAGAAATAAGAGTGTAGAAGCAGGAGACAAAAAGGAGGATGCCTGGCTGCTGCAGACACACACCTGAAGGGCATGGCTTCTGATGACAGAGAGATGGAAATACTCATCCTCCCTTGAGGAAGGAAAGAAAGGGGGAAAAGCAGCAACCCTCATGGTCCCAATACTGGGAGGACGAAAGCTGTCTCTGTGTCTTTGTTTTTGGTAATTTCCTGTGGAGCAGTTTAAAGGCAGCCACAATGGAACCCAAGTAAGAAACAAGTCCCTCTTTCTCAAGCACGTCGGACAGGAAAATAGCAGAGGTGTCTTCAAGGAATGACATCATTAGAAGGAATCTGAAATACTTCAGAGTACCAAGCATGTTTTCACTCATTTCACTCTGAAAGAAAGGGGCGTGTATAAGACATAATAATGGATTAAATTTAAGTCCTAAACCATGGTTTAAATACTGGAATGATGGACAGTGGGTGAGGGCTCCCTGGGTAAGAGTGTCTGTCTAGTAAAGTTAGCAACCGGAGCTCAATTCCTGGAACCCGCTGTGGAAGGATAGAACCAACTCCCTAAAGTTATTGCATGTACACACACACACACACACACACACACACACACATACGCACTAATAAACAAAGTAAAAATTAAAAATAAGGGGCTGGAAAGATAGCTTAGGAATTATGAACACTTGCTGCTCTTGCAGAAGATCTGGGTTCACATCCCAGAACCCATATAGTAGCTGCAACTCCAGTTTTAGAGGATCCAATACCCTCTTCTGGCCTCCAAGGGCACCAGCCACACACAGTCATACATACAAGCAAAACACCCTACACATAAAACTTAATTTAAAAATTAAATGTAAAATATTTTAATGAAAAAACCCATATCTAAGCTGGGGGTGTATCTTACCAAAAATATATATATAAGCTGGAAAATGACTGTGAGGAAAAGAACTTAGAGACTCATCTATGGTAACAAAGTTCTAAGACGGAGTGCCGAGCCGTTTCAGCTCTGCCTTCACACTCTCCTAGAAAAGCTATCATTCCCTGTCTGCTGTTCTCAAGGGAACTTTTCCTCTGTAAACCCAGACGATCAGACCAAGTATGTACTTGTGACACATTGTGAAAATAAACCATTGAAAGTAAATTCAGAGTAATGGCCCCAAAATTAACTTGAAGGATTAGGCCTTGAGTCTGGAAGGAAGTACATGTAGTGTCACTAAGATGCTTGTTTATTGCTAAAGTAGAAAATGCTGGGCTTTAGAGTTTGAGGAACAGTGTAGACACACTACGAGAAATCCAGGAGAATTGAGCAAATGCTACCATTTCCACCTACTCAGACATCAGCTGAGTTCCTCATGGAGCTCAGGGAGTCTCCTTGGTCATACATGTTCTGTGACATTTCCCTACATTTAATTCTTTACTAAATGACCCTTTTTACTTAGTACAGGTTGAGTAAACCTGTCTCAGTTGGAGATACTATTGCTATGATGAAACTGAGTGACCCAAAGCAAGTTGAGGCAGAAAGGGTTTATTTAGCTTACACTTCTGCATCGTTGTCTATCACGGAAGAAAATCAGGACAGGAACTCAATCCAAGCAGGCACCTGGAGGAAGGAGTTGATGCAGAGGCCATGGAAGAATGCTCCTCACAAGCATGTTCATCATGCTTTGTTCATCCTGCTCTCCTGTAGCACCCAGGACCACCAGCCCAGGGTGACCCCACCCACAAGGAACTGAGCCCTCCCACAATCACTAATTATGTCCTACAGGCTCTACAGCCTAATGAAGAATTCTCTCAACTGAAGCTCCCTCCTCTCCAAAGACTCTAGCTGTGTCAAGTTTACACAAAACCGTCCAACACAAAAGGGCCCTTGCTTATTTTCATGGAGACAGTCTTTCCCTTGGTGTAGAAGCAACAAAGACAGAGTGAGTTTGGGACCAAGTCTTTACAACAGAAATAATAACGGAGACGTGGATTATGATGATAATAGTGTCCCAATTACGAGCACTTTACATGCCAACATAGAATGCGGATTCAAGGAAATAAGCTTGAGAATGTAGCCTAGGATGGAAAATTTTTCACAAGCAGCAATAGGAAGAAATTGGTGGGATGAGATAAAACAGAGAAGTTATGTTAGGACTTCAAATATCCAGACGTGTTGAAGTTCTTATGCAGCTTTTTAAAAAAAATAGTGATTGATTTTTGTCTTAATACACTAACAATTTCAACTCCCAAGGAATAGATGTACTAGCTAGAGGAAATTCCAACCTTGAATCTGACTCATGAAAACCAAGAAGACACTTTGGGTGAAATAAAAATGATGGGATCCTCAGAGGCAAATGTGTCTTAATGACTATGAGGGAAATGATGCTGAGTAGAGTCCAGGGTTATAAGATCTGAAATGGAACCACAGAAGCAGGTTTGGCTCAGCGGATGGAGATGCTCAAAGGGACTCCAGCTCAGGATGTTAAGACGAAACAGTGACTCTGTGAGCTCCCCACTAGGAAGAGAGAGCGCCTGCAAAGTAAGCGAGGCAGCTGCACAGTTGCCGTTTTACGAGCTCACTTATGACTCGAGTGACCTGCAAAGCTACTGTTCACAAAAAAGTGCGATGATTAAAAAACATTTTATGGAGCTGGGGAGATGGCTCAGCAGGGGAAAGCACTTGTTGCATAGGCTTGAATACCTTAGTTTAGATCCCAGCTGCTCATGTATAAGTTGGGCACAGTGTTGCGTGCTATCCCAGCAGTGCTATGATGAGATCAAGAGATTTAGGTAGACAGTAGAGGCTTGCTGAAGCTTGTAGGCTAGTTAGCCTGGACCACAGCTGTCAAGGAGGGAAACCCTGCCTCAAACCTAGTAGACAGATACCAGAAGTTGTTATCTGGCCTTCATACTGGTGCCATGGCGGGAATATACCCTCACACACAAGGACATATATACACAACATACAACTACAAAAATAAGTATCTAGAAATACTTTATATTTTTAGTAGAAACTAACAGTTATGAAATATGGATGCTAAAAAATCTTTGTCTTTTCTTTCCAGTGAAGTAGATGATATTTAAGATGTGGAAAAACTATCATAAATAATCTAGTCATGATTGCTGCAAAGCAACTTTAAGACAACACAGATCTTTACAATGAGGTTACATCCCCAGGTCTGTAAATGAAAGCAAGGACTTCTAGAAGAGTAATGACGTTTGAGGAGACATAGAATATAGATAAACAACATCTGAAATTTTAAAGCCTACTAGAAGGTATGTCTCAAGTATGTACCACAGCTTAAATCTCCAGTGGACTTCTCAAGAACCAGGTCATAAGTATGTAGAAAACTATCATCTAGGTAGACTACAGCTTGTCTATGAGTCAGGCATCTCAGAGGTGATGGAGAGGGAACCCACAGACTCACACATGCTAGGTAAGTACTCCACCTCTGAACGATATCCAAACCCTGAATCAGACGTCTCTGGACACCTCTGCTCCATTTATGCCCAGAGGTATAAGACTGACATGCTGTAACATTGTCAAAGGTGTAGTGTCTTTGGATAGCAACAAAACAAAAGTCTTTCTTGGTATCTTTATGATCAACATGATAACAATGAGTGAATTCCCATCACATGCACAGTTCAGTTCCGTGTGCAGTTCAAAGAACTCATGCACTATCTGGATGGTAGGAATAGTGGGCTTCCATCAATTTAGAAAGAGAGACCAGACACCTTTCCAGTTGAATTCATTTGGTATATTCTGTCTCTGGAGCTCTAATGTGCAGTAAGGAAGGCGAACAACCTCTGCTCTGCTCTGCTCTGCCCTACTCTGCTCTCAAGTGTCTGACAGCTTTCCCTGTCCTTTGTACATTTTTATCTAACTGCTTAGATTGAATCTTAAGTGCCCCCCAAATGCTCATGTGATAAAAGTCATCCCCGGAGTAGAAGTCCTGGTAGGAACTTCTCAGCAGTGGAGTCTTCATGTCATTACAGCTATGTTGTGAAGGCATGTCATTCTCCATCTGTCTGTCTGTCTGTCTGTCTGTCTGTCTGTCTGTCTGTCTGTCTGTCTGTCTGTCTGTCTGTCTATCTATCTATCATCTGTCTATCATCTATCTATCATCTATCTATCTATCAACCATCTATCTATCTATCTATCTATCTATCTATCTATC
>LOEQ01002159.1:29231-60076 GCA_001685075.1 Bramus lutescens | reverse complement strand
GGCGGTGCCTGTGGCGGTCTGAACAGGTGGCTCTGCAGCCCAGGGAGGTGCTCCCGTGTGAGGGAAGTAAACAAAATTCTAACCATGATGTAATCTGTCTCTAGGATAGCTGGTTCCTGGAGACCAGGAAAGAAGTTCTATAAACAGCCAATTTTGGCAAGAACAAAATAATTCCGCTCGACTGGCAGAATAACAACAACAATAGCAAAACACTTAACGTGGTGATTCATTCAGAGCGGGGGCCCTGGAGCTGAGGACCGTCTGTATACAGGGGTTTAATCAGAGCTTCCTAGTGACTCAGATTGACGCACCTTTGAGGGGGAGGTCTGGGAACCAGGGACAAGCTGGTCCATGCTGTATGCCCTGCGGGGGGTTTTCCCCATACCCAAGAAGTCTGGCCTGTAGCTAACTCTCAGCCCCCTCCTGATCCAAGTGGGCAGGAAGGCCTGAGTTCTTTTGGGTCAGATCTCTCAAAAAAAAAAAAAAAGACTCACCTAGCTGGACTGACTGTTCCTGGGTCCTTGTACCTTGGAAGTGGATAGAATCACTCTGCAGGTGTGTACAAATGAATGTAATTCGGGAGAAACAGAAGCGGGCACACTGACAGCAGCAGAGAGGTGACAAAAGACAGATGACAAAGCAAAGCTCTACAGCACTGCTGTCTGGAGCCATTTAGCGTTGGCCCGCGGCCCTGTGCACCCCAGACACTCCGAAGGGCACGGCTGGATTATCTGCACAATGATTTGTGTCCAAAGTGAATCATCAAGAAAAGGTCAAATTGTGTTCAGAACATTTTGTTTAAGAAGGACAAAGTACTACATAAAGCATCTTAGAGAAACTACTTTCCAAAATGAAAATTTTAGGCTGGCAAATTTAGGTGGCATTATGCTGGCTTTAAACATTATTTTTACTTAAAATATGAGATGTATTTCAAATTACAATATTAAAAATCCCATCCAAAGAGAATTGTTTTATTTTCTCTATATTCTTTCTGATGTACAAGCATAAACTCACACATAAATTATGCATATATATGTGTATGTGTGTTGTTTTAAAGATCTGCTGCTTTTCATTGTGTGTGTGCTATGTGCACACACACACACACACACACACACACACACGCCTGCATGTATGTCTAAGCACCACGCGCATGAGTTGGATTCCCTGGAACGGAGGTTACAATTGGCTGTGAGCTGTCATGTGGGTGCTGAGAACTGAACCGGTGAACCGGAGGCCTCTGCAAGAACAACATGTACTCTTAACTAATGAGTCACCTAACACCAAAGCGTGTGTGTTTTCCACATTTTGGTCGAACATCCTCACCAGTTACACTTAATGCTGCTTTCTTCCTGTGTCTCCTACTACGTGATAGGATTATCTCTCCTTCGCTGCTCCAGTGGCTCCCTCTGTCTGCCTGAGATCTGCTCCCCATCACACAAACGGGCTGAAATCTTTCCTGCCCTGACCTTACAGCCAGAGTTCCACAATAACTTAGGGTCTCCCAGCTCTAGCCTGTGCCTCTCTTCCCTTTTACAGCCTCACTCAGACAACGCTGTCTTGTGGTCACCAACCCAGTGTATATACTCCTGTTAATGTCCAGAGCCTCGGTTATATCTTTTGCTCATCACTGGATGGCAGCACCCTTGAGTTGTTCTTATCTCCCTTCCTTCTCTCTCTCTTAGATTGTTTCTTTCAAGTTTTTCTTTCTTCCATCTTAGCCCAAGAATTGTGAGGCTCGGTGTTGTGTCTTGGATCTCACCTCAGTTGAAATGACCCACTCTTGATTGCTTTGATGGCTACCATATCTGTACGTACTTCTGGCAAGTTCTCACTCATGTGAGTGTGCACAAGGGCACATGTGAATGTGTGTAGCCCAATAAATAGCTCTGCCTAGACGGTACTCAAAATGCAGCGTACATACACCTCATTCTGACCAATGAACCTGTGCCCCCTTGATTTTCCCTGTCTTGGGGAAATCCAATACATCCAATAATGTAACTTAGGAGAAATGAAGACCTTTTCCTTGTCCTCATTCATTCATTCATTTATTCCTGGTAAGCACCACTACCTCTCAATCCCCAGATCCTGTCTCCTCTATGTTACTTTACACGACCTTTGCATGGAGAACTGTTACCTCTGCTACCCTTCACTCCTAAACACCTTGCCTTTTGCCGCTGCTCCTTGACCCCTCTCAGGCATTTGGACTTGGTAGTCCAGATCTCCCAGTGTGCTTCCCTATCATAGTCTGCGAACTCAAGATCTACACAGACCCAAAATCCAGGTCACAAGACTCTACTCCTATGATGTTCAATGACCACTTTGCACCCCATCCCAATACATAAAAAGAGAAATAATTTTCTCCTGACTGAGGACACAACCTTACATATTTCTCAGCCCTGAGTAATTATTATTTCCTCAGAACTATTAAATCCCTTAGTTGGCCTCCACTCCATGCTCTGAATAGTTTTAAGGTGTCTTCCCACTTACTGCTGTCTGGGTGCCCCTAGGATTGTGGACTCCGCCTTTCCTTTTGATTCTAGGTCACATTTTACTGGCTTGCCATCTACCCATTGATTTTGTAGAATAGAACAGATAGTGAACATAAAAATGTCAAAGATTCTGGACATCACCTTCTGCAAAAAGACGAGTCTCCATTCCCTCTTTTAAGCAAAGTGGTTGAGGGGTTGGGCATGCCAATGACGCAAGACACTGGGGACAGTTTGGGTTAGATCTTGTAGCTTTCCTAGGAGCTGCTCTACCTCTGGTAGTCTCCTGCTCCTGGGACATGGTCCTTCAGAGCCTCAGCTTATGTCCACAAGAGCATCCATCTCTTCCATCTTAAAAAGCTTCAAGACATCCAACACTGCCTCTCCGAAGTTCCAAGCCAGCACCTGAGCCTCCATCCCCATAACTTCAGCACCTGGGAAATTTCTTAAGGAAAGACTGGAGATCAGGCCTCTAGAGAACCCTGCTGCCTCAGCATTCCAATGCTGTGGAAGGCTGGTGTCATGCTCCAATAGAAGCCTTTGACCTAGCTCTGCAGCATCCTGTGTAGAATCTGAATTCTGCAAATGTAGATGAGAAAATCAGCTTCTGTATTTTGCTCTTCTCCTTCCTGTCCATCAGAGCATTCCCTTTTAACTGCCAGGAAGTGAACTGGTTTTCCTTTGCCCCGTGAGATTCTCTATCCAGAAAACCCTCCAGCATCACTCAAGTTGGCAAAGACAATTTCAGTTCATCTTGATATCTGTCAGGAAGGGTTCCCTCTTCCTGGGATTTTAGTTGACCTAACCTCTCTACTTCCATGGAAACTCAACACCTTTAAAATGTAATTTTTGTTATTTCATTGGGCTAGCTCATTCATTGCACTAGACATCCTATGGTCAACTACATCTCACCTGGAGGAGCAAGTGCTGTGTTTCCACTCTTACAGATCCCTGTTACGGGGCTGCAGAGATGGCTTCGCAGCTAAGTGAACTCACTGTTCACATGCAGGACCTGGCTTTGGTTCCCAGCACCCCCCTGGCAGTTCACAATCATCTGTACCTTCAGTTCAAGCAGATCCTATGCCCTCTTCTGGTCACCTTGAGCACCACACATTTCACACATGGTAAACATACATGCATGCAGGCAAACACTCATACACATGAAAGAAAATAAATATATCTTTTTAAAAGCCCTCTTCAACGTTATCTGAGTATAAAATAACATGTGAAACTTTAAAAAAATGAATCGTTTTTGAGTGAGGCAGTAATACTTGACATGAGTTTAAGCTGTTGCAATGAATGCAAAATATCTTCAAGAAAAAAATGTGGTCTATATTCATATATTTATTTAATGCTTACAATACTCCTCTATAGGAGTTATAATGACCAGGAAGGAAAAAGTAGCCACGTGTACTGAAGTCCTTACAATGCTAAGTGTCTTGCTCTACAGTGAACACGTTATACTTATGAAATCATTTCATGGCTATGACAAGCTGGAAGATAGGTACCTTTCTCCCTCTCTATGTGAAGGATAAAGACTGAAGAAGGGTGAGGGAATTGCATAAATGTTCGTAACTGACAAGTAGGAAGGCACTATTCAATTGCTGGGTCTTGCTTCTCATATGGGCTACTTTTCAATGCACATCAGCTTTGGGCTATTCTGAGAACAGTTTTCCTGAACCAGATATCCCTTCCTCAGCATAAGCATTCCTCGTTTTCCAAGGATGATATAGACATGCTCCAAAGTAGGCCAGCCGACTTGATGGATGCTGTTTTAGCTTTCTCAAATGACATGCTTACTGCCTGGGTCTCAGATCTGAACAGCGACAATTTGTAAGATAATCAGGATCAGCAGTGTATCTGTGGCAACAGTAACTAACAGCAGAGCCTCATGGGACTTGCTTTGGCTTCATTAGCACATCATCTGAACCTCTGAGTTCACTGCTCAGAGATTTAAACACACTCTGTAATAGAAGAATATACGCTAGCAGTCAAACCTGGCCCATTGCTGTCCTTTGATTTTCTTGTTGCTGCTTTCAAATTAAAGCCCCTACTGTCGCATGTTAAATTATTTGCTGTCATTTAGAAACAGAGATAGGTGTAGGAGGGGAAAGCCAGCCATTTCACAGTTTCAGCGGTGGAGATGTAGGATTTCTTGGTGCTAAACTAGATTCCATTTCCTCCTAGTGTGTTCGTGCAGTGTCTAATGGTGGAGCAGGGCTGAGTGCTTTGGCATGGCGTCTCATCAGAGATATTATTGGATACAGATGAGTGTATCTTAGAAGATTTTCTTGAGGCATCATCTCTAATTCTTTCTTCATGAAAATGTGCTTGTGCAATAAATGACATAAATTTCTCTTCATAAAATAAGAATTTTAAGAAGCGAAGTTTTATAAAAATCCTTTAGTATTTCTGCCTGAGAGCTGTTATTATTCCCAGTGAGAGAGAGGAGCAATTATTCTAAAAGTATAATACTTGGAAAAGGAATTATCTTCATTTTTGTGCCTCCTATATTTTTGGTTTCTATCTAGATATATACACATATATGCTTGCTAAGTAGATAGAAACATTATCTCTTTTTTGAGACAGGGTTTTTCTGCGTAACAGCTCTAGCCCAGCTAAACATGTCTATGTAGCTGTATGTGTACATGTGTATACATATATTCACATGGTGCACATACGCACTGTGCAAGGATAACCTGTATTTATTTATGATCCAAGCTAGGTCCCTTATGTGAATTGCAATGCAGATGGTTTTCACATTCATTGTGTCTCTTCCTCTTTATAAAAATAAGGAGTGTAGGAAGAACTGAGCAGAACATACAGTAAAATGCTTTCTTCAGAATCAAAGTAGAATCCAGGTGAGAGTAGAGCCTCTTCTACCCTTTCTACCCAGACACCCACGGCCCTTTCCCTCTGCATCTGAAAACACCGCGACCCCCCTTTCGAGCTCCTTGAACCAATTCAAACAAAAGGTCATCGCAGACAACAATCCAGTCTGGCTGTTTTCCCTTACTGTATTGACCAGCTGGGTTTTTTGTTTTTTGTTTTTGTTGTGTTTTGTTGTTTCATTTAATAGCAGTCGGAGTCTTTGTTTCTGTGTCAGAAGGGTGCTGCCTAAATCCTGACCTACACTGAGCGCCAGCCTCCAAGACCACTTTTAACAGTATGATTAAAACGCGCCCCACCCCCCCTCCCCTCATTAGAAAGCGACAGGACAGATTGGCAGAAACAACAAAAAGACAGCCACGGACCCCTTCCAACGGAAACATATTTCAATTATACTGGAAAAAAATAGCAGCCACGAGGGAGAAAATGCATCGATCTTTTCATTATTTTTTTCTCCTTGTTGCTAGGATGTAGTCATTATTAAAGGAGACTTGTTGCCTAGGTGAAATCAACCCAGAATAAAGGAATGGTGCGCCCCCTGCTGACCGAGATACACAGGCTATTGGATTCGATTGCGAGGCGGTTTTCTTATTTTTTTCTTGTTTTTGTTTTGCCTTCTCCACCCCCATCCCCCAGATTAAAACAAAAGAGTCAATTAGACATCTTTCTCAGACTGCTCTATATTTCATCTGCAAATTTATATTGAAAGGATATCAGAAATGCATATAAAAAGATCCTGGAGGGTGTATTTTTATTTGTTTACTTTGGGTTTTGTTTTTTCCCTTTTCCATATGGTGAGACAGGAAGCAAATCTGCCAGGACCCAGGTCTCCTGCTGCTTTCCTTCTTTACCTCTTGGTTTTTTTAACTTGTGGTGAGCCTAGCATTGAAAGCAGCTAATTGACTTGCTAATTTTCATTTTGGGTCATCTGAACTTATGAAAAATTTCAAGACAAGAAAGCACTTGTATTATTAATAAAGAGTAACTTTTGATGATCAGTTATTAGTCACAATCCCATAGAAATGTTGGTGTCTTTCACCTTGGGGGTAATTGGATGTTTCTAGCATTAAAACCAAGAACGGGCAGAGGAGAACCGGTCAGAGTGCAGATAAAGAAGCAAACACAGCTGAGTACAATCTGTGCAAGCAGCTCATACCTGACTGAGCCCAGCTCAGCTGCCAGGTTGAAGAATTATTAATATATCAACCAGCACATCAGAGTTAAAATCATGGCCATGGATTTAATCAACCAAAGAAAGAATGTGAAGGGGGCTGAGAAACAGGGACATTTGGGGTACATGACCAACGCTGTTAAACAGTATGTTAATGGGGAGCGAGACAGAGCATCCAAAGAAAGCTTATCAGAAGACAAGGGAATTTTACAAGAAAAGTGGTCAGTGTCGAAGGCAAAAAGAAGTCAGGAAAGATGAGAAATGATGACTCCAAGAGAATTTCAGTACAGTGGTGAAATAGAAATCCAACTTTCAGGGAAGTTTAAATGATAAACGTGAAAGTAAAGATAATATTGGGGGAAAACAACAAACGCTGTAAAAAAAAATATTATAATGATGTGCAGAAAGCAGAAGGACAGCACCCAGGAAAAAGTGACAGAAGTTTCCTAAGATCCCCAGCTTGGAGATTGTGCGTTATTAAGGGAGAGCCAATGAACAGAGAGACACGAAGGAGCGCCTGAGAGGTCTGGACAAGCTCAAGAGACTGTGGAGAAAAAGAAACATCAAGCTACCAAGCATACAGGCTGAATCTTCGAAAGAGGAGGCATGCATTTTCTTCTGGGACCACTGGAAACTAGGAAGGACACACGAGAGGCTTTTGAATGGAGGTGATGACTTAGGGATGAGACGAGGGCAATGAGCCTAGTTACAACTTCGTGACAGGGCGGGGCTTTAGAAGACGAGGAGAGCAAACCGGTCGAAACAATGGTTAGCGCTGCTGTGCAGGGCCGAGGTTTTAGCTCAGTGTTAGAGAGTTCTTAACTGGTGTGAGCAAGGCCCTGTAGTGGAAGGATAGCATTGCAAGGGAAGTTGAAAACTGCAACTTGAATTTATCCACCATGGTTGCTTCTTGACAGCAGATGTGGTATTCTAGACTCAATCCTAACGTCTAATCCAAGATCTTGGGAGACTCAAGGTCCTGCATTTCCACAAGTTGGTTCTCAGGAAAGGCGACATTCTTAGATGTAAATGTAAGCAGAACTCTTCCCACACATTGATTGTTTGATTGTCACCTGCTTTTCAATTATCCTCTTTTTAAAAATAATCTCATCAAGACTGGGTATGCATTAAAGTTTAATTTAAGGGCAAGATGGCTAAAAAAAAAACGTTCCCGCCGTCAAGGCTGACAAACTGAGTTCAACTCACAGAACACACGATGAAAGACAGAATGGAGCTGAAAGCTGTCCTCTGGCCTCCGCACGGCCACAGTGGCATGCGCCTGTCCATACACATACAGCAAATAAAGGTAAAGAATTTTCAATTTATGTGTTTTGCCAGCATATGTGTCTGTGTACCACCTGTGTACGGTGTCCACAGAGGTCAGAAGAGAACGTCAGGTCCCATGCTGGATATCAAACTCAAATCCTCTTGAAGGGCAGCCAGTGCTCTTAAGTTCTGTGCTATCTCCCCAGCCACAAAGTATAATTTGTTAAATATGAAATGGGAATATTTTCAAAGCCGTCACCATAGACACATGACAGTATTTTGCAGTGGGGGACAGTAAATTAGTGAGTTCAACTTCGTCTATAGCACAGATGAGTGGTAGGAAGTGGAGCAAGGGTCAGGGAATGGAAAATTACTGAGAGGAAAGATGGGGAAGTTGGATAAATTCTGACTAAACCAACTACGCTTCCGATAGGTCAAGGTGATCAGATACTACCGGGGCGTATGGGGAACTCCATGAAATGTCGAGGCTTGGTAGATGACAGAGATGAGGATTCTTGCAAAATGTCCCCAGAGTTGTGTGTTAGTCTAGAACACACAAGGAAGTAGACAGACGAGCCTAGCAGATGCTGAGGTGTGCCAAACTGAAGTTTGGCCCAGCAGAATCTTTGCCACCCTGTTTGCCACATGGGTGTTGGCATGTGTTTGAGTCTGATGAAAAGCAGACTGACAGCAGGAGATTTGGAGATAACTGTGATCAGAACATGTGTTGATGTGGAAAGCAAGACCTTTGTTCTTCAACTGGAAACTCTAAGTCACCACAAAAGCCACTGAAACCAGATATAACCAATATAAGTTTATATATATATATACGCTCTTGACAAAAACAATAATAAGAAAGCAAGTGTTTATGAAGACACCTGACACCTTCTATTTTGACGTAAATTTCTAAACTTCAGGGACTGAGCCATTGAACACCTCTTGATGATTATTTCGATCCACATTGAGTGTGCTAGACTTTATGTGGCTTCTCTCTGTGACACTGGTGATCCATGAATGTTTGACTCACATGTTGTTTATTAACTGTAAGACTAATTTTATGTGGTAGGCTGCCAAACTCATACCAACAGTTCCCTGGCCAGAAATAATAGTTAATAAGAGTTACTCCAAAGTTCTTGCCCATTTATTTCTCTGGGTCAGAAATTTTGAAAGATTTGGAGAAGATATTTAGAACATTTTGTAAAGGCAGACACTTGTTGGAAGTAAGCCCTATTTAGAATCCTGGTATTTAAGTGAATAAAATAAGACCATGCCTGTTGAAGTGGGAGCAGAGGCTCCAAGTCCTTATCTCATCCTCCAGCCGCTGGAGGATCCCATAAATACCTCTGTCCAGCCTTGAACTCTGCGAGAAGTGGGATGGATCCAGTTTGAGAGGTTCTCAAATTCACTGCTGAGACAAGCTAAGACATCAGGAAGAGGTGCCTATTTGAGCAGGGATGTGGGTCCTTGTAAAATTAATTCTCTGAGAATACTAAATCAAATTTCCTCAGATTTCTTTTTTATTTTAAAATTTTATTTATTTATTTATTTATTTATTTATTTATTTATTTATTTATNTTATTTATTATGTATACAATATTCTATCTACATGTATGCCTGCAGGCCAGAAGAGGGCACCAGACCTCATTACAGATGGCTGTGAGCCACCATGTAGTTGCTGGGAATTGAACTCCGGACCTTTGGGAGAGCAGGCAATGCTCTTAACCCCTGAGCCATCTCTCCAGCCCCCACCTCAGATTTCTTTATTTTGAAGGGTGGTTAAATTTGCCCCCAAGGGTAACGAAAGGCCCGTGTTACATATGTTCATGCTTGGAATGGAAGCCAAAGGATGGACTTCAGGGCTAGGTTTCAAAGCCAAGTTCCACCATTTATTGTGTCATTATGCAAATTATCCGACCTCCTGATGCTTTGCCTCCTCATTTGTAAAAAGGAGATGAAGATAGCGATGAAATCTGCCTTGGAGACTGTCCAGATGAATAAGAACTAAAGAGTATAAAGCAATGCTCTGTGTGGTTATGGAGAGCCATGGAAAATTATTTAGCCTTCAGTAGAATGAACTTACTGAACCTTGAAAATTGTATTATTTTGTATTGTGAAACATTGGAACTACTTCTTAAATGTGGTTATATACAAGGTTGGGGCTCCACTTCTGCATCAGAACTCACACAAGGTAAAATCAGCCAGTCTTTCCCTCTGAAAAGAACATTTGACAACACTAATCTCCATATAGCTTCTACTAGTAATTCAATGCTGGTGCCTAAATTAAATCTACTATTGCCCTCAGGCAAGGAGTATTCTAGCCACCAAACTGCCCTGAAATATAAAGAGAAGAATCAGCAAGACCAAAGAAACAAATACAGGGAAATATCAAAAGTATTCATAAATCAATGAAAATGAGTGTGGCAAAGCCCAGCATTGGAGTAATGAATACAGATCAACATGGGACAGACAAGGTAATCCTTTGCCATTGGGAAATACCTGGCGGGGGAGGAGGGCTCTTGTAGGCTCCAAAGTCAAATTTGGTCCAATCATTCCCTGTCAGCATTGGGGAAACCCCTCCACAGAACAATTAAAAGACTTTATGCCTGTTCTTAAAAACCATGCTGCTTTGGATGACAGAACAGCTTCAGTAGAAAAAAAAATTTTCAGGAGAAACCATAAAACAAGTATTTTAATAAACTTGTATAAATGATCAAAGACCAAAGCTAAAAATACAAATAACTGACATTGATAGACTCAGCTACAGATGAAACTATAATTTCATATAGAGAACTAATTCTGGAAACAGGCGTCCCCTAGCTTCCTATACATGATTTCAGGTTTGAGTCTGAATCAGCTAACTAGGAATTAAGCTTTTGCACTCCGGATATACTTAACAGATTGTGATCCTTTAACCTCTCTGAGATCTGCTGCATGTGACATTTAAAATGTTTTAAGTTTTCTTCAGTGAACCATGACCATTCCTAGCAGCAACCTTGAAGTTTCCAAAAAGATGATGGGCCCATAACAATTCCACATGGATAGTGGTCATACAATTAAGTTGACAAACACCACCCAAAGATTGGTTTTTGACTACTAATTGTTCAGAATCACTCCAAAGAAGCTACTAGCTGAGAGGGTCCAGCCTCACAGTCTACTCCAGCCAAGACTTCAGATAGGCCCTGCACTTTCCCATTAGACTGAGACTGGACAACAGATAGATCTCCCAGGACTTGACCACTATCTAAATTTTCTCAGGATCCCCTAAAGAAGCTGCCACCCCACAAAGACAACATGAAGTAATTTTAAGAACACAATGTCCACCTTCCCTAGAGGAGGGTTGAGTTGTTTCTGGTCACTGGGTGCTTAGGAATGTTTGTATCATTTAGAGGGGTCAGTTGGAAATTGCTACTGGTCATGGTTAGGGAGGAAACTAAGCAAAAGAGGGTGGATTTAAGGATCTCTTCCTGAATTTAAAAAAAAAAGGATGGGGATATGGAAAGGATAGGATGAAAGGGTAGATTATTGAATCTACTTTAAGCTAAAAAGCAACTATTAATCTCAAATATTTTACATGGTATGGATTTTTGTATACAAAACTAAAGTTACTTTTATTAGAACATATTCTATGTATGTTCCTACTCTTATTTAAGGTATTTTTGTGTATTGATATAAATTTAAGGTTATTTTTGTTAGAACATACTCTATATATGTTTCTTCTCTTATTTTAGATATTTTTGTATATTGATATAAATTGAAGGTAATTTTTGTTATACTGTATATATGTTTCTACTCTTGCTTAAGTGAACCGTGACCATTCCTAACAGCAACCTTGAAGTCTCTACTCTTAAGCAAGAGTAGAAGCATATATACAGTATAACAAAAAGTGCTACCTATGCAGCTCATTTAAAAAGTAATGTATGATTAATAAATATAGATTAGTAGTTATAATATATAATAATCAAATTTGGTATGTTAAATATGTTTTCAGTGTTAAACAGAGATATATTTTAGATAGATTAGGTGGTCTTCAAATATTTCAGAGACCTACATAATATGACATTTAAGATGTTTTAATAACCTAAGGTTTTTCATGACAGTGAGACACATCTGTTCCCAGCAGCACCAATTTACTTCAAAAATGGATTATGGGCATCAGAGACCCTACATATGGAGTTTGTTTTCACTGGGACAAAGTTAAGCATTGGAAAAGGAGCTGTCCTTGTCTCAACTGCTGACAGTATGCTGTCCAAATTAGACAAGCAGGACACTAAAGAAAGTGACTGTTGAACTTTTCCAAGACAAAGTAAAACAGTCCTTCTAAATTTCTGCTTCACAGAAAAGTTTGTCAGATATTCTACAGAGGCTGAATATGAATTCCCCAACATTATATAGGAACCTTGGATGACTGTCCAGGTAGTTAGCTATTTCTGTCATTTCTTAGTTTTGGAAGGTAATATTATATCCTTCTCAGGTCTCTGATGGAGTTGAAGACAAGATAGTTATTGATATAGTTTTCCTTGTTGCCAACTTCAGAAAAGAAATTCACAAAAGAGGCATAAAGTGTATAAGGTTGATATATAAAAGCTTAAATTGTTTATCTAAGAAATTGTTTTGAGATCTAAAATATAGTATTGGGTTGGTAATACAAGTTAGATTAGAAAGAATTAGGTACCGAACTCTGGCTTCTCCAAGATAGGATAGATAATAGTTTGTCTGAATTTGCCAAATACAAATGGTCTAGACATTGTGAATGTAATCCTTACTTGATAATATTTCCTATTGTATATAGTTTTACTTCACTGAAAGAGGAAAATGTTGGGGAATATTTAATAACATTGAGAACTCTGAGTTTTTATTTGCATTAATTAAGTAAAATTAACCTTGGGTCAGGAGGCTGAGTTAGCAACTAGTTGACAGAAAGTAATCATAGAGCATCAGAAGGCATCTGGAACAGACAGAGAAATGTCTCAAAAAGAGTAGAGAGGAATTTGGAGTGGTGTGGGTTTTTTTTGTTTTGTTTTGTTTTGTTTTGGCATATCAGAAGGAGAATCTCTTAGGGAGACCCCAGCAAGAAAAGAAGGTTAACTAGTTGCTGCTCAGTCTCTCTGAGCTAGCAGGTTTTCACCCCAGCCTTTATGTCTCGAGTCTTATTTATAAATAAAATGCTAGAGATTTACCTGAAGCTATCTTTAGCACAAGTGTCAAAACAGGTTCCTGCAGAAACAGAATTCCCAACAAGTCCATAACCTGAGGGGTCAGGCCACTGACAGAGAAGCAGGCTAGTAATTGCAGAGTTGCAACTGCTGGTTGAAATAGCAGCAGATTAAGGCACAGTCACTATGACAGAGTTAAACCAACAGTTTCTAGTTAAAATTAGCCACTTGTGTTAAATAATATGAATCTCATAATCTCCTAGAGTAGCAAGATCTTTCCTGTCTTACAAACAGAAAAACTGAGGCAAAGGGAACTTAAGAAATACTTCAAAATCACACAGATGACAAATGGTATCCCAAGCTTCCCATTGAAAAGAAAGACTTTTCACTGCATTTAGGATTCCTTCTCTTTGGAGGTGAAGAGAGCTGAGCAAGATATTAGCCAGACCTTAGGAGGGTGAACCTGCTAGAGGGAAATAGGTAGAAGAGGGAAGGTAATAGTAATAGTTACCATTATGTGTTAAACACTCATTACATGGTAAGTATTTGCCTGAGTATTTTGTATGCTTTGTGTCATTGATTTCCTACAATTCTGTGGGGTTTTGCATAACCATCCTTCCTATCTTACAAGAATGGTGACTAAGGATGCCAGAGATTAAGCAACAATGCAAATTTGAAGTACTACCAGAGCTGAGACTCAAGGTCAGTTCTGCCTACCTCTAATCCCATGTTTCTAATTATTCGCGAGCTATGATTTTGTGCAACTAGTGTGAAGAAAAATAATAGCACTGATGAACTAAGACTGGTGTCACACACACCTAGTGTTTCAACGTAGTGGCGGGGGTTGGAGAACTCACAGATGAGTCACTTGGAGGATACTGATAATGTTCAAAGAAATAGTGGAGTCAGAAAGAGACCAGGTTCTACGAGGAACACAAGATTAAGCTTTGATGACACTCCCTGTCTAAGCAGGAAGGCAGCTTGCAGAGAAGGAACCTAAGGTAGCTCATACCACTTCTTTATCAGATTTCCCACATGGGGCATGATTTGAAGAGTGAAGTCAGAAGGCAAAATTAGAGGTTTCTTTAAAAAGAGGGTGACCACCCCCTTCTTCTCTAAGGGCAAGGGGTCTGCATTGAACCTGAACACAATTAATACATAGTTAATTCTGATGCCATCAACTCTCTGCCATGAGATATATAGGAACTATCACAGTAGGCAATGCCAGAAAGAAAAGAGAGAGCTCTACCATGTTCTGAAAACGTCTGCTTCCTCTACCTCTCACTGCCACCAAAAGGTGGACAGGAACAACATGCCACATCGTACGACTGAAGTTCACTTAGTTCTCTCCTCTAGAAACCGACTGGATAGGCTAGCTTAAGTTAAATTGCACTCTGATTTACCTAACATTTACTGAATGGATGATAGGGTTCATTCAAATCCTTGGCCTTCTATCACTTGTAACGTGCGAATGGTGACGCTACAATCTCCAGCTAGAGCATGAGTGCTGAGTGCTGTTCATGCTAAGAAATATCCTCCGCTTAACTGAGAAAGTGACACGGAGGGTTTTGACCTATTCTGGAGAAAAGTTGGTTAGAGCTGGAGCCGTACTCACAATTGTGTGTTTTCCCACTTGTGCTATGTTGTCTTCTCTAATTGATTACTTATAGAAATGATCACCTTGGATGAAGTCTGAGTAAATTACAAGAGGGATTTAAAATAGAAAGCTCCACGTCTAGCTAACATGAGAAATATTTATGGGTTGAAGTTAAGTTCTTATAAAGTGAAATCCCATAACACTTCAACTACAACATAAAAGTCTCAGGCTGAGTAACACGCTTTTTATAGCTTGGTATACTGACTAAAAGTCTCACACAGGACTTCTGGCCATAGTCCTGCAGACACAGCACAACTGCTCGTTTCACTAGCACGATCCTCCCTTCCAGGAGAGCCTTCTGCCAGGCCTGCATTCGGTGTCTGCTGTGGTTTTGCTCCTGGAGGAACAAGGGAGGAAAACCGGATTCTAAGCTAAGTATATGGGGAAGAAGGTGGTGGTTGCAGGAGACAGCCATGTTCTCCACCAGGATCTCAGATCCTCATCTTTAACTCCCATTTTTTTATTGGTAGCCCAGAAGGGTCAAAAAAAAAAGAATAACAAACATGAAATTGAAAACTGCAGCTCAAGTGAAATTGTGTTTGGCCCTTCCTATAAGCTGTGGGTGGCACAACCATGGCTACTCCAGGGCCTGGCTATGTTCAACCTCCAGGCTGGGCTGTGGAGTTTAACACAGCTGCCTGGCTGGTATCTAAGGATTCCTAAAAGACAGGCACTAATTAACATGGGGAAAACTAATCAACAAAATGGACTCGTTGGTTTTTTTATATGAGTTCTTTTTACCTTATAACTGAAAGAGAAAATGAAAAACTGTGAACGTAGCATGTGCTTCCTTCAAGGCAAAATTATCTAGGACATAAACTAACTGCCTGATCTCTATACAGAAGGATGTAACCCTCTGATCTGGGTATCTGTCTTCCTAGAGTTTTCTATGAAGGATAAACTTCATCACACTCACAAAGAATGTCAGATAACTACAAATACACTAATCATTTGTTCAATCAGCCAGTCACCAGCAAATAGTCTCTGAGTAATAAGTACCTCTGTCTGTCTCTACCAGGCAGATCCCAGTGTCAGGAACACAGCAGAACCGCAAATATACAAACACTCTGAGCTCCCAAGGCTACTGTCTGTTTGTTTGCCATCTATTTTCAAATTGTCAATAATGTTGAATAACTGGTAAATAATAGCTGATATAACTCATGGGACCCAAACAAACCATGTTATAAAGATGGGCTGTAAGGTACTTATAAGGAAAATGCATAAATGTCCCTAATTAAGTGTGTTATCTCACCTTCAATTCCCTTCAAGCTTTCTTTTCATTTTTGGCCAGCCAAAAAGTAAGGGTAATTCCTAGGAAGCATTTTTACCAAGAAATTAAAAATAAATTAACAAGAGAAGAGGGTTTTACAGGCAAAAGTGAGCCCACGGCTGGCCGCCCTCATTTGTGGAACTCTGCAATGAAACGCTTCAGATTTCTGTAGCATAGATCTAATGGAAAGGCCACAGAAGTGACCTCACAAAAACCAGCAGTGAAATAGCCCAGTGAAAACTTACCTCAAGGTTTGGAGATGACCCGCTAGAGCCTGGTCTTGGGGCTTCCATGTTGGCCTAAGTTCGTCTGGAGCCAGCACAGCACTGCTAAGCTCCAGCCAGGTCTACTTCATCTTCAGAGTGCCCTGGGTGGTGCGGCTGAGAAGGGGTGGGTCAGGCAAACCCAAGTGTTTCATAATGTAGTCAGGTAGAGAGCGTGTCTTTGCCTCTGAGAAGTCAAGTTACGAGCACGAAAACTTGAGAGGGAAATCACCTGCACCATCAAGAAATGGCAGCAAATTTGGGAACACAAACGTCAAAGCCTAGGTAATTATAAAAGCAGATCTCTAAAGGAAAGGCTGTTGCTGGACAAAGTGACCTTTGGTGCTTCCCTTTTGAGCCAACTGGAGGAGGGAAGAAGGGGGCTTCTTAGTATACCAGGAAGGAAGGAGGAAAGGAACGGATGGAGAGAAAGAAGAAATAACAAAAGAATACCAGAATTTGCTAGCAGGAATATTGGTACCTTCATGGCAGATGGACTTGAATAAAAGGCAAATCCATAATAAAAGGAATGAATGAAGCTTTCTCCACTGCCATGCTTAACAAATCACCGTTTATTTGACTATCAGCTACATTCTTATGACTGAAAGATGAGAAAACTTTGAAAACTTAGAAAATATTGGTAATAAGATATAGGATCTTTAAAAAGCCACGGGATATATATATGAACAAGAGTACAGAGTAGTCCTAGGGAACCCAGAACACAAGCTACTTCCATTCTGAGAAGAGCAATAAGAGGTAAATTTGAATTCTTATTCCCACCACTGAACATTATCTCAAACAGCCTGGAAGATGGACAACTTCACCCCACAGCAATCAGGCAGTAGGGACAACTTCCTGTTTAGTTGAAGGAATCCAAAGAACAAGGAGCCATCACCTTGAGTCAAATAACCAAAGAACGTGCTGATGATAGTTGTGACTTTCATAAGACGACTCTCTTTTATGCACATCTGAAAATTTCTGCATCTAAAAGGCTTGGAGAAGGGCAGACAGATGGGGTGGGTGCAGGTGTATGAAGACAGCAGGCGAGTGTGACATTTTAGTCTTTTCCGTGTTGACTAAATTTAAACCTTTGCTTTTGAATAATTTCAAAATATTCTAAGGGTGTTGGTTTCTCCTTCACACTCCTTTTTCACCGTCATCTCTGGATCCTCTCCCTGGCTGTTCTCTTCAGGGCCTTTTTCTTTTTTCTTTTTCCTTCGTCTTCTGTGTACTGTGAAGTTCCAAGGTTCTGTAGACAAGAACTAACATGAGAAAGAAAAATCTAGGTGTGGTCAAGATCAGAGGGAGCCCTGGTTCTGCCCACAAGCCCCACCTGGCTTCTCTCTTGCTGGAATAGAGCACTGAGGAAAAGCCATCTGAGGAGGAAAGGATTTGTTTGGTGGCACTTCCATATCACAGCCCACCGTTGAGGAAAGTCAAGGCAGACACTTAAGCAGCAACCTGCAGGCAGGAACTGAAGTGGAACCACAGAGGAACGATGTTTACTGGCTTACTTTCCATGGCTTACTCAGCTTGCCTTCTTATACAGCCAAAGACCATCCATTCAGAGTGGTAACATCCACAGTGGTCTGAGCCCCCACCTCTCAATCAATCATCAATCAGAAACGGCCCCACGAATATGCACACAGGTTAATCCTATGTAGGTTAATTGCTCGGTTGAGGTTCCCTTATCCCAGCCGAATCCAGTCTGTGTCATGTTGACAAAAAAGAAATTAGTCAGCACACCACACTTCTACTTAGTTTGATGATGATTACTGTAGCAAGTGTCTGGGATACTCAGGAAAGAAATGTCAGCATAAAGTCAACTAACGCTCACAATCTTCTATTGCACCCCATACCTCCCACCTTCTGGGTTGCTGATAGTCTTCAAAAGTAGACCAAGAACTTCGCACTTCAGAAGTTCAGACATGCATAACAAAGATGGGTACATGAGCCAGGTACAGTGGCACTCACATCTGGATTTCCGTCACTCGGGGTTGAGCAAGAGGATCACTATTAGTCAGAGGCCAGCCTGGATTCTTTTCTCAGAAAGTGGGGCGGGGGAGGAATGAGGCAAGGAAGGAAAGGCGGAAGGAAGGGAGGGAGGGAGGAAAGAAAGATTACTAATGCCAATCCCTTGTCAGAAGTCCAAAAACCAACAGTCACAGTTGAATACTGACGGTCTACACCCTAAATACTCATGTTCAGACACAATGCAATTACTGCTGGGATTTCTGAAACTAAAAGGAACCACCTGGAGCCTGAGACATGACTCCATTGGTAGAGGGGACTCCTGAAATACACAAAGCCCTGCATTCAGTCCTTAGCATCACATAAGTGGTGTATGTTTGTAACTCCTGCACTTGGACTGTGGAAGGAGAAGGAGAAGGAACGCAAGACGTCCTCCAGCTACTTAGCAGATCTGAGACCAGACTGGACTGCATGAAGTCCTGCCACTACCGCAACAAAACCCACCATGTACCAAGGAAAACATCTAACAATAAATACATACTACCTGCTAATAAAGAATAAAATCAAAACACACAAAACAATTGTAAAGGCAATACATGACTATTTTTCGGTTATTCAATGGCAGGACATTTTGACGTGTTAATTTGATCCTTCCCTTATTCATGCCCTTTCATTTTTCTTCTGTTCGCATCCTGACTCCAAATTCAAGTGCATAATTAAACATTTACAGCCTGTAAGTAGCCTTGGAGCAGGAGCAAGACAGAAAGCAGTAGAGGCTATGAGGTTTGAAATCCTTAGCTTTCCTAGGTCATAAAAATGCCTGGGTACTTAGTAGAAAGGATATGTTCTGGTGCCAATCAGAAATGGTATGTTGGTCAACTATAAAATTAAAAAAGACTTTCCCAAGTAGAGATCGCATCTGCTCCAACAAGGGGCTGAGGAGAGAAGAGACTGAGGTCTGCCAGTTCTGAGAACAAAGCAAGCCAGGGTCCTGTGCACACTGGTATAGCTTCAAGAACCAGCGAGAAAAGGACTGCCCACTGAGGTCTAGGAAACAGAGCAAACTTCATGTAAAATTTCCAACTAACTTCAGCAGGAAGAAGTAAGAAAATCCGTTCTTTACATGGGGTTTTAGCTTAGAAGCAAAGAGAATGTAATTTGAGCAGACTCTTAAGTCAAGCAAAAATGGAATGTATTGCGAGTGTGTAGGGAAGTTCAGGAAGTCAGAGGCAGTCTGTAAACACCTTCAGGAAGGGAAAGACAAGGTAAAGGTAACTCTGGAAGCCTGGTTACAGGATGTGCATCTGACAATCAGCTGGAGCAATTTGAGAGCTTGATTTATTTAAATTCTTTGTCCTACCTGCCGACTGCTGCTGTTCATAGGCTCTAAGAAGCCCCTGTTGCCTCATATCTGTCTGTCCCTGCCTACTCTCCCAGCTCATCTCCAATTCTCTTCCTTACCTGCATCCGTAATATCAAGGGATTTCTATCTCCCTGGTGTCCTGTTTCACAGTCACGTCTTTCCTCACACCACTTCCTCTACCTGGAAAGCCTTTCCCTATTCCTGGTCTACCTGGAGGTCAAACTTGGCCAGTTCAAACACTTCCTCTTTAAAGATGTCCCCGAGGTGACTTCATGGCCTTCATATCCTTTGCCCATCACAGCTAGCAAATCATCCCTGGTTTGCAATTTTATTTGGCTTTGTTCTAATTATTTCTACCAGTGTTCATTTCCTTATGGATGTCTGAGCTTTGTGGGGGAGATTTTGAATACTGGTTGTTGAATAAGTCAGTGAACTTTCCCATCAGAAACCAGCATCCCACAATGGACCACATTGCCTAAGCTCACAGACAGTGTGGGTACAGAATGTTCACTAAAGCAGTTTCTCCCTGACTGCGGTGGGGAGACCATTTATGGGGAAGGACAGTTAATAGGGATATGAAAGGAGTTTTTTTTTTCAATTAAAATCTCCACCCAATGCTTTTGGATTGTCAAGAGGGTTAAATGAATTACAGACGGAAAGTGCCAAGAATGTTGGGGTGTCGAAATGAAGTACGTGTTAGTTGGCTTGATTAGTACAATAAAATGCAATCTTCATGACCATGATGCTTGGTCATTATTCATAGATAATTAATTTATAATAGTAGAGTGAGCGAGAGGCACAGCGACACAAGGAAGAGGAACCCAAGAGACCATTTGTTTCCCTCATAATAGGACCCACGGTCTTTGGTAATGGCACTTTCTGGACACACAAACCTGATTCAAACCACTGTAACAAAGAATGATCTGTAAGGGGGGAAAGTCTCTGAATCTGAAGTGACCAGGATGGGAGAAGGAGCTGCCTTTCGGGTTGAAAAGAAGGCAGTTGTGAGAGAAACAAGAAACCCTTCCTTTGAGTGGAGAAAGGAGCTGTGACGTCTGTTCCTCCCGCTGCCCCAGCCTGAAGAATTGAAACCGATCAACAGTTTCAGTTAATTCACAAGGCAGTAGTCCATACTGTCAGTCAGTCTTCCTCCCTGGCATTAGAGTAGCAATGTTAACAGAAACTGATTTTATCAAGGGAATTATGAATAATTTGTCTCTTCTCCTGTAAATATACAGTTTAGTTAAGATTGGTTGGCATCCAGAATTGGTAGCTTTAGCTTTCTGTTGTTCTTGGTGGTGGCATTTTTCATTTGTTGCAATGTACTAGCTTCTCAATAAAGTTCATATAATGGGATTTACTACAAGCTTGGTCTACACATTGTCAATTTTTAAATCTACACATTTTAAAGCTTATTCTTATTGGACCTCATACAACCTAAGCTAAAATGACTTTACAATTCTGATTATTCTGCCTCTACCTCCCATGTACTGGGATCACAGGCACATGCCACCATACCTAGCTTTTCCTTTTCCTTTGGGGAAAGATTCATGGTAATCCAAACTTATTTCTGTAAGTTTTGCTTCCTAAAAGCTGATTGCAGATTTTTTAAACAGTATTTGTGAAAACAGGCATCTGCCCTTAATGACTATGAAGAAAGGCAAAATCATAACCAAGTTTTTAGATTTCAGAGATCAGTGTCAGTGACATAATTTACCTTCCTTTCTAATCTCTTAGTTTAGCTATACTACCAGTTATATTGTCATGAACAAACTGAGATTATCAGTTATGGGAAAGACAACTTCTGAGTACTGGAGAGAAGACAAAGACTTTAAAAAACCTCACAGCTGCATCAGTGGAGCAGTGTTTGGATCCCAGCACCCAATGTTCATAAATACCTATCACTTCAGCTCCAAAGGATCTGATGCTCCACTTCTGACCACTGTAGGCACCCATGTGCATGTGCACATTTGTGCCCATGTGTGCACACATGCACAGACACACATACAATTAAATCTTTAAAATTTTGCTTTAAAAAGATGACTTATATTTTAATTTGTTTGAAGAAAACAGGAATGTTATAAAGGGCAAAAATGCATTTCCTTGGAAAATAACTTAGATTAAATGGAATATGATATCTAAAGGCTTCTAAGATCACAATATGAGGACAAAAAATAATCTTTAGTTTTGGTGCAATGGTGTGGGACAATGGTCTGTATTCTGTCAATTATATTTTAAATAAACAGTGATTGGTCAGTAGCCAGTATAGGTGGGACAACCAGACAGGAAGTAGAAGTGGGTCAATGGGAACAGGAGAATTCTGGGAAGAATAAAGCTTATTCTGCAGTCCTGACCCAGCCACAGAAGAAGCAAGATGTTACTGCCTAGTCGAATTCACATCATCAACAAAGAACCAATGGAATACTGACTCATCAAAAGTAGTAGACTCCAAGTATCCATCATCTATCCTCTCCTCCTTCCCCTGCCTTGTCCACGTCTTTATTACACGTCATTTACAATTTATACACTAGGTACATGAAGAAGTCTGTGGTAGGAGGCCACTTGTTCATTTCCCAACCACAAAGACTCCCAAAAATAATCACTCAGAAACTATATTATTTAAATCACTTCTTGACCAATCACTTATGTTGCTAATTAGCTCTTACATCTAGTATTAGCCCATTTCCATTATTTTATATTTTACCATGAGACTCATGGCCTACCAGCAATGTTCCAGATGGCAACTTGTGTCTTTCTCCTCTGGTGGCTCCATGGAGTCTCTCCAACCCCTCTTTCTTTCTCCCAGCATTCACTTTATTTTTCTCTGCCTATCTCTATTCTACTCTTTCACAGGCCAAGGCAAATTCTTTATCCATTAACCAATAAAAGCAACACATTATACAAAAGCACTTCCCATACCAGAAATCCCTGGAGATAAGTAACATGATTGTTTTGATGTCCACAAACCAAACTGGGAAACCAAAACAAATTACTTGTAAAGACAAGATATACCTGTAAGAAGGAAATATAAATCTATCATTGCTGCTTTGGGTGTGACTCTACTACCTGAAGAGAAAAACAAGAATTGCAATAAAAGATAAGTGCCTACAATTAGGGCAGCAAAGTGTTTGCAATTCCCAGAAGTCACAGAAGGTCAAGCATCAGCTGAATCGCTGGCCAAAAAGACTCAAATGGAGTAAGGGAACTATAAAAAAAGGGAACCATACATGATGGAGGGAGAACACATAGTGAAGGAGGTCTAGCCAGCCTAGGTATGACAAACACGACTCTGGCAGGCCTTGCCCTTCTCCTTTTCCCTCTGCCTTGCTAAAAACCATTAGATTACATTCCTAAACTAGCTACTAAGTTCTATTCCCTTATTTGTTCACTTCCTCCCCCTGAGGCTGACTAGCAAGGTCCATGTAGGAGGAAGGCCACTTGTTTGACCCCAGCCGCTTAGCCCCAAAACAGTCACACAAAACTGTATTAATTAAATCATTGCTCGGCCTATTAGTCTAGCTTCTTATTGGCTAACTCTTACATAATAATTTAACCCATTTCTATTAATCTGTGTATCACCACATGGCTGTGGCTTACTGGCTAAAATTCCTGCATCTCTCTCAGTGGAGATACATGCGAAGAGAGACTGAGACGGGAAGAAAGAGGGTCTTAAGTCAAATCAAATCCCCTCCTAGCTCATTTCTGCCCTGCCATAGGCTCAAGCCAGCTTTCTTTATTAACCAATCATATTCACAGCATACAGAAGGGAATCATCTATCAGGTCCATATCAAAGTATTAAAGTCCAGCAATTAAAAAGTCCCCTTATGGCCTCCCAAATTAACCTGCCCAATCAAAATTAAACTCCTCATTCTAACACAGGATTTCTCCTTTTACCTTTATAAACTGCCATTTGCCTATGGGCCACGTCTGTCTCCTCTCTACCCAGAGGCAGTCCTTTGCCTGTCTCCAGGACAAAATCCCTTCTCCCTCTTCCTTTGACCTTTCCCCCTCTGCCTCACCCTCTATCTCTTGTCTTTGTCTCTTATTCCCTGCCCTTTATCCCCCTGGAGCAAACAAATCTTGGTGCTGAGAACTTGGTCTCTTGTGCCAATAATGGTTCCACAAGCTGCTGAGAAAGATACCAGATCTGCCTTTCCACACTGGAGAACTGAGCAAGTCTTTGCATGGATTTAACAAGTGCCTGTCTCAGTTGGTGTTTCTACTTGTGTGACAGACACTAGGACCAAAATCAAATTGGTGAAGAAAGGGTTGGTTTCACTTTACAACTCTCAAGTCACACACTCAATTCACTGAGGGAAGTTAGGACCGGAACTTGGAGGCAGAAGGGGCAGGACCTGAGGCAGAAGCCGTGGAGGAACGCTACTTACTACCTGACTCCTCTTGGCTCACTCATCCTGCTTTCTTATACAACTCAGAACCAACTGCTCAGATGTGGCACCATCTATAGTGGGCTGGTCACTTATTCTTCAATCATTGATCAAGAAAGCCAATATATAGGCCAATCTTGTGGAGATTTTTCTGAGTTGTCTTCCCAAATGACTCTAACTCGTGTCAAGTTGACAAAAAAATAAATAAAATCCCAACCAGGAGTATAGCTCTCCATCAGATAGAAGTATCATGAGGGGACTCCTATAAGAGTTTATACGGAGACATTTATGACTTGACTAGAATGTTTTGTCTCTTTGCAGCACTGGGGACCAGCCCAGGCCTTGAGTATGCTAAGCAAGTCCTCTGCCCAAGAGTCTCTAGACCTCAGACTGGACTTTTAATACCCAAAAGTCATCTTAGAGTTATAACATGAGCTGTATAATGCTGAGCATTCCATCAACTTCAGTGGGAGAACAAAGTCGAATGTGGTTGTACATATCTGTAATCCCAGCGATCTGACCAAAAGATGGGAGATGGTGAAAGGGAAATGGTCCAGAAGCACAGACCAGCTAACCTGGGGTAGCTGCATGGCAAAAACAACAAGAGAGAGCTGTCTCAGCAAGGCAGAAGGAGAGAACTAACTACCAAGTTGTCCTCTGACCTCCACACTCACAATGTGACTTACTGCTCTCTCTCCTCTCTCTCTCTGCTTCTTTCTCTCTCTCCTTCTCTCTCTTGTTATATCTCTCTCTGTCTCTCTCTCTTTCTCTCTCTCTCTCTCTCTCTCACACACACACACACACACTACTGGGTAGACTGGCCTATGTTGTCTCTTGACTTCCGTGAGTCATCTTCCAGTTATAAGGATGAATGGCTGATTATAGATAACAGGTAAAATTTGGGTGACACGTGATGTCCATCTTACTCGTTCACTTCCCAGCACCATAGTCTAGATGCTATGTACAGAGAGAAAGACTGACAGCCTTCGAGAGAAGGACACGGACTGTTTACTCTCACACAGCTCAACAATATGAGCAGAGATCAGAACTCACACCTGCCTGACTCTGAAACCTAGGCTCTTAAACATATTGTATTACCTAAGAAAAACGCTCAGGGGTCCTCTTGATATTATAATATTTACTGAATGATGACTGGAAGACAAACTTCCTGACTCCTGCAATGCTCTTCTTTTTTAATGCTATTTAATGACTGCTTGAGATCTGAACCCGTTTGTGTGTTTGGGTTTTGAATTAGATTTTAAGTTCCTGGCAGAAAGAGATTTTATATTGTCTCATGATCCCATCTTCCTCACAAGGTCCATGTCTTGTTCCAAATGCTCAGAAATATTTTTAGTATGAATGATTAAATACTGGGATAATCTTACTCTAGAGCAATCTGTATGGATGGAATAAGTTCTACTCACTAAACAGAGATAAATATGTTTAGGGAGATTTAAGGTTTTAATACAATGACTGCCGATCAATACCATGACCCCTGCTTACTGGGTTATGGAGCTGCAGGAAAACATCACATACTCTGGTGTGGGAGGGTCTTCTGTATATGTGCTGCTTTTATTGGTTAATGAATAAAGAAGCTGTCTTGGCCTGTTGATAGGGTAGAGTGGAACTAGGTGGGGAAAACTACTGAGTGCTGGAAGAAAGAAGGAGGAATTAAGAAATGTCATGTAGCCACCAGAGAGGAAAGACCTGAGCTGCCTGCCACCTGGAACCTTGCTGGTAGGCCGCAAGCCTCATGGTAAAATATAAAGTAATATAAATGGATTAATTTCTTGTGTAAGAGCTTGCTAGGAATAGGCTATAGTGATTGGCCAAACAGTGATTTAATTAATACAGTTTCTGTGTGGTTATTTCATGAGTCCGGGCGGCCGGGAAACAGACATGTGGGCTCCTACTACAATACTCCATTCCCTTAGCCAGAGCAAGTCTTGTGATCTGTCTACAGTGGATGCCAATTTCACAATGAATGGAAAACTATTCATGCCAAAGATTTGAGTTAACACATGAAATATCTATTTCATGTCCTTTACCAATATGTAAAATTTTGAGATACATTATTTTAGAGAAGGCTAGAAGGTAGCTTTCATACAATTCAAATGGTAAATCTAAGCTTATTAGCCTGTATTTTACACCTCTCTCTGAATGATTTGTTTGTATAATCATATTCAGGTATTTGAAAGTTGTTTGATTTCCCAATAAGAAACTGAATCTAGGAGAAAATATGTAATTCTCCTGGCTACTAACCAATAATTCTGTAATTATCCAGTTACATCAATTTTAATATTATCTTATCTCCATGAGCTCATAGAAAGAACTATTTTCTACTTTGCTGTAATTGAGAATACCTAAAATAAGTCCCCAAGGTTTAATTATAGAGATGAGAAATTACACAAAATACATATCTTCTTAATTTTATCAAAACTATGTCAAACTACACTACCTACTCAATAGACACATGGGTTTTAATAGTTCAACCAGAGCAGATATGGCCCTTACATTCACTGCTGCAAGGTGTGCTCCACATACCTGTTTCTCTTGAATGTTCCAAATGGCACCTCAAGTGTTTTGTTTCGAAAAATGGATTTGAGAGCCAAGAGAATGAGCTCCATGCAAATGTGTGGAGCTTTTTCCATCCAATCATTTCCCATAAGCAAAATGGACCTCAGGCTATGCTAATAGTAAGTCAAAAGAGATAATTTATGGCATAAGGTTATAATTTATTCTTTAATTGGGGTGTTTCATATATTTGAATTTCCATCTTCCCACTGGATAAATGAAGGTTCTTTCTACCTTAAATCCACCTTGGGGGAATTTTATTAGGGTTCAGATGAAACGGTGGAAGCACTTAGACAATCTCTAGTGTTAGATGTTAGCTCTTGATTCCTTTAAATAGCTTTGGCTGTCATTTGCATAGATAATGCTGAAGATGATCAGAAAGATAAATGGTTCTTCCAAGTATAGCCTTTATTTAGAATTTGTCCAGCTATAGCAACAACTACAGCAGATTGATTATCTTAAAAAAATAAGATGAGTAACTGCGTTTTACTGAATTCTGTTCTAGAAATGTTTTCTTCACTGCAAACTGTTCATCTTCAGTGATTATTTTTATTCTGGTTTCTACTGAAAAATTCTCCATTTTGACAAGTTTTCATGAAGTCTCTTCACTCTGGACAATTTCTGCAAACCCAAATTGAGCAGCTGATTTTGAGTTTATCCCCTAGAGTTCCTAGAACTGCCCTGATTAAAATTTTAAATGTAATTACAGGTAGCACATTGAGTCAGCCAGTTAGTCAGAGATCTGAGCTTAGTGCATGCCTGCTGCCTGCAGCATATTGCAATAAGTGTTCTGAAGGAGGGCAGGAGTGGGTGGGAGCAGTCACCCACAAGGTGGTTTAAGGATTATTATTAAAACAATATATCATCAAGAGAAAAGTACTCAGGTAGAAACTATATACAAAAGTTAAAGAAATGGAGAGTAAGGAGGACTTCATCCCCGATTTAATGATCTCTGTGTGTTTAGTAAATGTGCTTTGAGTCAGAGGATGGAGTTAAAACTAGCTAACCAGAATTAGAAGTTTTGGAGGATCCAGGAGACAGAGAGACACAGGAAGTAGTAGAGAGGGGTTTACAAAGATTCATGGGCCTTTTGGATCAATCGGTAAAGGAGGTAGGGGGAGAAGGCCACTGATATTTAATAATAGAACAAGATAAACACTTCATCTGGCTCCCAATGTGGGGCACAAGATCATGGGAAAGCTGCTTGCCACTGGCTTTGCTGCTGCCTCACCACCACTGGTCAGCTGTGTCATTCAGGTGCTCCCCTCCCCCCCAGTGCCCTCACTTCCTGCCATGTGTGCCCCTCCAGGACATCCCATGTGTCTGCTTTTCAGGCAGCTCATTCCTCTCCCCATGGGCTGTGGTGGTTTTCTGGATCCCTCCCTCCCAGACACTGCTGTGGCGGCTTGACCACCTTGACACCCACTCACACCCTCAGTCCCTGGCAACACAGGAGCAATTGCTTGTGTCCTCAGCCTGGTCTGTGCAGTGCAGAGGCAGGCCACTGTGACCCCAGCATCCTTTGCACTAATTTGGTTGCCTGGCACCCTGCCACCCTGGCACAGTCAAGTGCTGCCACACCCAGCTTTGCTGTCACCATAGGCACTGCTGTGAACAAAATGAAAAATCATCAGATTTGGTGAGATGCCTGGGAATTCTTACAAAGGGAATTAAGTTTTATTTTAAAAACTCTTTCCCACATTAAAAATGGGTAATATTGTGATGCACAGAGTCAGGATTCCACAATGGATGGTTTGAAATCTGAAAAAAATAAATAAAAGACACAGGCTAGGATTGACATAATGTTGATTAAAATTATTATAAGTTTGGTAATTCATTTTTATCTTTAAAAAGTGGTTTGATATCTGTGCCAAGTGTGAAAAATTGAGTAATAAGATACAAGCCTTAGGAACATCTACCAGTGAAGCAAAGAAAAGTATTCTCATGTAGACAGAGGAATTTAGAGCAGAACCTACCACACCATGGTAAGATGAAGCTGAAGAGGAGCAGCCCAAGGTTATTAGAAAATCAACCTTAATTTATCCAGTTACCATACAAGAATGGCCACCAGATGATAGGCACCCACAAGCTATATTGATGGTCACTGGAATCCTATAGAAACATTACATTTAAGGAGATTTAAGGAAGCAGTCATTTCAATTAGTATTAATTGTGAAGATGATAAATTTATGAACAACTCGGAACAGAATTATCCCCCAAGATTGAAAAGATTTAGCTACAGAAATATTGAAAGCTGGTCTTCAGTTACAATAGAAAACATGGTGAAAAGATGAAGCTAAGTCATAGAACAATGAAACAGTGCTAAAAGTATTGACACTTTCAAAGACTGGCTTCTCAGTGAAAGTCAGTATGGTGATTTGCATACACAGTTTGGATTTGATGATTATACCTTGGACCCTATGTCATATAGCCACTTTGAATGCTTGGGACTGGGTTGAAGAATTAGAAAAAAGCACTGACTTATTAATAAAATTATACATGACCCAAAATAAGCCTTCACTGATTTTTTTGCAGCTTGACATCAGCTATAAATAGAAAATCAGATCCAAAACTTAGACAAATATTGAGTCTTTGGCTTTTAAAAATGCCAACTCAAAATGCAAAAGGATGATTAGGCCTTTAAAGGCAAGATCAATAACCATAGAAGAATGGATCTGAAATATAACTGATATTGAATATCATACTTATGACGTTACTTAGTAAAAGTGATTTCTAAAAGGTGTTTTTAAAAATCAAAAGGTCAGCCGGGCAGTGGTGGTGCACACCTTTAATCCCAGAATTTGGGAGGCAGAGGCAGGTGGATCTCTGAGATTTCAAAGTCAGCCTGGTTTACCAAGCAAGTTCTAGGACAAGCTTCAAAGCTATACAGAAACCCTGTCTCCAAAAAAACAAACTAGAACAAAACAAAAAACCAAAAAACAAACAAACAAAAAAACAACAAAAATCAAACAAAAAAAGCATGCTGCTCTGAATGACAGAACAGCTTCAGTAGACAAAATTTTCAGGAGAGAACATAAAACAAGTATTTTAACAAAATGGCATAAGTGACTATAGATCTGTCTCAGTTAGGGTTTTAATTATTGTGAAGAGACACCATGATCACAACAATTCTTATAAAGAAAACATTTAACTGGGGTGGCTTGTTTACAGTTTTAGAGGTTCAGTCCATTATCATTATGGTGGTGAGCATGGAGCCATACAAGCAGACATGGTGCTGGAGCTGAGAGTGCTACATCTTTCAGGCAATAGGAAGTCAACTAACTGTCACACTGAGTAAAGTTTGAGAAAAGAGGTCTCAAAGTCCATCCCCACAGTGACACACTTCCTCCAACAAGGTCACGCCTCCTAATAGTGCCACTCCCTTTGGGAGCCATTTTCTTCCTAACCACCACAAGCCCTAAGTTAAAAATACAAAGAAATGGCATTATCATTAAAGATTTGGTTGATGTAGGCATGGATGTAACCATAGTTTCACCAAGATCTTGGAATCCAGATTGACCTCTACAGGAAGTAAATATTCAGCTTCTAGGTATTGAAACTTCATCTCAGGAAAAAACAAAGGTGTGTCAAGAGTATAGGGCCAGAAGGACAGTTATGAAAATTAAAGTCATATGTGGTCAATATAACAATGAATGTATGGGGACATGATTTATTACAGTAGTGAAAAACAGATTAACATTCTTCCAATCTCAGAAATAAACCATGAAATAATGCCTCAGAGAAAAATATAAAACATATTATCAAGACTAATCACTGACCATACAGGTTGTATATAAGCAAGACCAAACAACTGTCGAACTTCCAAGGTACTGTGGTGGTTTGAAAGAAAATGAGCCCAAAAGGGAGTAGCACTATTAGAAGGTGTGGTTTTGTTGGAAGAGTTGTGTCACTGTGGGGGGCAGGCTTTGAGGTCTCTTTTGCTCAAGTTTCCTTCTTTGTGACAGTCTGACTTCCTATTGCCTGAAAGATGTAGCACTCTCAGCTCCAGCCACATTTGCCTGCATGCTGCCATGCTCCCCTTCATGATGATAATGGACTGAACCCCTGAAACTATAAGTGAGATACCTCAATTAAATATTTTCATTTATAAGAGTTGCTATGGTCATGGTGTCTCTTCACAGAGAAAAAAAACCAACAAAAAACCTCAACAAAGACAGGAACCAACATCCTACTTTTAAAATGGTTAGCTGAAAACCATTGTGGGTGTAACAATGGCCTTTGACATCAGAAAAATTATAGATTTATGGGCGTGGTTTACTGGTAAATTAGGATCAACCAGACCAGTTCAATATAACAGATTTAGTTTAATAATTGGAAAACAATGAACTCACGTAACCAGGGTCCAGCACGCAAAAGGGAGAAATAAGAAGAG
>LOEQ01002159.1:0-18830 GCA_001685075.1 Bramus lutescens | reverse complement strand
CCACTTGTATTGTTCTCAGTTCTTCCTTGGTTATTTTCTTTGATGTTAATTTTTGAGTGTGCTGTTTTAATTGTTTTGGTAGTTGCCCTGAGACTTGAAACATGCATGAGCTATAAGAGCTTAATTCATGGTCCTGGAAGGAAACAAACAAAAGGCACCATGCATCTGTAATCATCCAGGTCTGGTGTGAAGCTGCATAATTCAGCTAACCCGTGGAGAGGTGCTGTTGACCATATACCGCATGTTGTCTGTGTACCAGCTAGAGTCAGAGTTGCTACATGAATTCTTCCGGAGCTTTTCAAAGAAATGAGAGTGTATCTTCATATAGTTCAGCCTTCTATGCGCACACAGCTTTACCATGTTAGCACCTGTTTCCTAGGTCCTCTAGGTCTGCCTTCCCGTCTAGTATAGCTCCTTCCAGTTTAAGGATTTCCTTTTTGTCCTCGGGGCGGATTTACTAGCTGCTGATTACCGTAGTTGTTTACTGAAGAGACATTTTGCACTTTGACCATATTCTGCAGCATAGTGCTGATCATTTCTCATCTCTCCAAGTGTCTTTGTGATTTCAACAGCTTGGCTCTAATATGCTTATTATTGTTGCTGTTTCTAGCCCACTTGGGATTTGCTGAGCTTCTTGAATAAGTGTTAGTATTTTCATCAAGTTTGTCTTTTTAGCCATGATTTCTTCAAATACTTTTTCTACCTTTCTCTCCTGCCCGTCACAAGGCTCCCATTACACACACTGTTAAAGTGTTTGACATGAATTCCCCAGCTTTACGTTTCCAGGACGGTTTTCTCTGTTCTCCATCCTGGGCCAGCTCGGTATCTGTTCGTGGCTCTTCAGTCCACTGATTCTTCTGCTGTGTCCATGTTTTCTTTAAATCATAGAACACATTACTCAGCTGCTTTGCCATCTGCCAAATTTCACATGTCAGCCCACTCAGTCATCTGCTAATTATCTCCCCCTAATTAATCACACTTCCTTTTCTACCAAGTTTTGGCTGAAAGTTATTTTTACATAACATAGTGTTGTAGTTTTGACTGAATGTTATTTAATTAGTTTATTTGGGGTTTTATTAATGCATTTATTTATTTATTTATTTGGCAGGATCTTCCTATGTAGTCCAGGCTACCCTGGAACTCCCTGTGTAGCCTAGCCTGACTCCAAGCTCATAGCAGTCCTGCCTCAGCCTGCCTGGGATTACAGGAATGAGCTACTATGCTCAGCTCTAGTTTATCCTTTAAGGACTGTTTTGTTGTTTCTGTAACTTGCCTGGACTTTAAAGTGTGAAATCATTCTCTTCTCGGCCGTGGCATGATGTCTGCTCAATTCTTGTTGTTTTGTCTGTAATGTGCCTCGCTACTGGCTGCCCCTGTTTTTATTACCTACCTTATGTCAGTCGGAGATTAGGCAGGTCCAGTTGAACCCCTGGAGTCCCCCAGAATGCACCTCTCTCTGTCTCAGCTGTGCACGTGTGGAGGAATACCTTCCGTGCTCCACCCGTCCTCGTCTCCCTGCCTTCCACGTTCAGTGCTTCTCAGATCTCCCTCAGCTTGTGTGAGGTCAGAGCCACCTTGGGTTTGTGGTGACAGCATCTTAAGTACACCTACAACTCCTACTTCAGAGCATCGTCTTTAAGTTTCTAGATCTCCGTACTTATGTTCAGTTAGGTCTGCAACCCTGGTTTGACAAAGCTTCGTGTTTTCACATTTCCCCCATCAGTTTTGATTCTTGTCTTCTGCTCCAGGCTGTTGCCCCCGTCCTGGAAGCTGGTATTGCTGTTTTCATCCACCAGCATGATGAACAGGAGTAGCATTAGTCAGGCCTGGTATTCTTGCCCATGTCTGTGGCCACTGTGCAATACACACATCTTAGTTTGTAGCCTGAAAGCATTTTTGATAGCTACCCAGTTTATACTCGAATTGTGTGGAAGTGAGTCAGCCACTTCCTGTCACTATTGAATCTGTCAGCTAACAATCGGTGAAACAACATTTTAAAATCCAGGCCCAGTGAACTGTTTGATGCAAAATAATCTGTCCTCTGTTTTCAGGTGGCTTATGATGAAGCTACAGATGAATTTGCTTCCTACTTCAACAGGCAGACATCTCCTAAGATTCTCATCACGACATCGGATAGACCTCATGGGGTAAACACATCGATTCATGTAGTCCATGAGTTCTTGTGTCATATTTAAAATGCTCTCTTCAGAAATGTGAAATGGTTAATTGCCTTTGATAATGATAGTGAGTAAGTAAACGGACATAGCTGATGATATGATACAGGGTTACTGAGGGCAATTCTTCAGGGTAGCTTTAGAACCTTGACAATTCTTACCATCATGGCTGAATAACTCCTTGTTATGAAATGCCATCATTATGGGATGCTTAGCAACAATCCCAGCCTCTGTCCATTACAAGCCAGCAGTATTCCTACCCCTGCACCAGTCCTAGCCACAAAATGTCTGCACACATTGCCGTGTCTCTGTCTCCATGAAGAAGCTCTGCTCCTTGTTGGAAACCTGGCTTTGGGGTAAATGGCTTTTGACACAGGAGACACTGCTCTGCCTTCATCCTTCCTCTGTCTGTTCACTTCTGGTAATGTTATCTTTGAGTCATCATCAGTCCTGTCCTTATTAGTACATCCTTTTTCCTTCTTACTCTGAGAAATGTCTCTTACCTTCTTACAGAGAACAGTACGGCTCTGCGAGCAGCTCTCAACAGTTATACCAGATTCACACGTGTATTACAGAAGAGGATTGGCTCTGAAAAAAATTATTCCACAGTGCATTGCAAGAGATTTCACAGACCTCATTGTTATTAATGAAGATCGTAAAACACCGAGTATCCTTTGGGTTTGTTTGTAAGGGAATTTTTCTGGTCCTTTTCTCGCCTATTTTTAAACATATTTGAAGGACTAGTAAAAGGATTCCTATCAGTTTTAGAATGGACATTTTTTTCCATAGCATTGCATCTATCCAAGGTGCTGTAAGATGGTTTTAATTCATGAAAACATTTATCAGGCAAGTGTCACAGTTAAAACACTGCTATAGTGTAAAAGGAGACTACACGTTGGTTTTCCAGCTGCCCAGACCCTAATAATCACAAAGAATCTATATTAATTATAACACTGCTTGGCCAATGGCTTAGGCATACTTTTGCCTAGCTCTTATATCTTAAGTTAACCCATTTTTATTAATCTGTGTATCGCCACAAGGCTATTGCATACCAGAAAGGTTTCGGCAACATCTTTTTCCTTCAGCAGCTACATGGCATCCCTATGACTCTGCTTACTCTCTCTATATATATCTCTGTTCGGATTTCCCGCCTGGTTTTACTCTGCTAAGCCATAGGCCAAAATAACTTCTTTATTA
The DNA here is from genome assembly GCA_001685075.1 of Bramus lutescens. NCBI lineage: Eukaryota > Metazoa > Chordata > Mammalia > Rodentia > Cricetidae > Bramus > Bramus lutescens. The sequence goes on along the minus strand of LOEQ01002159.1, from coordinate 15,459 downwards.
ACCAATGGTAGTAAAACATATTCACACATACAGAAGGGATGTGGAATATTCCACATCATCCACCCTTTTCTGTCTAAATATGAAGGAAGGTTTTAACTGTAACATAGTAATATTATATATAACAAAATAGGTATTAAGCAAGAATTACAGTTAAAATATTTTTGTGAGTCTAAAGTTTTATATCTAATCTATTCTTTATTATAACTAAGGAAAACTATAACTGTTTATCTTTAACTCTTTGAAGACCCCAGTATTTAAGTAAACAAGAAATACATTATAAGAAACTTTTAAAACTCTAGATTTGACAGAGACATCTTGCTGTCAGTCACCCAAAGAACCCAAAGTTCTTCTGTAACCCTGGTCCATCCATCTTCAGTCTACAGGCCCATAGGAACTGGCAGACTCTTTAGTGAAGCAGGAAATTTTAAAGTCTGTTTTGTCTTATATTGGCAAAGTTTGTCAGTTTTGTGTGTGTGTGTGTGTGTGTGTGTGTTTGATTTGTAGAATTTCTGGTAGTTTTTTCTGTAAAGCAGGAATCTGAAGGACCATCCTGTCCTTTGGGAAGTTTAGCAGCCACTTTTCTGTGGGTCCTGCATGTCCAGTTTATACAGCATACCATCGAACAGTCCAGGCAAGAGCAGTTTCTTGCACAAATGTTATTGAAGGCAAATTTGATAACAAGTTTTTTTAATGTTCATCAACCTTTTTTGAAGTATTGGTGCTACCAAAAAGTAGACATGTCTCACTGTCAAGAAAAGTCTACGTTTTTAAAACATTTTAAATGCCATATTTTGTAGGCCGTTGAAGTTTTGGATTATCTATTTAACTGAAATATATCTCTGTATATCTAGAAAACCTAACTAACATGACTACAAGTTTGACTATTTGTATTTTTTAATTATACATTGCATTTTTAAATGAGAAAAAAGAGCAAAAATACATATACAGAGTATAACAAATCAACCTTAAATTTGTATCAATAGACCAAGAGCTATACCAATGCAAAGTATTTATATCATAGCTCTCTTTAAATGAAAACAAACATTTATAAACAGTCATTTTGGGAATTTGGGTGTAGTTTTTAACTGCTTCCTGCTGTTTGTTGGGTGAAGTTTTCTTAGGGTTCATGGAGACCTTTCGGTGGGGGTAGGGAGGGTGTTTCATTAAACCACATTAGCTTGGAAGGAATCCACAGGTTCTCATCTTATGTGGAAATAAAAACAGAACCTCTTTTCCAAAGTAACATATCCTTAGACTCCAATTTTGAAGTTAAGATATCTTTTTGTTGGTTTAACTTAACAGTCCCCAGAACTAAATGTTTCTCTGCAGTCAGAAAATTTAAAGAAAACACAATGATATACATAATCCAGACTCTATATATATTTTATCTTTATGTGCCTTATTTATTTTATTCCTCTAATCAGTGACTGTCTGTACTCTTTTATATTACTTTACTGTCTCTTTAAAGACTTTGCTTTATTTTTTAAACTATTTTTTAATAACTGTTTATACTCTTTCTCCCAAGCTTTTTTAAACATACTATGACCTGTTTAAAGGTTTATTTCTGTCTGAATCTGTCTTTATTGCATATTTGTAATCATATTCTGACCAGGAGTGCCTTTATTTTTTTTTTAAATGGTAAGTATGCGTGGCTAGGATCAACTCCACCATCCTGCCTCCGCTCTGTATAACATGGTGGAGGTATGTTCACCACTTCTGCAACCATGCTCACTATGTTGCCATTAAGCACCTTGTAGCACTTTGCTCACAAACCCTAAGTGCTCTGTAGCCGGACCTCCTGAAAGATCCAGAGACATTCATTCTGCCAGCACTAACCAGGAAGCCATTCTTTAAAGGATCCACACATCTGCTTGTGGCTCACAACAGAGTCTATTTGGGGAAAAAAAATGCGACTACCAAGAAGCTGTGCTTGACTCCCTCTTTCGTGAGTCTAGAAGCCCTTTTTTTTTTTTTTATAAGCTTTTTTAGTCTTATGTGGATCCATGCTCCACATTGTTCACCATTTTATAAAAAGAGATTGCATGTTGGTTTTCTGCCTGCCCAGGTCCAAATAATCACACAGAAACTATATATATTATTTATAATACTGTTTGGCCAATGGCGTAGTGCATTTTTACATGGCTCATATCTTAAATTAACCCATTTTTATTAATCTGTGTATTGCCATGCGGCTGTGACCTACCAGAAAGGTTTCAGCGGCTTCTGTCTAGTCCAGTAGCCACATGTCGTCTCTTTGACTCCACCTACTCTCTATAGATCCTTGTTCTGATTTCCTGCCTGTCTTTACTCTCCTAAGCCATTGGCTAAACAGCTTCTTTATTAACCAGTGGTAATAAAACATATTCACAGCATATAGAGAGGAATCCCATACACATAATATAACAGCAGTTAGCTTGCCAAAATGAATTCCGGCAAAAAGTCCTGTTAACTAACAGCACTGTTCTAGCAACATGAGGGGAGGGGGACTTAATGGGGGTCTGATGAATGATGCCGAGCATTCAGTGGGAAAGGAGGCGCTTGAGAGGGCTGGCCTGGCTGACACCATGTGTTTGGTATAACTTCATCTTAGGTTGTTTGAAGTGTGTTGTTGTGAGGTGGGGTGGAGCATGTCATGTGCTTGGCCGTGGTGTGGGTGTCAGCAACAGTGAAGCGTTCTTGTCTCACACCTGTCATACTGTCTTCCGACCCCAAGGTGTTTCTGTTGAGACGAAAGGATGTAAAATATATCTAGATTTCTTTTTGTACTTGCTATTATTTCTTGAATAGTACCTATAATTTCAGTATTTAGATGACCAATTGGGTGAGTCAGATTAGTAAAGAATTTATAAAAATAGCAATCTGTTCTGCCTCAAGACAGCACATTCTTTTTTTATACCAGTGAACACTCACTGTTCTAATACAACGTATTTTTTAAATCCATTTTTCACAGCTTTCATTGCTTTTATGTAACTTAAGTGTATTATTTTGTTCACCTGTGTTAGTTTTCCAGAAACTAAAATAGACAAAAACTAACTCTTTTTAACGTGGCATTTGTTGACTAGATTATTATTTGGTTTGACTAGATTATTATAATTTTTATGCCTAATTATTCCAGAAAAGAACAATTTTTAAAGTGATTGCTGCCTTTATAACTACTTCCCTAAATAAAATGGCAAGGTCTGTTTTGGTTGTAGCAGTTGTCATCATTTAAAGCTGCTAAAACAAGCATTCATCAATTTAATGTTTTCTCTTTGCTTTAATATTTCATATAGGTACACAAATGACAGCATTTCTAGCTTTTAGAAAGCCTGCGTTGTTTTGACAAAATAAGTCTTTTTATCTGAAACATTTTTTTAACCATTTAATCACCTTGTGGGACGTGATTTCAGCCCCTTTTCTTCATTAATGAAACAGGCCACAGTGACTGTTTTCCATTATTTATGTTAGTTTAACAATTCAACTTATGTATGTACCCAACAAGCAAAACCACTTTATTTGGGAACCTATGAAACGGGAATCTTTGCTTTTGACACAAGCCACAATTAATAGGAGTGTCCTAGATAAAATTCAAACTTTGCAAAGGTTGAAGAAAATTATTTTATAGCTACTGGTCTCCTTAATTTTCATGGTTTTGTTAATGTCCAAGCAGCAAGAAAGTACTTGGCTATACTTCATGAAGTTGAACCTGGAGTGAATCTTTAAATAGAACTCAATATTTGCCATTAATCTGTTTATAAATAAACAAAAACCAGTTCTAATACACTGGGGTTAACAGAAGTTGGGGGAAAGGCATTTTCCTGACTACTTACTGCCGTTTTAAGTGAGGAGCACTATGGTAAGTTAATTCTAACTGTAAGGATTTGCAGCAGTCCTTAATGGAGAAGCGAAATACTACCTGTTTGAAATAACTCAGGCAAAAATAGCTTCATTACATGTTGTAGATAAGATTGTATGAGGAACCACCACTTGGGAAGACTGGATATGTACCTGCATTGCTGTGTCAGGCTAATACCTTCGTTCTGAACCTGAGTCAGTGATGACAGGTGGCAGGAAGCTCGTACTGCTGTTGAGACTGTGATGCACAGTTGTCATTAGAAAGTGTGGGGCAGGTGAATCCTATATGGCTTATTAGAGAACCTAGGGCCAAATCCAAACTTGATTATCATCTATATCAGGAAATGTAGTCGAAGTAGAGAGCACCAACTGTTACTTCCTTTAATGACCCAGGTGGAAATATCAAGTCAGGAGGAAGTGATGGTAGAGGGGAAAATGTTAAGTGAGAGCAGCGGGGCGGCTGCACGGAGGCTGAGGAGAACTAATGGTTCCAGTGGGGACAGTATTGTTCTGTAAATCTCATACTGTGTGCACATAGATGTGCAATGGTTTTGGTTAGGGCATAGTCTTAGTTTCCCTAAGAAACTGTGATAAACCACCATGACCAAAGCAACTTCTAAACAAAAGCATTTAGTTAGGGGACAGTTCATGGCTTCTGAGAGTGGGTCCATGCTCATCATGGTAAGGAGGCACAGCGGCAGGCAGGCAGGCATGGCTCTGAAGCAGGAGCTATCTACAAGTTGGAGAGGGAGAAAGAAGACAGCAGACCGAGCCTGGAGAGGGGTTTTGAAGTCTCAAAGCTCACCCCAATAACAAACCTCCAAGGCCACACCTCTAACCCCTTGCTAAAGTCCTCGAACAATTCACATATATGAGCCTGTGGGGACTATTCTCATTCAGACCCCACATTCTAAGGTTGCTTGAAGGCAATAGAAAAGTAAGGACATATCCAAGGATGATGCTTTAAAAAAAAAAATTATTATGTATGCATGTATACCTGCAGGCCAGAAGAGGGCACCAGATCTCATTACAGTTGTTGGTACCATGTGTGTGCTGGGAACTGAACTCAGGTCCTCTGGAAGAATAGTCAGCACTCTAACTGCTGAGCCATCTCTCCAGCCTGGTTAATGCTTTAAAAAAAAAAATTGGGTGTAATATAGCTTCTCCTAGCCGCCTTTAGTCCAGGTGTTCTCAATCTGTTTCATGACCCCTTTGGTAGGGGGTGAATGAACCTTTCACAGGGGTCACCTAAGACCATCAGAAAACTCAGATATTTACACTATGATTCATAAAAATAGCAAAATTACAGTTATGAGGTAACAATGAAATAATTTTCTGGTTGGGGTCACCACAACACGAAGAATTGTGTTAAAGGGTCGCATCATTAGGAAAGCTGAGAGCCATTGCTTTACTCAGTAAAGACAGCAGCCGAAGGGTTCAAATTCCAGGCTGCAGTAAACTATCTCCATCCCTATAAGTACTTTTTAATTTTGAAATTCAAGTTGCCCAGGCATAGGCCTTGAAATTTTATCCTTCTTAAGTCTCTAGGCAGCTGGACTGCTGGCCTGGGCCATCAATCCTAGTTTGTCACTTTTTGTTGCCCCCGTCACCCTTAAACTAAAAACTGTTAACTGAACACTCTTGGTCAACCACTGCTTTTAGTTTTGCCTGCTTGTTCCTAACTTATTCATTGGTGTTAGAGTAGCTTTGTGCTGCAAAACTTTGAATGCTAGTCCCTTACTGCAGCTGGGACTCTGGTGCTTTTGGCTGCTGTACTTGCTGATAGGTAGGTCTCATATTTAATCTGTAGTTTACAGTATCTAGCATTCTGTGCATGCTAGACTATAACTGGATTATAAAGGTTGATTTTAATTTCTCATTAACCCAAAAAGATTTTCTTCTTAAAAAATATCAGTTTTGCCAGGTGGTGGTGATGCGTGCCTTTAATCCCAGCACTTGGGAGGCAGAGATAGGTAGCCCTCTGTGAGTTCGAGGCCTGTGTGGTCTACAGAGAGAGTTCCAGGACAGGCTCCACAGCTACAGAGAAACCTTGTCTCAAAACAAAAACAAACAAACAAACAAAACAAAACTAGAAAAAAAATAGCAGCTTTGATTTTGATTGACTTTGCAATCCTGAGATGATATTCTTACCATGTCCTGTGTCTTCATCTTACAAACAGGACCTACAGTGGAGGTGAACTGATATACCAGTAGCATTGAATCCCAACTTTTTCCTTCCTGAGTAGTGGTCAGTGGAAAGATTTTTGTTGTTGTATTCTTTGACTTTGAAAGCCCTTGGTACCCTATTGAGAATGATGGTATTTAATTGTAAAAAGAAAAAGACTCTTCTAGATTGGTATTTTTTTTTGTAAAATTTGATGTGGTTTGACTTTGGTTTGCTCGGAAAAATTCAGTTAGCCCAGAAGAATACATCCATCAGTAGGCACCCTCAAACATACGGAAGACAACTTATTTATGCAATCTAGGGCTCATATAGTCTGGTGTGTTTCTTAACCTTTATAAACAGATGGCCTTATTTTGAGTCACTTGCCAAATGGTCCAACTGCTCATTTTAAAATGACTAGTGTTCGTCTTCGTAAAGAAATTAAGGTGAGTTTTATGTATTCCTTGATCAATATTGGTCTCAGGTTATCAGCAGATTCTTAAATATTTAATTGATGTTAATTGTTTGACCTTCGAATGACAGCAGGTTGTTGAGAGGCCATAAACAATTCTGATAATAGCAGTGTCCTCATTACCATGAGTGATGATTTTCTAGTAGGGTTAACATTAGGCTGTGTTCAGTGCATATTAGCACATTAAATATATCTTTGTGGGTTTTATAAGCCATCTCTTACATTTCTGTCATTTTAAGAATTTTTAAAGTCAGGGTTGGTGGCTTCTGCAATAATCCCAAAACATGGGATTACTCTGACCCTGAGGAAGAAGGGCTAGGGTTTTAGGGAAGGTTCAGTGCCAGACCAGTCTGAGCCGGAGTGAGACCCTCGGTCAAAACCAACAAATGAATTGTTTTTAATAAGACCCCAAAATTATAACGTATAGTTCTTCTCATTATCTTTACTGGGCATTGTATTTTTTTCCCAGAGGCGAGGCAAAGACCCCACAAAACATGTTCCCGAGATAATTCTGAATAACTTTACAACACGGCTAGGCCATTCTATTGGACGCATGTTTGCTTCTCTCTTTCCTCATAATCCTCAATTTATTGGAAGGCAGGTTGCCACCTTCCACAATCAGCGGGATTACATCTTCTTCAGGTTTCACAGGTAAGGGCAAACACTAACTCAGACCTTTTTGTCTGTATGAACCTGTTCTGATGTAACAAGTCCTGTAAGCTTTGCCATCGATGAATTTGAATGAACCCAACTGTTCAACTTTTGTCTCTGAAGATATATATTCAAGAGTGAAAAGAAAGTGGGAATTCAGGAACTTGGACCACGTTTCACCTTAAAATTACGCTCTCTTCAGAAAGGAACCTTTGATTCTAAATATGGAGAATATGAGTGGGTCCATAAGGTATGTGGTAGTTGTTCTAAAACCCGTTTTAACTATGTAGTTACATGTTAAGGTGTGTAACAGAATTTCTTCCCCATGACCTAGAAAGAAGCGATCTGATGTGGTATTGTGATCGTAACCTGCATTTGCTTAAGTAGCCCAAAGAACAGTGGACCAACATCAACCTAGGAAGGGAAAAATCTCAGGCCCAGACCTACTGTACCAGGCTGGCTTCCTGGGGCAGGCTCTGAAGACTGGCAGTGGCTTTGCTTCACTGTTTTTGAGAACTAACACTGTTGGGCTCAAGAGCACTGGAAAGCACCTTAAGAGTTGAGAATGTCTGTAAAGTATTTCCTGCCTGCTTAGCAGCAGTACAGCCTTCCCATTTTTACTTTAAAACTACATGCAGAGATGGAACAGAAATTCTCAGCTCATTTAAATCCAACCTTACAACTGTCAGGGTCTCAGATATACCCATAGTGTTTTTAGCAGTGTTACTCATACAGACCTATGAAAGCCGCTTATCTAAGTTGTTTTTCATTGTCTTCTAATTTTCAGCCACGGGAAATGGATACAAGTAGAAGAAAATTCCATTTATAACGTACTAAGGAAGTAGTAGTGAATTTTGCTGGACAGACCTGTCTTGAAAATCTCGGTAAATTATTTAACAAAATACCGTTTTCAAAATGGAATTTATTGATTTTATAAATCTTATATCTGTACAAATGACCAGGTGCCATGAATTTCCACTGTTGGAATAAATAAATGTAATTTTGGTGAGGGTCTAAAAGTCCTAAAAACTTATCATTTCAGATTAGCTGTGAATAATTCTGTTGGAATGAAGAGTCAAACTTTCTAATATGCACCCCAAAGGACTTACAGGCTAAAGTATTGTTGGTAGATAGTGTGTAGCCCTGATTTAATACACCAGTCCTGGAGGCCAGATTGCCAGGATTTGGCACCAAGACACAGGTCACTGGAGTTAATCTTTCAGTTCCTGTTTTCTTGCTCCTTTTAACCTAATCACCGTCTACTATCCTGCTTCATTCAGATACTGTCTCACATTCTCAAGTTTTGTTATTGTTGGTTTTGTTTTTGGAGACAGGGTTTCGCTCTGTAACTGTGGCTGTCCTGGAACTTCCCAAGTGCTGGGATGAAAGGCATGCTACACCACTACCTGGCTCAAGTTCTTGATTTTTCTAATGGGACTGTTATTTCCAAACTAAAGCAACTACCTTCCTGGTTTAACTGCTAAATGTATTACCAAGGGTTTTGTTTGGAGTCTTTTGTTGCTGTTGTTTGTGTGAATCCAGAAGACAGTGCCAAATACCTATAATCCCTTTCTGTATCACTAAACCTAGAGCTCACCATTTTAACCCATTCTGGTGGCCAACAAACCCTCTCCCCCAGGTGCTAGTGTTATGGGCATGCACGGCCATGCTCTGCTTCAGGGATCTGAATACAGATCATAATCACACAGCAGATACTCTTACCCACTGAGCCACTTTCCACCTGTATTTGGAATATTTAAAGTAATTCCTATAACTAGCTGAAAGAAAGTGGAAGTCTCCCAATCTTGAATAAAATTTTGCAAGACTGTAAGTTCCTAGAAGCCTTGCCAGTGTAAAGCATTGAATCTAATACAGTGCATTTCATAGCAATAACAAGGCCAGAAATTTGTATGCTGTTTTATTGTATGCTACAGCCAGTGTATATAAAATAGTTAAACCTTGTGAAACAGAAATCCATGAAGATTCAGAGAGGTAGATGTTAAGGATTGACAAGTAAAGACTGTGTGTTATGGCACGTGTTAGAGAAGCTTCTGTACAGACTTCAGATCTAGTTCTCTTGAATATCCACTGGTTCATGAAGTGGTTTAAGAAACCTGATGGAGAAAGCAAAGATAAAGTGTCAATAACTTAAAAGACATAAGCTTATCAGTAATACTTGGGCAAGGACAGTTGTTTTCACTTTTGAAAATGGTTTGTTTTCCTATAACATAGAGACGATGCTTTTCCACCTCACAATGGTGTAAAAGCAGCACATGCCGATACTTTTCCTAGGCTACCGGGCATATTTGGTAACACTCTTCTGAGCTGCTGTGCAGCAGCAGCACTGCGGTGACCTCTCTAATCTACCCCAGGACCCCTCAACTACCAGCGACCCTTGATGTATTTTCTGCTTACTGTGGGCTGGCTGGTCCACACCCCCCATAAGTCAACCCTGTTTCTAGGTGGTTCATTTGAATGAGTTTATAAAGGGTTTTTTTTTTTTAATGAAATTGAGCCTAAGCCTGCTTTTCTTTTTACTTTTGAAGATGCAACTTTTCCCTAGTTCTCACAACTGGCACAATATCTATCATATCTATCATCCTGTTTTATGGCATCGTACAGATCACACCTCTAAGATTATACTTTATCATAATAAAAAGGTAAACATAAAAACGTTCAATGAGGAAAATCCTAGGAGCCTTTGAAAAAATGATTACTAAGATGCAGTCATAACAATATACAGAAAACATGCAAGGACACTGAATATGCGACTGTCAACAGCAACAACCTTAATGCAGCCCATGAGATGAATGAATAGACAATCTACATATGTAACAAAAAACTACTTAGCAGCTTAAATGACTCAAGAATTCATACAGGATAAACACAGATCTCAAAACTGAAGCAACAGTTATATACTTAAAAACAGTCTTATCTTAAAACTATAAAATATAGTTAAGTTTATATATATACAGGAGAAAGAAAAACAGGTATAACAACCTCACAATAAGTTATTATAGAAAGTAAAACCTGTTTTTAAAAATAGGGTGTAAAAAATTAAAAATTTGAATACTTCATAACAAACACCGAAGAGGCACAAAACCTGGTGGTGGGGGGGAACAGAAGAAAACATTTAACTTCATTTAATAGCAAATTCAGCACACACCAAAAAAGTAAAAAAAGTACCCATGCACTGAGTGGAAGACCAAAGATGGGCAGTGATAATCAAATTTTATTAAAATTTCCAATTCACTGTTTGGTAGTTTTACCTCTAAAGTTCACAGACAGCCACCAAAAACATCAGTCTTGGCCATGGCCTCAGACCTGGAAGCTGACAGTAAGTAAGGTAAATAATGTGTTACGGCCCAGCTGTTGAAAGCCATGTGAAAATTTACTGAGAAGAAAATTCTCTTAAGAGGATTTCTAATGTTCGTTTCCTTTTGGCATTTTCTGTTGCTAAATTACTTAAACTGATTTTATTTTTAAAAGCTGTGTATAGGCTCCGGTGATTTTTCTATGTCTTTAATGTACACTAGACCAACAACACAGGTTGCAAAAGAAATGCAGGTTCTGGAACCTTCCTTTAAGATCTACTGGGTTACAATATGCACTTTAGGAAGACAATCTATAAATTTACTCATGGTTTTAAGAAGCAGTGCTTTTTATCTAAATATCTTTTCCTTACCCTAAATTGTTTCAAATCATAATATCCAAAGTTTTCTTTAATTGCTGGAATTAACAGCCTTAATTTTATTTTGAAATCTGGGTTCTTATCCCAGTCATCTATAAATATAAGTCATTTAAACACTTAAGTGTGGACTCATAAACAGAAAGGCTACTAACAGGACTTCAGACTTAACACTTTATATTAGATGAAAATAAATTAGTAAATATACAGGAGTTGAGTCTAAAAAAGAATCTCTAGTAAATCATAAAAATATGAAACTCTTATAGATCCCCACTGAATATTGCCAGAAGTCAGAAAATGCTAACACTGTTAAATGTGAAGACATGAGCTGGACTCATGTTAACAGGATCCCTCATGGAAAACCTGTTACCCAAAAGCAGCTCTATTCCCCTTCTCCTTGGTGTTTCAAAAAGCTTAGTCATCGTAACCAATCACTAGATTTACTGGAACAGTACTTACACTTCCTGAACACCTCCAAATCTACAAAGCCTATGTAACAAGGTATTTTAGGCAGCAGCTTCCTGGACTTTTTGAGTCAGAATGTTAGTGTAAGGGTGTGTACTACACACAAAGTAGTTTTTAAAACACAGTCTAAGTTTGCTTCCCAATTTAATACTACTAACTAATGTATCGAAGATTACAAATGAAAGTATCCTTTAATTAATTTTAAATTAGCCAAAGCCATTTTGGCCGTATCTTTCGAACAACAGGTTTTTTCACACATGGTATTTGATCTAGGTAAACTCTTTACAGATATACTAAATAGCAAGTGATTTATTATCTTAGTCCTCAAATCCAGTTCACTGCCAACCCATGTGCAAATCTCTTCTCTCGTGTTTTATCTTTGCTCAACAAATGAAAATAAAGGTAAAACCTATTCCTTATGCCTTATACCTCTGCCCTGTTTGCTTATTCAATACCCAAACATCCTGGCTCTCTTACACAGTTTCTCTAAATCCACCAGGGCACCCACAGAGTAATTCCTGTAAGTACTGTAAATCTTAAAATTTCAATTTGAAAGGTAAATAAGCAAACTAGTATTTTAGGAGCTCCACATATACATGCTTTTAAGGCCAGTACATACAAACACATGCCTGTGACAGCAGTGGGGTATTCTGAGTCTCCCATACCTTTGTACGAGTTATTACATAGCCCTTTATCATAAAAATAGAAACCACTAGTCTTCATGACTACTAGTAAGTTTTCACTGACATTCAAAACCAAAACTTGGGAAACAAAAATGCTGTCAATGTTACAGATAAAGACCTAGATGGTTCTTCCTTTATGTGGAAAGGGCAAGAATGAAGAAAACTCACCTCAAGATAGCTGACTATAAAAAGGAGCAGACTTTCTGGGGTCTGAAGGGATTTGTACTGGAAGACACTCCGGTCAGCAGAGGGTCATGTTGAGCATTCTGCAGACAGAACTGTTTCAAGTCTGCAGCTGCCTGGGAAACCTATAAATAACAATGAGTGGAGAAATGTCTGTTGGTAAGGTTTTAATGTATGAAAACACTTAAACAGCCCTTCAAAATAGACAGCTAATAGTTCTATACTGGCTTATAATTAAAACAGTAAATGAAACTGGTTTGTGATATTTTTTCTACTTATCGTAAGCATCAAATGATTTAACACAAAGTACAATCACACTTCTCTGTGAAGCACATGTCTTGTTTTTATATGACAGGCTGTTCAACAAGCCCTAACACCTTGGTTTGGGGAGCATAGGATTTGTTTTGTCTTTTGTAACCCAGGCTGGCCTCAAACTTTTTATGTAGCAAACAGCCTTGAACATTTGAGCCTCTTGCCTCTACCACCTGAGTGCTGGGATTAAAGGCCTGCCTCATCAAGCCTAGCTTATGCAATGTTGGGATCCAACTCAGGACTTTCTGTATTCATAGGCAAACACTAACAACTGAGTCCCCAGCCCAATAGCTTTTTTTTGTTGTTGTTAAAAGTAGTGTGTAGTAGTAGTAGTAGTAGTTCAACAAAAAGCTGAACATTATAGGGAAACTGTCTTGAAAGCAAACTGGAAATGCCCCTGAATGAACCTGAGGTAACTAACACAGAACTCAGCCAACCAAACACTTCATTATATTTCTTCAAATTTATAGCCATCCATATACTATCTTGCATTTAAGAAAGACATGCATTCGTTCAAGCATTTACCCTTATGCATATATTCTGCTTAGGAAATATAGAACATCAAAAATAACACTGAAATCCTATTTGGGTTGCACATATACATGTAATAACAGTGCCAAATCACATTTGAGCAAAAAAAAATGTTTCTTAAAGACAGGCTACTCAGCAAGGTTGTCCAACTGAGCCTAAGTTTGTTTGATTTCCAGAACCCACATAAAGGTGGCAGGAGAGAAGAACTTCTGTAAGGTTGGTCTCTTACCTATCTCCTCAAATGCACCATGCGTACACAATTTCCTTTTTAAATTAAAACTGTTAAACTAAGGTACCCTTAGTTTTTCAAGTCACACGAAACAGGGCAGAAGGTTCTGTGACAGGTAACAGTTGAGTTCGAAACCAGCCTGGCAACTTGGTGAAACCCTATCTTCAACTAGCTGACTGAATACAGACAGATACCAACACAACAAACAATGCTATATAGGCCATGCATGACTAGGAATGCACAAAACCATCTAATTCCCTTATTTATACTCAATCTCAGCTATCTCTAGGGTGATGACAACAAATGTCTGTTACCCTGATGTGTCCTTAAGAGTTAAGACAACTCTCAATCAAAAGCCCCTCAGATAACAGCTATGTTGTAAACTTATCCTGGGTTAAGTTTAAACTCAATTTGAATCTATGTGTGTTTGGCTTATACAGCAATTCAGGACAGTAAGTCCCCATGTTTGTCTCTGAATATAAGAGGTTCTTGAAGTTTTTAAATGCTTATACAAACAGCAATAGCCTGCTTTGCCCCTTAAAAGTAGCTACTGTATGGAGGGTAAAGTACCAGTGTTCACAATGTTACGCCCATTTGGCTTTGTTTGCATCCATCAGAAAAGCCTAAGTGCCTGCCTGTTCATTCCTTTCCCATAATGTTTTCAAGAACCAATGGGGGCTGGAGAAATGGCTCAGTGGTTAAGAGCATTGCCTGCTCTTCCAAAGGTCCTGAGTTCAATTCCCAGAAACCACATGGTGGCTCACAGCCATCTGTAATGAGGTATGGCACCCTCTTCTGGCCTGCAGGCATACACGCAGACAAAATAATTGTATGCATAATAAATAATTTAAAAAAAAAACATTATGTGTGGAATATACTTCTGGGCATGAGACTAGCACAGAGCACGGATATACTAATGTTACCTGACTAACAGTGCAGTAAAGAGTGCTGAGATGACTGACAGGACGGTGGCTCTGAGCTGACATTTTAGCTGGGATATCAATGGTAACAAACCTAGCTCAGTAACAACAGTGAAAAAACAGCACTCTAAACAGGAACCTTGAGAGTCAAAATGGAAACGCTGCTAGTGCCCAAGACAGAGTAACAGTTACCATCCAGGAGGCTGACACTGTGAAACTATTAGTCAGGATTCCAGATACCTACCTCTGTGAGTTTGGTGAAGCGCTTCTAATTACCAACTGAACAAATACAATAGTAAGTTCGTGCTAGCTTTAAAATGCCACACACAAAAGTACCCCAGCATAAGCATGGCATAGATGGTGTTAAATGGCACCTAATCTAATTTAGGAACCGAGGAAAAACTCATTTACAATTCCTGAGTGAGATGTGCCTTGCCATGAGAACTCCAAAAATGTGTCTATTTGTGGTGGTTTAAATGATCCCACTCAGAAGCCTTCGGGAGAACTAAGATGCACAAGGCAAGATCACACTAGGAGGTAGCCCCAGAGCAGCTAAGCTTTTCAAGGAAAAGGAAGCTCTTCAGTCTGTGTGCTCATTTCTTTGGCCACCAGGGATAAGGGTCAGGGCTGTAATTACTGCATTCACCTGGTTTTCTTTTCCTCCCCAACCCACTATTTCTCCTTCCGGGCCTACTTTAGGAGAGTTAATATATGTGCACGATGATAATCAATAGATTGCTTCAAATTTCAGAATTCTATCTGACCAACAGATAGTTCTATCTGAGTAAGTCACTTGGATGAGGTGTGAATGTGATTAGGGAAATGGTGTCCAAACCAAGACAGACGGGCGTCTCCCTGACCTCCTAAGGTTACCACAAGGAAGTTAGGCAGTCTGGGGAACCTAGGTACAAGTTCTCTCCATAAAGCACGGTGGAAATTAAGACTAGCCTGCCGAATATAAAATCAAATCACCTTGGGAACTGGCAGCTTCTAGCAGGGAGATTTATATTCTCGTTTCTTTTTATACTCATGGGAAGTATTTCACACGTAACCCGACCTATTGCATGAGAAAGACGCCAATCTGCTTAGGATTTTAAAAGTAAGCAAACAGTCCTCACAACAGCGTTTGAATGTCTGGTTGTCTATCAACACACAGAAAGCCTTTCCCCAAAAGTCAACAGTCCAGGACAAGGCAATCCTAACAGACGGCAAAGTTAGACCAGCCCTGGCCGGCGCTAATCAGTTGCTCGGACGTGTGAAGCAATACAGAGCCCAGCAAGGTCAGATCCGAGCGAACCGTGCCAGCCGGCTCGGGACACCTCTTTGT
>LOEQ01002158.1:318646-336241 GCA_001685075.1 Bramus lutescens | reverse complement strand
GAAGAAGAAGAAGAAGAAGAAGAAGAAGAAGAAGAAGAAGAAAGAAGAAGAGCCATACACAATATTAGGGAGCAAAGGCTAATAGAAATCAAAAATTGACCCTCTTATCACCAGGAAACCACACACAAACATGCATACACATCTGTGGGGTATGCATGTCAACACAAGTATGTTTAATTCAAAGCTACAAGTCTCTATACCATAAATTCCCATGTCTATACAAATAAGCTTTTCCTATATCAGAACACTACAACAAAAAGCTATTAGTTTCAATCTTTCGTTCAAGCTAAGTGGAGGTAATTTAGCTAATTCTTGCATGACTTTCTTTCCATTAGCAGAGTTCCAATCCTCTTTCAATGGCTTGCCAATTTTAAGGATCACAGAACCCCGTCCTTTACTTGCAGCTGCAGATAGCGTTTGCCAAGGAGTGTTCGATGCCCTGGGAATGATGGCACATTCACTTAGGAAAACCAATGGTGAACAATGCCTTGAATTTTTAGAGCACACTTTCAGACAATACTGGCTCTGAGAAATCCTATAGAAGAGAAAATAGACACTTTGCCAAACACTCCAACTACAGTCTTTTGCACCTCAATTTTAATTATATTCTTAACATTGAAATTATTTATAGGGATGTGTAGAAAATTCTGATGTAAAGTTTACTTGTCAACTCTATACAAGCAAACCATAGAGGTGGGGCAGACATTACAAAGCAAGCTTATAATACAAGAAAGGCTACATTACTCTTCTCTCACTACTTGCTGGGTCGGCATGCCTTCACGCCCCTACAGGGAAGCTAGAGAAAAGTGAAGATGCATTTGTCTATCTGACTTTGGAATGGTTTTAGTCAATGCCATTAGCAGTAAGTGAAAAGCTACAAATTCCAGTTTCCTCTCCACATGGATGAAGTTTTTAAATTCCATCTCTTACTTCTTATCCCCTTCAAATGGCGCCTGGTAGGGAAAAATTATTTTCTACATGTATAGGTGTGAGATAACCTTGGCCATCCTGGGTCAGGAAATGCTGTTGAGAGAATTCTCAGACCTGATAGGCATGACCTCAAAACAAACAGAACATTATAGTGACAGCTAGGTCTAGGATGACTATGGCAGTGGAGCTGATAACAATGTCCTTAGGAGGGGGAGGTTCCTGGATCTTGCTGAAACTGAATCATCACTTCCTGCTGCCTCCCAGGGGTGAGTGAGCATGGAAGGTGTCAGAGTTACCTTGGTGTATGACTTTCCTTTGTTCCTGAGACTATAAAAGTTCGCATAACTGCTTCCATGCTGGAATAAGTTATTCCAGGTAACTCAAACCCCTTTTTCCAGTCCATGGTTACTCATATTTGGCTCAGAATAAACTTCCAACTATTTCCATTAGGGTGGTTTTTAAATTATGTTTATTCATGTGTGTGTGTGTGTGTCACCCTGAGAGTGTAGTTGTTAGAAGACAATGCAGGAGTTGGTTCTCTTCCTCCACTATGTGGGTCCTGGGACTAGAACTCAGGTATTCAGTCTTGCTGGCAGCACACCTTTCCCCGCAGAGCTATCTACCTTGCTGGACTGAGACCTGAGTTTTATGTTGACCATAGACTGTACGAAAAGATCTCTAAGGCAGGTCCGATTAGGAAATCTATACTTTGTTAGCCAACTGCTCCTTAAATTTGTGAATTAAAGGTACTTCTATAAATTGCAAACATGCCCTGAGGGAGGGATGCACAGCAAGTTTGAATAGACATTCTTTCTCTAACATTAAGAAGGATCATATTCTTTTCTAGTAGCTTCTAGACGCAGGACTCAGAGAAGAGCAGAAAGTATTAAGTTCCAGGAAGTTGCTGGGGAGGAACAGATGGGAACATGCTAGATGTCTGAAAAATAGAGGCAAGGATAGAGTGTCAGGTACCTGACATGTATAAGACAGATGACATTGGCCATTTTTAACCAATGGCTGGAGGTATGTCTGAAAAATTTCATCCCTTTTCCTTTTTAAAACAAATAATCATCCCTAATTACATAATAACACAGATGGTCCTTAGTTCATATGCTGAAAATACTGGAAGTTTGGATTCAATGTAGCCAACCCTCAAACATCAAGGTTTACCTTAAATATGCACAAAAACTTACATTTGCCTGTAATTAGGAAGAATTATCTAGAATTATCTGACAACGTGGTTAGTTTGGTCAACTTGACACAAACTGGAGTCACCTGGGACGTGGACACCTCAATTAAGGAATTGCTTCCATCAGATTGGCCTATGAATATATTTGTAGGACATTGTTTGATTAATGATTGGCATGGGTGGACTCGGCACATTGTGGGTAGTTGGCATTCCAGCAGGTGGGCCTGGGTTTTATGAAAAAAACAAGCTGAGAAAACCAGTAAACAATGTCCCTCCATGACCTCTGCTTTAGCTCCCACATCCAGGTTCCTGCTTTGAGTTTTTGTGCTGTCTTCTCTTGATGAAGAACTGTAACACGTCAGCCAAATGAACAACCCTTTCCTCCCCAAGTTGCTTTTGGTCTGAAGGTTTTGTTCCAGTAACAGAGAAGCACACTAATATAGACACAAAGATTATTTTATGTCAATTTTGGATTTCTTGTGTAATTTATTGAGTACGTGTGTGTCAAAATAGGCCAGAAACACATTGACCCATACAGACTAAGCTGTTTATGCCTATGATTACATGGCTGACTGGAGCTGTACTCACTTTTGCTGCCCAACATCCCAGGAGAGATCATTCCACATGTCAACATCCTGAGGAAAATCAAAATTCAGAAATTGGAGCATAATTTCCATGGAGGACTATGTGTTGTTTCCATAGCACTATAAAGAAAATGTGAGTTGGGGGAACATCTTTAGTTTCTAAACCAACACCTCTTTTAAAGAGGATGATTGCAGGGTGTATGTGCACACAAAGTGAGAATTCATTTTTAATTGTTTTTATTGAGCTATATATTTTTCTCTGCTTCCCTTCCTCCCTCTCCTTCCTACCCTCTCCCCATGCTCCCCATGTTTTTAATTTACTCAGGAGATCTGTCTTTTTCTATTTCCCATGTACCTTAGATCCATGTATGTCTCTCTTAGGGTCCTCTTTGTTGCCTGGGTTCTCTGGGATTGTAGGCTGCTTTTTTTGTTTTGTTTTGGTATTTGTTTTATGTCTAAAAGCCATAGATGAGTGAGTACATATGATATTTGTCTTTCTGTGTCTGGGTTACCTCACTCAATATGATGTTTTCTAGATCCATCCATTTGCCCGCAAATTTTAAGATGTCTTTTTTTTCCTGCTGTGTAGTACTCCATTGTGTAAATATTCCACATTTTCCTTATTAATTCTTTGGTTGAGGAGCATTTAGGTTATTTCCAGGTTCTGGCTATGACAAACAATGCTGCNGGTTACCTCACTCAATATGATGTTTTCTAGATCCATCCATTTGCCCGCAAATTTTAAGATGTCTTTTTTTTCCTGCTGTGTAGTACTCCATTGTGTAAATATTCCACATTTTCCTTATTAATTCTTTGGTTGAGGAGCATTTAGGTTATTTCCAGGTTCTGGCTATGACAAACAATGCTGCTATGAACATAGCTGAGCACATGTCCTTGTAGTACGATTGAGGCTTTTACACCCCTAATCCTCCATAAGAGACTGGATTTCAGCATTCTGAGTTCCCTCTCTGTTCCTCAGAGAGTCTTTTCCTCTGTGTTCTATCGCAGGTGTGTGTTTGCTCACCTCCAATAAGTGTGTTTCAACTACTGATTCTGTCTGTGGTATTTGAGATTTCTCTATTGCTACCTGTTGCACTTTGAATGTTTTCTGTATTTTAATTTTTTAATTGGCAGAGAAAACGAATCTGTCCCAGACTCCTAGACCCTACCATTTCAAGACCCCAAGACTGTATCATCATGTACAGTTGTGCTTTGGAACTAAGGAAGAGTCTCGCCCACGTTAAAGGTAGGACATTTTGCAACAACAAGTAGCTCAAAAACTATTCCAATTACTAATATCAGTAATGGTTGTATAATCATCAAACGCTTTGCTGTCTGAACTAGACATTTAGGATTCCATTCTACAGATGGTAATCCATCAGAATCATCTTTGTGTTTGAAGGAATCGGTATATAGATTATTCTCAGTCTCCAGACTTGTGTTCAGGAGTCTAAGCAGCATATCAAGGCCACTGCTGCTTGGTAGGGGAGGAAGTCTTAAGCTCACTGCTCTGTGGCTGTCCTCACCCGCCAGCTTTTGGCCTGCTTTCATTGAAATTCATTGGCCCCTGGAGGCAGAATTCCCCAGGACCCTATAAGCTGTGCACTTTGTGGAATGCATTATCAGGGTTCCTTCTCTGAGCACAATAGGCTCACCTGCATGCCACATAGACTTGCAAATTGAGAATCTGCTTTGATCTTAACTTTCAGTGGTGCCTTTTGTGCTGTGCTTACATAATCACATTTCTCAGTCACTTAAATTTAATGAGGCCAGATAAGTTTTTAACTTGCTTTCCATTATTTTTTACTGGAAAATTCTTTTCTCTCACCAACTCTTTGGTAGGATTTTTTTTAGCACTACAAGTTTTATTTAACAAGTACCTAGCTCCTATTTGGTCTGGCCAGCTCCTGCACACTGATGTGGCTTCTGTCCCGTTAAGATACACACCCATCTCTCCTTCCACTGGCCCTCCAAAGTGGTGATGATTGTTTTGCACAAGAATGACTCAGAGTTGATTCCGAACTATTATACGTTAAATGAATCTCTTCAACACATATTGCTTTCTTTGAATGAAAGACTTGACAGCCTCTGTGATGGCCATTCTTAGTTGTCAACTTGACTACAACTGTAATTAACTAAAATGTAAATGACTGGGCACACCTGTGAAGGGTTTTTCTTAATTAAATCATTTGAAGTGGGAAGATCCACTTTTAATCTGGATCTTGGAGGGAGAAAAGACAAACCTTTAATACAGATCTTTTGAGGTGGGAAGATCTGTCTTTAATCTGGGCCACACCTTCTGCACGTAGTTTATATAAAAGAGAAGGAAAAAGAAAGTCTCTCTCTTTGCCTGCTTGTTCTTGCCTTCCTACCAAGTCCATTCTTTCACCAGCATTAGAGTCTACTTCTCTGGGGTTTCAGCATATACTGAAGACCAGCTGAGGCACTCAGCCTTGTGGACTGAACAACTTCTGGGGTCTTCTGTTTATAGGCGTGCACCATTGGATTAGCTGGAGCACAGCCTCGAAAGCATTGTAAGAAATTCCCTTTCTGCATATAGAGATTCATTCTCTAAGAGCTACTCTAGAGAACACTAACTAATAAATATTTTGGTACCAGAAGTACTTCTAGAACAGCAGAAGTATAAGGATGAATATTTTAAGTATCTGGAATGGGCTTTCCAATTTGCTACCCATAGTCACTGAGGCCACTTCTGGAAGATCAGGGAGTACTAAAAGCCCATGACATGAACTATATTACAAGCTTAAAAAGACAAATGTATTTGATTACATTTGTAATACATGATTTTCTTGTATCCTGATTCACCAATTGTGAGAAGCAATAGATTTGGTGACTCTGTGTGTAAAACTTTTGACATTTTGTGGAAAAATAAGGAAGATGAGGATGATGGCCAATTGTTCCTAGAATCTCTGGATAACCTGGCAAAGGAAAGGAATGAGGTCTGTAATAAAATTAACCAACTTCTAGCATCTCTGTGATAACACTAATTGGCCCTAGATTCACAGAAACAGTCTATAAAGTTTTTAAGTGTGCTCTGGAAGAGAATCCCCTCTCCAGCAGCCATAGCTCTTTGCTTTGGAAAATCAAACTGAAGTACCCATTATAAGGTTGGCTGAATTACAGAGAAAATTCAAGTCCTAACCTTGAAGGGTATTGGCAGTTAAAGTAAGGGCATTAATTGGTAAAAAAATGGGATCCTATAACTTGGGATGTAATACCTGTAACTTGGGAAGGGGATTGTGGGAGGACCCTAGAGAAGGAAGCTAAGAAGGACAAGGGTGTGTCTTACCTGAGGGAGTAGTCTTTCCACCCTCAGAAGATTTACTCACAGTCCACCACATGAAATATTGCTCTTTTCATCTTTGACTGAAGAAATTAATCCTTCATTGTCTGCTAAACCAGCAGTGATTTTCTCTGAAGGAAATGGAAGAAAGAAAATACTGATTTCCCTCAGGGTCCACCATTAGTTGCTTCTAGACTTAAGGCTGAGCAGGCGCCTAGAAAGGAGGTACGAGGCATAGTCCATGCGGAGGTGCCCTACACTACTAAAGAACTTAATGGGTTGGCGAATTCATTCAAGCAGAAGTCTGGAGAATATGTGTTAGAATAGACTTTAAGGGTGTGGAATAATGGTAGAAGAAACAAGTAAACAAACAAAAACCTAGATCAGGCTGAGTTTACTGATATGGATCCTCTGGAGGTTCTATGTTTCACACGGAAGTTCTCATGGTTTAAAAAGGTGTCAAAAGTTTGTTTAAATGGTTGACTGAAGCATTTGTCAAAAGATGGCCAACTGAAAAGGAGTTAGAGATGCCTGATATCCCTTGGCTTGTTGTCCACGAAGGGATTTTAAAGCTCAGGGAAATTGCAATGCTAGAGTGGGTATGCTGTGGAAACCTAATCCTCCACAATCAAAGGTCCAGAAGATATGCCCTTCACTAATCCTGTAGGATGAAAACTGGTGAAAGCACATGTGAAAAGCTGCGTTGTTCCCCTTTCTCTTATGCCAGACCTTGGATTCGTAGACTTTGTTACTCAGTTGGATGAATTAGATGTAATGGATTTAATAGGACCCTAAGTACCAGGAACTAGGTGGCAGTACTGAATCACCAAATGGAAGGTGATCATAGTTATAATGAGAAGCATAGACAAAGCAATGTTCATCATGGCCTGACCTATAATGGTCAGCACAGGCAAAGTGAATTTTATGATGGCATGATTCACATGGACCTTTGGTGCTGGTTGGTCAATCATGGTGTTTCCAGGCATGAAACAGATAAGAAGCCTACTTCATTTTTGTTTCATCTGTTTAAGTGGGAAAATTCTCAAACAAATGCAAAGAAAGGCTATGATGGATTATGCCAAAAGGGAATCTTGCCCCATAAACAAATTTCTAGATCTTAGCCAGTTTGCAGACCTAGGAGTCCTTGAATGAAGAGACAGCCTGGTACCCCTGACGAGGGACCTTGATAAAATAAAAGTTTTAGTATTAGCCTTTCCTTCTCCAGAAGGACCTATAACATTTTATTAAGGTAACTGTATACTGAGAGAAAGGAAACAATCGGACTTTCTGGAGTCTATTGGATACTGGTTCTGAATTGAGGCTGATTCTGGGCGATCTCAAGAAATGTTGTAGCCCTCCAGTAGAGGCTTACAGAGGCGAGTTGATTAATAGAGTTTTGGCTGAAGTCCAAATCACAGGAGTTCCAGTGGATCCTCAAACTCATCTTGGGGTTGTTTTCTCAGCCCCAGAATATATAATTGATGTAGATATAATAGAACTTGTTAGAATCCTCACATTGGTTTCCTGACCTGTCGAGTGAGGACTATGATTAGAAAAGTTAAATGGAAGCCTTTAGAGGCTCCTCCACCAAGGAGAATGGTGAATCAATAACAGTATTGCATCCCTGGAAGAATGGCCGAAATAATGACACCATCAAAGGCTTGAAAATGCAGGGGTGGTGTGGTTCCTACCGCATTTCCCTTTAGCTCTCCTATCTAGTCAGCATAGAAGACATGGATCGTGAAGAATGACAGTGGACTGTTGAAAACTCAACTTAGTAGCACCTCCAATTTGCAACTGCTATATGAGATGTGGTGTGCTCGCTTGAGCAGATCAGCATATCTCCTGGGTACATAGCCTGCAACTGTTGAGCTAGCAAATGCCATATTATTACTACATGCCCTTAAGGCCCAGCAGAAACAATTTGCTTTCAGTTGGCAAGGCCAACAGTATACCTTTACAGTTTACCTCAAGGCCATCATAACTCTCTATCCCTGTTTTGTAATTTAGTAAAAAAAGATCTTGATCATCTTTCTCTTCCACAAAGTATTACTTTTATTCACTGTATTGATGGTATTATGTTGATTGGACCAAGTGAGCAGAAAGTGGTTACCACTTTGGACTCATGGTCACACACATACGCATCAAAAGTTGGGGGAAAATCCAACTGAAATTCAAGGGCTTTCTACCTCAGTGACATTCTTAGGTATACAATGGTATGGGGCATGCCGATACAGTCCTTTTAGGGTGAAGGATAAGTTATTGCACCTGGCCCCTCCCACCACCAAGCAGGAGGCACAACTGTTAGTGGGCCTATTTGGATTCTGGAGGCAGGATGTTCATCACTTACACAAGTGTTACTCCAGCCCATACACCAATTGACTTAGAAATCTACTAGCTTTGTGTGGGGCCTGGAACAGGAGAAGGCTCTTTAACAGATTCAGGCCTCCGAGAAAGCTGCTTTACCACTTGGACCATATGATCTGGCAGACATGAGGTGTCCGTGACAGATAGGAACTCTGTTTGGAGCCTTTGGCAGACCCTTAAAGTTGAGTCATAGGAGAGACATTTGTAATTTTGGAACAAGGCTCTACCGTCATCTACAGACAACCATTCTCCCTTTTAGAGAAAATTACTGACCTGCTATTGGGCCTTAGTGAGAACTGGACCTTTGACATTGGATCATCAACTTACTATGAGACCTGAGCTTCCCATCATGAGTTGGGTGTTATCTGACCCGGCAAATCATAAAGTAGGATGTGTACAAGAGCAATATATTATCAAATGAAAGTTATATAATATGTGATTGAGCCCAAGTATGTCTGAAGGCACAAGCAATTTACATGAAGAAGTTGCCCAAGAAGTTGTTTGGTTTCTTCTAGTCCTGTGCATGCACCTCTTGGGGTGTGTCCTATGATGAGTTGACTAAAGAAGAGTAGACTAGGGCCTAGTTTACTGATGGTTCTGCATGTTATGCGGACACCACCAAGATGTGGATAGCTGGAGCATTACAACCCCTTTCTGGGACAACCCTGAAAGACTCCAGTGAAGGAAAAATGATTCACCATCGGCAGAACTTTGGGCAGTACACATGGTCATAGATTTTGCATGGAAAGATAAATGACCAGATTGTGATTGTTCATTGATTCATGGGATATAGCCAATGAATTTGCTGGATGGTTGGGGATTTGGAAAGAGCATGGTTGGAAAACTGATGAGAAAGACATTTGGGGAGGATGTATGTTGATCCATCTCTCCAAATGGGAGAGTGTGAAGAACTTGTGTCCCATGTAGATGGTCATCAAAAGGTGACTTCAGCTGAAGAGTTCAATAATCAAGTAGATAAAATGAGCCATTCTGTGGACAGGTGGCCTTTTTCCACATTCATTTCTATCACTGTCCAGTGGGCCCATGAACAAAGTGACCATAGTGGCAGAGATGGGAGTTATGCCTGTGTTCGACAGTGTGGACTTTTGCTCACCAAGACTAACCTAGCTACAGCTGCTGCTGAGGGCCAGACCTGCCAACAGCAGAGACCAACACTGAGTTCTGAATATGTTACCATTCTATGGGGTGACCAGTCAGCAACTTGTGGGAGTTTGACTACATTCGACCACTTCCTCCTTGAAAAGGACAACATTTTGTCCTTACTGGAGTAGATATTTATTCTGGTTATTAATTTATTTTTCCTTCTGCCAAAACTCACCATAAATGAACTTATGAAATACCATATCTACTGTTATCATTTTCCACATAGTATTGCTTCTGACTAAGAACTCTATTCCCAGTCAGAGAAACAAGTCAGTGGGCCCGTGATCATGGAATCCATTGGTCTTACCATGTTCCTCACCATCCTAAAGCAGCTGGCCTAACAGAAAGATGGAATGACCTTTTGAAGACAGTTACCGCACCAGTTAGGTGATAGTAGCCTGAAGGGCTATGGCAGAATTCTCCAGAAGGCAGTATATGCTTTGAATCACCTTCCAATATATGATAGTTAGTATTTCTCCCATAGCCAGGATTCACAGATCCAGAAATCAGAGGTAGAAAAGGGAATAGTTACACACACTATCATCCCCTAGTGGGTCACTAGGAAAACTTTTGCTTCCTGTTCCCATGACTTTAAATTCTGCTGGCCTAGAACTTGTGGTTCCAGATGGATGAAAGCTCCTTTAAGAGCCACAGCAAGCATTCCATGGAACTGGAAATTCAAAATCCTTCCTGGCCACCTGGGGCTTCTGATCCCCAACAGAAAGGAATGATAGTGTCAGGAGAGGTGATCTAGATTACTGTGGGGAAATTGGATTACTTCTCCACGATGGAAATAAGAAAGATTATGTCTGAAGTATAGGATATCCTTTAGGGTGTCACTTGGTGCTATCATGCCCTGTGATTAAAGTCAATTGGAAGCTACAACAACTTAACCTGGGCACAATGACAAAAGGCACTGACCTGTCAGAAATGAGGGAATGGATCACCACTACAGGAAAAAATCCAGGATCTGCTGAGGTTGGAGGAAATATGGAGTGGGTAAGAGAGGGAGTAGTGACAAATATCAGCTAAGACCATATGACCAGCTGCAGAAATGAGGATTATAATTGGTATGCACGCCTTTGTCTCTAATGGATTTTGTTAAGAATGTGTTTGTAGAGATATTTGTGTTTTCTTTCATCAGTTCTTATCATGTGATGAAACATCAATTAAAAGATTATCAATGGTTATCATATTTAAATTTGAGATACTAAAAGAATGACCTTCAAGTGACATTGCCACCTATTCTAAATTTATAATGTGTTTGTGGTTGTATGAGGGATAATTATATAATTTTTAGATATAATTATGACCTGGTTATTGTTTTATTTGGAAATTAAATATGACATAAAGGAATATGATTGTGTGTCAGGTTGACAAAGGGTGGACTCTCTCTCTCTCTTTGCCTGCTTTCTCTCTCTTAGCTAGCAAGTCCATCCCTTCATTGGCATTAGAACATACTTCTGCGGGATTCTAGCATACGCTGAAGACTAGCTGAGACATCCAGCCTCAAGGACTGATTGAATTCTTGAACCTTTTGTTCATAGGTAGCCATTGTTGGATTAGCTGAATCACAATGATTCTAATAAATTTCCTTTCTACATATAGAGAGATACATTGTATACATTCTGTTTCTCTAGAGAACCCTGGCTAATATAGCCTCATAAACAAAATAGAGCCTAGGAGACCAATGACCTAAAAGACTTCCTTTTTCATCCAATGCCTTGGATGAAGAAGCTACATTGTACTTATATAGTGTTTATCAGCTACAGACAACTGTATCCTCAAAGGGACCTTTCACAATGTCTGGAGATGCTTTTGGTTGTCACAGTGGAGATGCTCCTGGCATCTGGTTGGTTAAGGCCAGGGATGGTCTTCTAAATCCAATAACACACAGAGAAGTTCTCCTTCCTTGAACAGAATTATCTGGCCCAAAATATCAATAGGTTGAAAAACTCTGCATTAATATGATATTTTGGAAACCGTGGATATTTGCAAAGCACTTTAAAATTTACAGAAGGCTTTGAATATGTCCTTCCACTTGGTCTTATGACATTTCTCTGAAGTAAAGAGAGCAGGCTTCATCCACCTAGCTGATGAAGAATCGTCTGGAACGGTGGCACAAATGCAATGTCACTCCTTGCACCTGGGTCCAGGGCAGAGCTCCTCCTCTAGATCTCAGTACAGTCCATATATGCCACAGCAGTCTCCTCCCAGAAATGTTTATGCAGTTACAAACTCTTCCAATGGCTTAGGAAAATAACGGGAACCAAGTGTGTATTTCTACCTCAATAATATGCTAGAACCTAATAATTTGAAATTTGCAAGGTATATCTTATATAAATTAAAGCTGTACCGTTTATGTTTTAAATCTGTGAATACAACCTTATCAGCAAGCACCAACTACCTGCTGGTCCCTCCCCACCCCTGCTCCTGTAGCACTCATGATTGGCAGGTAGGATAAGTAGGGATAAGGAGCTGGGTACAGGGGAGCCTCTCACATTGGCCAAGCCCATAGGAACCAGCTGGAAAAGTTCTTAGGATGCACAGAAGTTAACTTCTGGTGAGTGGTTTATGGCCATTGGGCCTAGGCCTCCTACCTGTCTCTTCCATAACTCTGCCTGATTTAATGGTTGCTAGTTAAATTCCTGGGTTTTGTTCCTCCAAGACTAAGGTGTATCATAAGACACACCAAAACCTCTGCAGAAGGTATAGGGACAAGCTCCACAGCTTTCAGCTCCAAGGTTTGGCTAAACATGACTTGGATCCAGCAGGCTTGTACCCGACTCCTAAGCAAGTTTGGCAGGCCTCGGGGCATGTCTGGAGACTACCTCCCCATTGTGAGGGCACTGTAGACCTGTTTATCACTGGGAGAACTCTGCTTCTAGGATCTTCCGTTCAGATCAGAGCCTCTGCTCTGGGCCCTCATTAGGAATTCATAATGCACATATTCAACAATGACATCTGCAAAAGAAAGGGGATTTTCGTGTTTTTTAGGTAAAATGACAGCCCCTTGTATATCAACAAGTTTTCAAAGTGGCTTTCCTTATTTTGTGATTTGTTTTGCTTCCCTGTTGATGCACAGGAAGCTGTGTGTCACTGGTAAGTTTTTATTCAACCTTCTACCACTCAATGTAAATTGATCAAAAGTGAGATGCGGGACACAGTTGCCCATCCAAGAGTAAGAAGTCAGCCAAGATAAACTAATTAGAACCAGAACAGAACGTGGCATTCATTGTACCAGAGAGTGGGACACATGAAGTCAGACAACTGGAGTCTGGTCCTTTACCTAAACTCTTCCTAGCTGTGCACCTTGTGCAGGGGCTAAGGCTGTATGGTCCCTCTCCACGTGATCGAAAGCGCAGCAGCCGCTGTATCTCAGTGTGATGAGCAGAGAGAGGAGCCCAACCACTGAGCAGCACAGGGCCGGGCACACAAGCATCACACAATCCATCCCAACTCTCACCATTATTTCGGTTTTCTCAATCGTGAAGCAGGAAGAGGGCTGACTTTTTGTAAGGAAGGGTGTGCAGCTTTAAAGCGCTCGCAAGACCATGGTACCATTAATCAGTTTTTAATTAAAAATGTGCCATGTATTTTGATCATAGTCTCTCCTTTTCCCCAACTTTTCCCAGATCCTCTCACCTGCCTACCCACCCAACTTAGTAATTCTCTGTGTGTGTGTCTCTCTCTGTCTCTCCCTCTGTTTCTCTCTCTCTCTCATAAAAGAAAAACAAAAACAACAAAAATGAAAAAAACAACAAAAATGAAAATCAAAACAGATTAAACAAAGAAAACTAATAAGACAAAAAATACCAAGACTAAACAAAACAAAATAACATGGAATCTGAATTTGTGTTGCCGACTCTTCTGAGCATTAAGCTTGCCCTATAATGTTGATATGCCCAGGGACACTCCACTGACGAAAGTGGATTTTCCCTTTCACGGCAGGTATCAACTGCAAATAGCTTCTTTGTTAGGGCTGGAAATTTGAGTTCACTTCCTCTTCTCAGCACTTGAATTTTTTTTATGGTTTAAACCTATGCAGATCTTAGTCTCTGTGAGTACATATATATGTCAGCCCCACTGAGTCTAGAAGACACTGATTTTTGGACTTATCCACCATCTCTGGTTCCTATAATCTTTCTGTCTCCTCTTCCACAATATCCCCTCAATATCCTTGAGGTGAGGGATGTGATAAAGACATCCTATTTAGGACTGAGTGCTCTAACGTCTCTCGCTCTCTGCACATTATCCAGTTGTGGGTCTCTGTGTTTATTACCATCTACTGAAAGAAGGAGCTTCTCTGATGAGGGTTGAGTGAGGTCTATGGATGGAGAAATATGTCATTGGGAGTCATTTTCTTGATGTGTTCCGTTCGAAGAATTGTAGT
This sequence comes from Bramus lutescens, assembly GCA_001685075.1. NCBI lineage: Eukaryota > Metazoa > Chordata > Mammalia > Rodentia > Cricetidae > Bramus > Bramus lutescens. Next base: position 322,310 of record LOEQ01002158.1, on the reverse strand, counting down.
AGTCAGTTTTCAGGATCTCAAATCCTAAAGTGATGAACTTGGAGCTTTGAAACCAACAAATGTATTTTTAATATTTGTATATTTGTTTCTATGTGTATGTGTGTATGTGAGCATATGCATGGAACAAAACAGGCAAATAGACGGTAGTGAACAAACAGGTGTTGGATGGATGGATGGATGGATGGATGGATGGATGGATGGATGTATGGATGGATGGATGGATGGATGGTTGGACAGACAGGTAGACAAAGCGATAGACCTAGAAATATGTTATTACATAGTGAAATTGTGGGAACCATTTTAGTACTGATTACTTCTGATATTATAATTGGTAAGACAGGGCAAGAAGAAAGTTACAAAAAGAAGAGAAATCAACCTGAATACAGGCTATGTGGAGACTTTGACTACTATGTCCTGAAGAGTCTGAGATTTGATGTTACTGAAAGGAGATCGCTGACACCAACAATAAAGATGAGGAGTCTTTACATAGTACCCTGGATATATATGTATCTTCATGAGCTGGGTCAGACCACAAACAAACAACTTCAAAATCCAGGAGCCAGGACTCACAGCACTCAAGAATGGTTTTCTAGTTTGGAAAAGCACAAATTAATCCCTACCTGTTGACAGGCAGTGGGGGAGGGGCTTGAGAAAGGCTGGGAAACTGATCATATGGCCCTTGTCAGCAACAAGAGTTGGGGCATATGAGAGCAGGACTACACCTGTGTAGGGTCATGGAGGCAGCTAATTCCAGCTAAGCCCTGCAGAGTAGAAAAGTATTTACCCTCTAAAAGCAGGTATGTGAGACTCCATGACACATACCTGTACCACATGGGGTAGATTTAATGAGCTTGGCACTCTAGTTAGTTTCTTTTTGCCCCTAAAAGCAAAGAAAAAGCTTCAAGTGGCCTGGTGAATGATAATTGCTGGCTCTCTCTCCGGGAGCAGATCTGGCTCAGTATTCATGAATCTCTTTTGTCCAGGTAGCAGTCACAATGGAGAGCTAATGACGCTGAGCCACTCCAAGCTCTGTAACACCTGTCAGTGCACAGCACAAATGACCGGGGCATGGGGCATCAGGCACACCGCAGAGAGGTGACGCTGGTACACCTGGATGCTACAGAGATGCTCAGGTATCTACTCAATCCACTGCAGTAGCAAGTGCACTTGACGGTGAAAAGTCTGTGATGACATTGATCCAAGTTGACAGTGATGAGTGTTAAAGGCTCAGCATCTTCTAATCTCTCTATTTATCTCTTTCCCTCCAGAGACCTGACCAATAGAGACAAACAGAATCCACTTCCCAAAGTGAGGGCTGAGTTCCCTCTTATTAAGCTGGGCCATCAGCCTTTAACTCCACAGCGTGGTGACATTTCACTGTTGGTGTTGCTGTGGAGGTCAAAATCAAGCATCCGGGGTTTTGCCTTATGTCAATATGATTGGTAGGTGTGCCCGCCTTGAAGTGATAGGAAACAAAAGTGCCCACTCTGCCTACCCTCAGAAGAAGCCCACACCGAGAATAAAGGACATTGCTGAGCTGATCCCTGTATTCTAAACCTACAAATAGTCTGCTGACCTCCATTCCTGAGCACTTGGCTAGGCTGTGTCTCTCCCTTTGGGCAGACAGAGAATGGACAAAATCAGTAGTACTTTCCCTTAGCATGGTTTCTAGAAAAGGAGAACAGAGACGGCGAGGGACCCTCTCCAACATGGTCACCAGAAAAAAAACTGGCCACTAGGAAGAGCAGGTTGGCCGCTCCTCCTGCGATTTCATTCTAGGCAGTGGAAACCTAGGGAGCTTTAGGGTTCTTTATGAGCTCTGTACCTTCTATCTCCACTCTTGTTTGGGCCCCTTATTTCAATCTAAGTGACTTCCTCTGGGAAGCCTAAAAGTTCACTGGGACAGAGGAACCACAGCACACCAAGACTCAGAAGACTCGGTCAGAAGACCTAAGACCAATGCTATTGTTGGCTTTGGAACCAACATGAAGGTTAGGTTGTAGGAAGAATTTCCGACTACATACCTGTGACAACGCTCAAAAATTCATGCAACCTATTACTATTGTTGTTGTTGCCGGATCTTAGATAATAGAGCTGCAGACTCTTCTTAAAGACCCTGTTCTTCAACAGTCCTCTACATCTTATAAATAAAAGAAATGAATGCTTATTTCTTATTATTGCTAACATCAAGTTAGTAGCAAAGCTCAACCAGGGTGTCAACTTTTTAAACCCATGTTCCTGCTTTTTGTTGTCCATTCCCCTCTCAAATATATGAATGATTTCTCATAATTCTCTCATGATGTAATTTTGCATCTTCACAGGGTTAAGTCTCGCTGTACAATGCTGCCAACTGCCACTCCCTCCTTCCTTGCTTGCAGGACCCATACTCTCTCAGGAAGCCGTGAAGGATGTGACTTGTTTAACTCAGGAAGAGTGAAAGGAAGAACAAGAGGTCTTAAGCATTTTGCCTCACTCATATCTTCAAATTCTGGCCGAGGTTCACAGGAACCAGTCTTGGGCTAGATGCTTTTCTGACCAATCATCTTGCCTCCTGCTTCCTCTGTCTGTCCAGGTTCCCACGCTTACTGGTTTCCAGTGGAGTTTAACTTACACTCAGATACCTGACACTTAGTGGTCCTGACACTAACATACTATTTCAGAGATGCTTTGAATTCCTGTCTTTTCTTCTGACGATATGAAAATTAAAAGAAACATGCTCCCGACTGCCAGAATGGTCACCTTACACAGGACAGCACCCGGTAGTTACAGGGCTGGGGTTGGTGTTCATATTTACAACAATGACAGTCAATGACATGTTGTGCTTGCTCCTCTAACCCAGAAAACTGATGAGGAACAAATATAGGTTGAGTAAATACATAAATTCTGCTTTCTTTCCGAGTGAAGGTCAAATGACCTCAGTGTTCAGTGTTTGAATGATGATTTCTCAGTACACCGAACAGAGAGATAGGGTGTGGAAGTTGAGTCACCTCTCTCCAAGTGCCAGAAGACATGTGCCAAACAGAAAAGAGCCCACAGTATGATGGTCGGCAGCCCATACACAACTGCAATTCATTTTAGGCAAATAATCCAGAGCAAATGTGTGTTGCTAATTGTATTAGTTTTTAGCTTCATGTATTCTTGGTGATGCGTTTCTATGGACATTGCAGTTTTACTAGGGCTACAAGACTAGCATTCCTTAATATGTCTGTCCATACAAACCTATCTGGCAATAAAAACAATTCATCCATATTAGAGGTCCAAGAGTACATAAATCAGGATCCCCAGAGAAGCAGTTGCAGGTGTGGATCTTCTCTAAGATGAATTTAATGAAGGGGCTATTTGCCAAAGAGAGCAGGGTTACAGAAACGAAGTCAGACTGGAATAGTCAGTGAGAAGCCATGCGGCAGTCACCCTGGACTTGAAGGACAAAGGGGGCCAGCACTGGAGCAGAGAAAGCTGCATTGTCTGGGAGAGTGGTTACTCGGCAGGTGACAGAGCCTGTAGAAACAGAACGCTTGCAGAACAGTCGGTAGTGAATAGGAGCACGGGCCTGGCACCATTCTGTAGTGAAAGGGGGGAGCAGGCCTGTTTTTTGTTCAGCCCAGCTCCTGCATGGCTAGCTTATACCCAGAAATAACAACACACAAATTGTGTTCATTTAAGC
>LOEQ01002158.1:302262-318477 GCA_001685075.1 Bramus lutescens | reverse complement strand
ATTAACCAATGAAAGTAACACATAGACAGATGACCCTCCTACATCAACAGCCCACGAAGGTAAGAGGCAGATCGTGTCTGGAAGAGACCTTGGAAGTAACCTAGCAGTACTTCTCTTTAGCTGTAGCTCCCAGGCTTCCTAAGTGTGAAGTGTGTCTGAATTTTCTTCTGATTCACACCAAGAATACAGGCTGGCATAGTGTAGAAGTCCACACTAGAAGAAGTAGGTGGGGTGGGGAGAGAAGAGAGGAAGGAGGAGCGAGATGGAGGGAGGAGGAAAAGACCAGATGAAGATGTACACTTTGTCACAACAGGAGTGTGTACAACTTCTAGCTTCTGTGGATCTCAACATTCTTCCAATAAAATAAAGAGAATGATACCCAGGTTCACCTGGATCTCGAGAACTAAATGAGAGGAGAAAGGAAAGGCTCCTGGCTTAGTAGCTGACTTACTGACAACAAATCAAGTTGCTCATTGTGCTGTTTATCCAGTCTCCATGCCTAGTGTCTTTTGGGACCTGAAACATCCAAAACTCGTATATGATCAGCTTTCCAGATGTCCTCTAAAACCCAATGAAACAACCTGGGGTGGATCTGTCACCAGATACTTGCTGTTTCCCCTTGGAAAACAAATACTGCTTTCCGGATTGCATGTGTAAGAAGAGAGAATGACGTTAAGCATGCGTGGGTACACACGTGTTCTTCCAGTTGAAGATCCAAAGCACAATGAGTGTTCTTTCCAAACATGACCGAATAAATGATTTTCTTCAGCAAATGAATAAGAGATTAACATAAAGGGTACCACTACAAACTATCTAGTTTTATCTATGGAGGGGATTATAGGTCGGGCTAGGACCCGCAGGGCTCCCTGGATGTATGGTGGATGACGTTCACAGCTGCTGCCTTAAACCAAGTTAAATTAACTCAGTCATCAAGCTTTGCCTGGAAGGCCATTCATGGCTCCAAGTCTCCCAGTAATAACCTTAGAACAGAACAAAACTAAGCTTAAACCAGAATACTATGGGCCCTAAACTTTCTCATGACTTTTTGACACGCCATATAAATCCCCGTGTACCTCTCTTCACTAATACATTTTACCAAAAAATGTTCTAAACAAGTGTCAAATGCCACTGACGAGGTAGCATTTGTCCCCAGCCCCAATCTGTTAGAAAAGCTAGACCAACTCCAGGAACCGGCATTGTGATGATATAGCTCCACAAATATCAATGTTACCTTTTAGTAGAGTTACATTAATTACATTGCAACTGTCCAAGCAGGGAACTTACTAAGAATACAACTTGAATTTTAAACATGTTTACAAGGAAGCCTGCAAGTTTAAGAGTGCCCCCCCCCCAACCCGGGACAGATGCCTTAGCGCAGCTCAGTTTTATGTCGTGTTGTGAACGATAAGAGGACAGGGGATAAAACATCCGAGGAAGGAAAGAAGCGCTGAGGACTTGCCAGGAATGCAGGGAATTTCTCAGGCTCGAAGAATGTTGCTATTTTTTAAAATCTTCTCCAATTTTTCTATATTTCCTTTAAAATACTCTCTATAAAATTTTAATAGCATAGGCCAAGCTCTTGTGGAAACACTTCTTTAAAGTTTTACAGTATATTGGTACTGATCTTTACATCCCATTGCGGTAACCGTGTTGCAGATTCTTCTGCAGCTTGTAAGGCGGCCTTGCTTCCTCTTTCCTTCCATGATCCACCATGTTAAATAGTGTCTATTCACAAAGAAATAGTGTCTATTGATATTTTAGCTGGAAAGATTGTGTTGTGCACCCGTTGTATGTGGAGTTTTGTCACAGTTTTCGTTTGTCAAGTTCTTGTACTTTTCCCCATCTTTCCTAGCAACCAGATATCTATTAGGATGGCGTCTAGGTTTCCTCACTGTTCATATGGAGCTTACCATGTCTTGATAGATAATCTCCAAGCATCTTTCTCTGAAACCCATTTTGTCTGCATACAAGCTGATGCTAACCACCTATTCAGAACCATCTTGAGGGGTTGGTTCATCCAGATGCAAGGATTCTGTGAATATTTTCTCAATGGCTAAAAATGTGTTACACAATAAGAAAATCTAAGTAAATTTTCATACTTCCTCTAGGGTCATAAAAAGGAGCTACGTTTGTTCAGAAAACTCACTACTCACAATGTCACCCACAGAAGGACCTTCGAAAGGCTGTCTAGAGACCTACCTCTTACCTAGTGTCCACAGAGCCACAGTCTGCAGACGTCTCATGGTTCATAAGCCCACTTAAGTCTGAGAACCCCTTCCCTAGGTGAGTATTTTTTGTAAAGTGTGATTGATGTCTTCTTCTTGAGTAATCAAAAATTAAATGAGTTAATGATTTTGCTTATGTTTGACCAGATACTGATGTGTGACTTCCAGGATTATCATTTCTTTAAGGATATTATTATTTTTGTCTTCTCAAAGTTTCCAAATGATTTCCTGGTCCTGTATGGCCTCCTTACAGAAATGTTGAAATGTTCTGCATTATCAGCTCAATGCTTCTCAGACTTTGCTCCCCCAAACTTAACAATACACTCTGATTACTGTAACAAGTTATTTAAAGAGGAAAAAATAATATTTCTGACTTAGCAAAGTAATGAGTGCAAAATTTCTTAACAGATTGAGGAAAGTTGAAAGAAAACACACGTAAATACACTTACTCCTGGAAGACTCTGCCTCTCATAAAATAATTGTTCTATGACCTCACGGTCAGTCATTTCTCTTCTCAGAACCATTAACCTCACCATGCAATGCTATATGTGTGGTCTCAGAGTAAGAGCTGGATTTCAATGCTAACTCCATGACTAATTGTATGATATTTGGCAGGTTACTTAATCCTCCTGGGCTGCTGATTTATCATCCGAGAAAACAAAAGGGTAATAGTACCTACCTCTCATATATTCATGCTAATCAGATGAATAATGCATGGAAAAGCACCCCTGGATTATAAAGAGTACACAAGCATAATTATTAGAGTTATTTGAAATTAACCAATAGCAAGCTAGGGATATAGCTTAATGCTGAAACACTTTCCTAGAACCCCACAAGGTCCTGGGCAGGCCTCTCTCTCTCTCTCTCTCATTGTCTCTCTCTCAACACACACACACACACACACACACACACACACACACGATTACAAAGAGAAAGTTCAGTAAAATTAGTCAAATACACTCGAGGTGTCAAAATTTAAAAATACCACTTCATCAAGAGTTTATTGCTGTGTCTATCGTACACTAGGGGATCACTGCACATGAGCAGAATTGATGAGGAAATAGTTTGTGGGTAGATGAGTGGATGGATTCATGAATGCATGACTGAGAATGGGATTCCTAACCTGTACACTAACAAGACTGAGCTAAATGATTGCTAAATTTTCTCTGAAATTCTGATACATATTTAACTACATTCTCTGGAATTTCAGTGAGTACTCATTTCCAGAGTTGTCCAAACTGTTTTTCTCTTGCTAGGCTGGCAAGCAGCGAGTCCAGTGATCTTCCTATCTTTGAGCCCCATGGGCCATATAGAGTAACAGAGACATACAAAGTTACACCTGGTTTGTTATCATGGGCACAGGACTTTGAGCTCAGATCCTCATGGTTGTGTATATCAAGCACTTATAACCACGGAGCTATCCCCCCTGAACCTTAACCTTCAAAGCAAAGAATTCAGATATTTAGCAGAAAACCTATGCCATGGGTCTCTGGAAAAGTCAGTGACCATTCTAGGGGAAGCGAGGGGACAAATGGTGACAGAAGCATGGAGCATGCTCAGTCAGTCATTCTGGCTGTGAGCGCTATCCATTGTTGCCTTCAACAAACCAGGCATCCGGAAAATAGGTAAGTGCTAATGACCCCAAGGAAAAAGCAATCTATCCATTTTCCTGCACACACCTGGAAGAAATCACACCTTCCTGACAACTTGATTTAGATGAAATGTCATGGGGGAAAGAATGTGATCAATTTTTCAACAGAAAAAAAAAAAACCAGTAAGGAACGGTGTCAGGTCCTGGACTTGAGACTTCCTTGGTTTTATGCTGAAGATGCCCTGTATATAGTAACAACCCTTTGGCCCTCGTTTATATGAAAATATAGGTTTGTTTTCTCCAGTTTCCTCCTTTACATCTGCTGTCCACACTTGAACCTGCGTGGACCTGCAGCATGGAAAAAACTCCTTCAACGCCATTATCTCGTTTAATCCTCAGGCTACAATTCTAAGTACTAGGAGAATCTAAGTAAATACATATTTGTTTTGCAAGACAGCATGCCAGAGATCAGTGACATTTGTTTCCCCTCGTGACAAGCAAGAGTAAAGCCAATGACTTCAACCTCTAGATTTTATGCCATCCTCAGTGCTCTTACCGTTGCATCATTGACCCTTCTAAGGCTTCAGAGACCAGGGTCCGCTGTTTCTGTGAACATTTCTTGAGCACATCTGGAGCACTGCATATGATCAGTATTCGATAGAACTGCTGCCACCAAAAGTTGATAACAAGCCTTAAGCTGGAAAATGACAAAGAAATGGCCCCCTTCTGGTATTGGTCATATTCCTGCACAATTAGATAATCCATTCAACTAGTTAAATAATTTCAGCAACTCATCAAAGAGCCCAGTGACTCAGGGTGAAGTGGACTTAGGCTTTGCATTTCAGCCTATAGCATATGAAGCAGCCCTCATCCTCTGTCTGCGTGCAACTCCGTGGGAAAGTCAGAAGACTCCGTCTCTGAATGCCAGTCTCATTGTCAGAAGAAATGAGACAGAATGTACAGTCGAGGAATCACTCAAATTCAGTGCATTTTAATACAAGAAAGCCAGTAAGACACTTCACAGGAGCTCTATAAACTTTATTTTTCTATCCTTTGTCATCTTTTCCCCCAAACCAAAGGCAAGAGCCCCAATTTTCTTTACATGTTAAATCTTATAAAAAGCAAGCCAAAGAGAAATGGGAGAAGAAGCAGGGTGATTGGACAGATGCTCAAATGGAATGTGTCAGTAGAGGATGCTTGCTGGGCTGGATGGCATCAGTCCAGTGTCCCTAGGATACCTGATGCAAAGGCTTTCCAGCCCTATGAAGCCTTAGCAGGAGACAGCCACTGAATTCACACCTAATGGCTTTAGCATGTCTCTCTCAGACACAAAGTACACAGCTATCAATGCATTCTGGCTCCAAGTACTTGGGCAAAATGCCCAACCTTTGATGAGAATATGCTTATTAAAAATGTTTGGCTGCTTCTGTGTTGAGATTTCAACCTGCCTTTCTACCCTGTCCTAATCTGCGTCCCTACATAAACAGCCTGTATTCGGTCCAAACCGGTTTCCCTGATTGTCCCTCAATTTGTCCTGATTTTCCCAAGGATTGAATCACACAGATTTGTCCCCATGGAATGACTTTTTCTCTTTGTTTCTTCAAGTTCTATTTATCCAACAAAACCTAGTCCAAACATCTCGCTTCCCCCAGACTTTCTCGCAGTGTGTACCTCTCATCCGAAATTGAAGTTTCGCTTCTTTGGCCTCTCATTGCATCATGTCTATTTCTTGCTGCAGTCTCGACTTCTCTCTTATACTTATGTATTTCTGTATGATTTTTATCTCCCCTTTTAGAATCGGACTCTCTCGACATAGATAACCACATTAGATCTCCTCTTATGCCCCGACAGAACTGAAAACAGAAAATAGCAAAGGCCGTGGAACAAATACACATGAAATGAATAGAAATGACGACGATGACCATGATGATAAAAGGCTTGCTGTCTGTCACCACTGTCCCTGGGTTCTTTATATAGTTTGTTTCATTGAACTCATCCAGTAAACCTTTGCAATAGCTACAGTCATTATCCTTGTTTAGTGGATTACAAAATTGAGGCTCAGAGATGTCACACACACACACACACACACACACACACAAACACACATCTCCAAAGTCTGATTGACTAGGATTCAGAAGAATAAGCATTTAAACTAAGTTAGACACCTTGATAGGTACCATTAAGGACTATAAATTTTGCCTGGCTCACCCCTTCCTTATCCTTCTAGCCTTGTAATTTTAGGAAAGCATTCTCATGATTTTAGACTTAGGTAGTCTCTGAAGAAAAATTTCAAACTCCTTTATTTCCTTTCTTCTTTATCTTCTTTGTTTCCCCACTCTCTTTCAGAAATGAGGCTTTTAACTACTACTTAATGAAAAGACATTTGTGGTTAATTCCGACCAGAACAGGACTGGAGGAGTCTCCTGCTGAGCAGACACTTGGCTTTGATGTAGACCAAGGGCCAGCTGAGGGAAGTGCTTTCAACTTCCCTTGAAAAAGAGATATTCCCACAGGATTCTATTTAAAGCCCTACAGATATTCACAAAAGCAGGCAGCATGGAGCAGCAATGCATCCCTAGGGGGTGTCAAGAGGGGAGAGGGCCCATGAGTTCCTTCCTCATCCCACATGTCAAGTTAACATAGCAAGTCTCATCGCAGATGGTGGGCACCCGGGGAAAAAAAGGGCCTACCTTCACTAGTCCAGAGTTGAACCTGAGTTGGCCTATGCATCAGAAGATGCTTCCAATAATCTGCAGATAGGATAATTGGGGAGAGGAAGAAAAGATGACCAAAAAATTTAAGGTGCGGTATAAATGTGGGAAAAAGATGGGGAGAGTCTAGACTCAGAGCTTCAAACAGTTCATCTTCCTCTGTGTGGATTCTTTGAAACGGTGTTCAGGTTATAGGGCAAGGGGAGGAACCCCAACCGGATGTTTCCTGACTGTGTTTCCATTAAAGGTCTGAGGTTGCTGCTGTATATTTGTTTTCAATGCTAGGAAACTGAGCCCGGGGGCTCACACGCATGTGCGGGAGGAGAACATTCTAAGACTGAGTGGCATCCCAACCTCTGAGGAGCAGAGGATGAGATTCCAGGCATTTCTTGACTTCCCTGAGTCTTTCTTGCCCTGCCAGAATCCAGAGTCTCACTCTTCACTGGATTCACGCAAATCCAACACCACTTTCCATAGATTCTGAATTTCCTCAGCCATCTCTTCTTTCGTTCTCCATCCACAAACACAGATCATGACCTCATATGTTCTGTTTGTTCGGGAAACATTTGTGGGGGTGATTCGGTGAAGTCTGGTCTGTGTATCCTTGGCATAGAACACTTGATCAATAAATGTTGATTGGAATAGAATGAGGAGTATCTAGCCAGAGAAGGGTTTCTGAAACTCAGTGAATTCGATTACTTGATTTCAGACAGCTATGGTGACTTGGCAAGAGGAGAGCCATTTCCAAATTTGAAACATAAATTCCATTTAATTAGTGGCATGAACTAGATGGCCACAGCTGCTATTTCTCCCAGGGTCCAAAGGCCTGGGGGGAAATGGCAACAGTAATTGCAGACTGAAGCACACACAAGCAAGAATGGAGGACATGATGGATCCACATGGGCATTGGACACTCTTTCAGCTCAGCAAATTTTGCCCCTGAGAAGCCAATGGATGTCAGCCTTTATATTTCGTCTAGAAGAGTCATGAGCACCCAACGGATGTATAAATATGCAAAGATGTACTAATCTATGAAGCAATGCAGGTTTGGGAACGATCGGCACAATTCAAAAGGACAAGGCTGAGATAAACACATGGCTCCTTCTTGGAACACTAGTCCAGTGCCCTTGAGCAGCCCTGCTGTGACTGGCAAGTGAGATCATGTGACGATAAATGCTTGTTAAGCAGCGGCCTGCTTATGTCACCAGATGAATTGAAAACCCACCAAAGGACTTTTTCAGGACTTTATTGCACAGTAATCTCTCCACACTTCTGTTAAATACTATTTCCTCATCCATTTTGAAAGAAACTAAAGGTATTCATTATTTGCCAGTGGTCTCACATTTCGGGTTTATAATGTCTTACAATCTGTCAATCATTTTTCAGCAACTGTTTCTGATCCTACATCAGCATAAATGAACCCATTGGTCCTGATTCTGTCTAATTCTCTCCTGGGACTCATGGGGAGGTTTGAGTTTGAAGCTTCAAACCACAATGTGTCTATTATCTGGACAACCAGGCCTGCCAAAAACTCAGGTATGATTGATCTACCACGTCAATCCAGACAGTCATACTCCATGCGAGGCATGGGTTCGGAAGATTTCCAAGTATATCATCAGCAGCAATGTTGGCTTTCAAGGGGCTTGCATTCTAGAAAGGAAAATGGCCATAAAACTACTCAAAACACCACAAATCACAGGCAAGCACCACCACCAACCGGCTGTGGGACTGAGTGCTTGCCACGTGCCAAATCGTCTTCTAGGCTTTTCCAATCACTAATTACAGGAATAAATAAAGTCTACCCAAATGAGAGCAAGCTGTTTCCTCAGAGTCTGCTGTAGTCTGAGTCAGCCCCATGCTTCATGTTGGGCAGACAATCAACTATGACTATAAAAGTGGAAGAGCTTTACAGATGAAATGCAGGAAGGCTCAGGAGTGCTCCACTGGATGTGGTTGCTATGGACGATTAGGACAAGAACCATCTGCAGCAGAGTGCGATGCAGCTGCATACAGGAGCGCGACTGCCTCTCTTTGAAGGGTTGGAAGTTGTAGAACCAAATCTTGAGCCCTGTGGCCCCACTGTTACGGTGATCATGATTTTCTTGCTTCCTGGCCTTGTCCTGTCATGCTGTGCGTCAGAGTTTTACTTTGTCTATGGTCTAGTCATTCTCTACTTGTATGATCAGCTTCTCATCATTTATTCAAGTCTTACAACAAGATGTGACATATATACTTTGTTATCCAATGGAAACAGAGGCACAGAGGGATTAATTAGTCTGCCACAAGCACACAACTAGTAACAGGCAGAACGGTGATTCTAACTAGACTCTCCCTCAGAACCCACACCCTTCCCCACTAAACTAATATAACACAATTAAATAGAAAAAGTGTCAACAATATGAAAGGAAATAAGCGGAAAGTTTACACAGAAGGAAATGCAATAACTTTTAATATAAAAATGATGTTTAAACTCAATCAAATTAAGGGAAATGGAAAATAAAATTACAATCAGATACCACTGTTTACCTATCTGTTAAGCTTAGAGCAAAAAGCTTGAAGACAGAGATTGGGAGTGAACTTGTAAATTGGAAAATCATATATGAAAGAATTTGATGCCATCTATTGAAATTAAGTATGCCCCTTCTGGACCTTAAATTTTCATTCCTGGTTATTTTTTTCAACAAACTCCCATAGAATAGAGATGATATGCATATGATATTCATAGCTGAATTCCCAGCAAACACCGGGAATGCACCAAATGACAAACAGCAGATAAATTCACTGTGTGTCCATAACGAACAGGAGAGCGGCCATGTCACAGTGGTCCAAGTGCTTCTGGGTACTGATTTTATCCTCATTTCATCTCAGAGCAATCCTATGAAGCGGCACTCTTGCCAGTCTAATTAACTGGTTGAGTTAGTCGAGACACAGCAAGGCCAAGTTACCCAAAGTCCAATAGGACAGGAGTCAAACTCAGATGACCTGTCCCCAGGAGCTACAACATTGGCTGCGTAAAACTGACTATTCAGATGCATACAGAGACACGGTTCTTCTACCTGCCTATATTTTATACCAAGACCTGTGAGAGACATTATAAAGTGAATGGGAAAGGGTAGGAAATCTACGTAACCATGATAATTAATTAATGGTATTAATATGCACACATAGTATCATGCATTGCTTAATGGTGAGACTGTTCTGGGAAATGTATCCTTAAGCCATTTCATAACTAAGGGAAATCAATAGGGTTCACTTACACAAGAGATAGCTACATTGACACTACAGAATAATCTTATTGAGAGCAGCATGTATATGTGGCACATTAGTGACCAAATGCCATTATGCAGCATATTCCTATAAACATACATGTATGTACCATATGCATATTTGTGTGTAAAGTAGTACGTATAGCATGGCATGTATAATGATATAATGAATATGTTGAATTGAATATATATATATATATATTGAATATAAAGATTCAGAAGAGCACACGTTAACCTGGCAGAGCAGTAGGATTCCTGAAGGGTAAGAATAAGTAGACCTTTCCACCCATAAACGGTTATATTTTTAGCTGGGGGGGGGCACACGCCTTTAATCCAAGAAAGCTCTTGAGAGGCAGAGGCAGACAGATCTTTGTGAGTTGGAGGCCAGCTTGGTCTACTGAGTGAATTCCAGGACAGCCAGGGCTACACAGTGAAACTCTGTCTTGAAAAACATTAAAACAAAAAACCAGAACAAAACAGTTACATTTTAAGATTTGGGCTAAGGGCATGCTTTTGTACCAACAACATAACTGTCAAAGTTCAAACATCATGTACCACTCTTTCTCTGTAAATCCTTAGTCATAGCCTGTCTCTCTTCCCACAGCTGAGTTCAGCCTCCATGCATGATCAATGGGAGCCCACCTGATCAACTTCTCTTTCAAAGAAAGCAAAGCAACTCTCCATCTGGATCCTCGGGCCTGGGGTTCTTGGCCCTTCTTTTTAGAGCTTACACATGGCCTGCTCTTTGCCACCTCAGGGCTTCACATTTAACGCTCCTGCAAAACATTCCTTCTGCCAAGCTTTGCAACTGCTTGACTGCCTCTCGTCCTAGGGACCTTGACCTAGCATCTTAAACTTTCACAACTTGTTTTTCCCTTCTCCTGTTATCTACAGCGGTTCCTTCTTTTGTTTCTCTCTTCTCAATGGCACTACCCATAGACTAGACTCAGATTTTTCAATTCCATTTTCAGTGCTTTGGTGAATTTGTTATTCCCTTTCCCCCAAATAGTGCTTTGTCGTCTTACACCTGATACTGCCAGCATCTACCCAAGCAAATGGGAAATAATAATAGGAGCTGAATACTACATGTTTAATTGTTGATTGATTAACTCATCCTGTCATTCACAGAGAAAGAAAACTAGCATGAAGAAAAATTTGAAGAAACTAAGAAGGATTTTCTTTCCCAACTAATCACAAGATGCAGAAAGAGAGAACACTCTTTGCATGAAACTCTTTGTTTAAATATTGGCAAGGACCCTGCAATCTGAAGCTGAAGTTGGACTATAGTCTGCTAAGAAAAGATAAACATGTAAGCTTTGAAGTTAGACAGGCTCCAATCACTCCTGTGCAGCTGCAAGCTGGATGGCTTTGAGTAAAAACTGCTTGGCACTTAGGAGCTCAAATTGTATCATATGCAAAATGAGGGTGAAGGGAACATTGTGAGGCTAAATCCTGCCTCATCGTAGCCCCTCAGCTAATGGAAATTGTAGAGACCTCTCTCATCCCTTCCCCAGCTGTACAGATGTATTCAGAGGCTACATCGCCACCGTCTGCAGGTCTGAGAAGAATATTGTTTCCCCAGGTCAATGTGAGTCCTGTTGCCCTGAGCCTAGAGATGATAAAGCAAGCACTAGAAACCCCTGTTCCTATGCCCGGGCCCCACTGTGCTCTCCTTGTGGCAGACCTGTGCCTCAATTATCATGCCCAGCAATCCGGTAGCTTGATGCCTCATTAGTCCTGCCCAGGCTCTGATGTGGTAACAACTTCGGAGTGCAACTGCATGCCAAGTCCTTTCGAACGCGGTGATTAGGGAGAAGGCGGAGGTTCCTTTTCCTTCTGGTTGTTATTCCATTTCTCCTTGCCCGTGGAATCAAAGGTGGCGGAATTCTAGAAGGGGATCGGGTTAACACTAACCTACTGTCCTCCTGCCACAGGATTGGGGAACATGGCTGTACTCTACAGGGCACACCGCAACATTTCAGGCAGCTTGGGAGACAAGGAAAACTGTTCCCAAGGTGAGACTGAGCTTCGGGCACTGGAGTTGGACTTCCCCTGGTGCTGACTCAGGGAAACCCTCTAAGAAGCCATCTGTACCCTTGTCCTTGCAAAAGCATCCAGAAGCCCATCAGGAAGACCTAACAAAGGCCTGGAGGAAGAAAGGGAAGCTGCAGTTGCCCAAATGAACTTCCTCCATGCTTAAGGAGAGAAGTGAAGACCTGGCGTGTTGCTTTCCCAAGACAGTCTCCTTCCCCCATCATTGCGGGAGGAAGATCCACATCAGATAGTGAGGCAAGGAAAAGAAGAAACAACCCTGCCAGACGAACTCATCAGTCTGTCTCCAGGCTCCGGGAGCGTGAAATGGAAATGGACAGGATCCAGTGAGCCTGCTCTGATCTCATTATTTCCAAAGTGTTCTGGACACAGATGAACCCTCTTAGCCTGGTGTCCAGCTCCTTTTCCCCCCTGACTCTTCCTTCTTCAGGGGAGCAGGAGTAGGGTTCTCGGTGATGAATTCATCAGAAGGTGGTTTGTGTCCACCAGCACTCCTCAACATGCCTCTCTTGTTCCTTCAGGATGGAAACATCGCATCTCCTCCGAGCCACGCCTCTCACTGAATCAACCCAGACACACTCACTCAATGCCTCCCCAAAGGGCCCAGAACACTTGTCAGGAGCAAGGGAGGAGGGAGCGACAGCAGGGTGGCCATCCCTCTCTGTGCAGGGCTGGCTGCACACATCAATCTCCCAGCAGTCTGTCTCCCGTCCCATCAGCATTTCCATGGGCTCCGAAGTGATGCAGATGGAGTTTCCCAGCCCTGTTTGACCGCTTTGCTTCCAGTGCCTCGAGGAACCCTGGCAGGAGGTGGGACACCTAGAATGAATGATGCTTTTGGCTTGTTCCAAACTGTAGCTAAGGGAAGCTACAATAAATACTCCAGACACCATCTGTGCAGGACACAGATCGCCAGAAAGCAGACAAATCTCCCTGCAAAGCAGCCATAGTGTTTTAGTGCCGAGGGTTAATGAGGAGGCTTCAGTGACAGGCGTCAAACTGCCTGAGTTCTCTTGTTTAAAAAACAAATCCTCTTCCTGTGTTGAAAACACCTCCCTCCTAGTTTCAACTTCTGTTGAATGGACTGACTCCAATCTGGAAAAGCAATAATTTTTCATGTTTATCATGCACTATTTTGACTTCTTTGTCTTTTCATTGTGGGCATTATCTCTTGTCTAATGCTGCACAGTGCAATGAAAAGGCAGATCAGTTGTTTTTTTTAATGTACCAGGGTGCAAAGAGATGGCTCGATGGCTAAGAACACCTGCTGCTCATCCAGATAAACTAAGTTTGGCTTCAAGAACCCACATCACACAACTCACAACTGCCTGTACCTCTAACCACAGGGATTCCTATGTCTTCTGTTGACCTCCTTGGATAACACTACACACAGTATTATACACACTTTATGAGAATGACTCTAATTCTCTCCCCTTTGCTTTCTATTTTATAATTAGAAATTTGGGTTAGAAACTATGGTAGTTAGCTGTAGTTAACAGTCATAGTTAGCTTGACATATCTGGCACGAGGGACCCTTAACTGAGGAATTGCCTTAATCAGCTTGGCCTGTGTTCACATCTATGAAGCATTTTCTTGACAGCCAATTGATGCAAGAGTTCCCAACCCCTGTCAATGGAATCATCTCTAGGCAAGTGGTCCTGAGCCATATAAGAAATGTACTTGAATAAGCCGGAGACAACTAGGCACCAGGTAGCACTGCTCCTTGTTCAGACAAAGACAGCAACCTGGGTAAACTGCGGGGAGGATTTGAAATAGCCCAACCCAGTATCCCATACTGTCATTGTCACCAACGTCAACATGCTTTACATTATTTTCTACCGTCCTCTCATGCCTAGCCCAATGTTGGCATATAGCAGACAGTCCATAAATATTTGCTAATTGATATATTTCACATTTCAAGGCAAAGCAGAACTGTGTTCGCATTATAATGGTGTCATCCCTGCAAAATGATTTTATAACCCCATTAGTTTGAGAGAGCTAAATGGAGCTAAAAATGTGTATGTCAAGAATTGTAGCATCCAGGCCACTAAAGCATTTGATTTTTCTCCTTCTCTCCATCAAGTGACAACATGCGAGTGAATTCATCTCCCCTCTCCATTTTGATGTCTGTCTCCATGTGAGGCTCATTCTGGAAACAGGCCGATGACACCCAAACCGTATCCTATTAACACAGCCTCCTTTCTGCTGCTGCTGCTGCTATTTTACAAAATGCCTTTGGGTGTGTGGCGGAGAAAGCGCTGGTGACAAAGGGATTCGGGCTTTGATCAGGATTGTTTTCCTTGGCGCTTTTCTTCCGGGCATTGTGAGAAGTTTTCTCTCCCAACAGATTGACAGTTATTTGTGATTCTCATAAAAAATCATCACATGGAAAGATAGCTTCTGTCACCCCTGTCCCTGCCTCACATTGCTCCTGGAATGTGTACTGCTCAGCTTTGATCCCCTTGGCCCTGAGGCTCTGACTGTCTCATATTGGTTGCTTTATTTCCCAGTCTCAGAGTACCCAGACCTAAAAAGCTGGAAACACTCTGCCACCATCTGCAGGTTCCAAGTTGACCCAGCCTATGAGACTGATCCTGACCCCAGATAGGAAAAACATCACTGGCCTTGATTCAGCCCCAAGCCAGAGCTCCTGCAAGGAATCCCTCAGATCACAGCCACTGAATCAGACAGTCTCTAAATGAGCAGTCTGCTTGATGTTCACAAATGTGCCAGGAAGGTCACAGTATGGTTCCATTTTACCTACAGAAAGACTGAAGCTCAGAAAAGGTAGCCTCTTGTAATTAAGATCTTGTACTCAAGGAGTGCTGGAGCCTCCCTGCGAAAGGTGGGAGCCACTGTCTTGTCAAGCCTTGCCTGACACTTCCCCTGGGTCCTATCTGCTGGTTCTCAGAAAAACTGCCTGACACTACAGATTTCTTCTGAAATGCATGTCTCTGTTGTTAACTGGAATGATCTTTTCAAAAAATGCTATTAATTAATTAATTAATTTGGCATATAATAATTATATGCACTAAATGTGTGTCTAATTTACTACCTAAAGCAGTAAAGTCTCCTACTTTGATACCTGTTCATCTTGTGCGAAGATCAAATCGGACCAATTATCATATCCATCACCTCAAACATTTCATCATTTTTTTATGGTAGGAATATTTGAAATCCCTCCTCTGGCTCTTCTGGAATGTGTGCTGCATTCTTGCTGATTGGTGCACCCTCCTGAATAGTAGCGTGTGCAAACTTCTTCCTCCTGTCTAACTGCAGTTTGCACACGGTGAGGAATCTTAATGTGCCCTTCTCCCACTCACTCCTCATCAACACTGAACTTCCTCACCTTGAAGGCTATGTAGGCTTCTCAGCCACCAGAGCAGCCAAATGGATCGTGAGGGACATAGATAAGGGAGAAAACTATAGGAGGGTGGCAAGGGCCCCGGAAGTGACAAGTGCAGCCAGTGGAACACAGTTCTCAGGATATTAAGAAGTCAGGCAGATTTTTCAGAAGTCGAGATTTCAGTTTCCATCCTGAAAATATTGCCAGGCCTAGACATGGAAGAGAGAACCTCAAAGTCAGACACATGTGTTATGTGTAAAACAGCAGACAGCCATGCAGAGCAAGGACAAAATTCAAAGGCCTGTCTGAAAGAGGGAAGAGCTGTCATCCCAAGCTTCTAGGTGAATCTCGAATCCCACAGGCCCTTCCCAGCCAGAGTGGGCCAGTTACAGGACTGAGGAACACAGAGCTTCTGCCAGCAAAAGTACTTGGATGCGACACTAGTGGCCAGAACTGGTGCACAGCCTTTATCCTTTAGACTAAAAACGTAGTTTTGGTCACAATATTACCTCTCTGGTATCCCTGCCAACAATACATACCTCAATCTAATTAAGAGGAAATATCAGACAATCTCAAATTAGAAGGACATTCTATATAATCATTGTACTGTACAGCTCAAAATGGTCAAGATCAAGAAAAACATAAACAGCTAAGCAAACTTTCCAAATTAAAGAAACCTCAGGGCCACAAATGCAAATCTTGACCTTGGCCTGTGTCCTAGACCAAGGGGGAAGAAGTGCTACAAAAGGCAAGGCTGATGGAAATGTTTGTGTGGGGACTGCTCGGTAGCTAATGGTGTTGTGCCATTGTTGCCTTTTTGATCATGATGAATGTCATGTCCTCATCCCTGGAGATGCTAGGAGTGGCGGGATACTGATGAGACCCATTCTAAGCAGTTTTACCGGAAATATCATAAATCGATATGTAGAAAGGCTGCAATAGCACATACAGGGGTGGAAGGAAAACAACTGGTAAATTGATGTAGGAGGGTCATCTGTCTATGTGTTACTTTCATTGGTTAATA
>LOEQ01002158.1:274507-302145 GCA_001685075.1 Bramus lutescens | reverse complement strand
TGCAGGAGCTGGGCAGGACGAAATGCAGGCCTGCTCTCCCCTTTCACTACAGTAAATTTGAGTTCTCCTTAGACACTGAGCATTCAAAAGTTTCTTGCATTATTCTTGCAATTTTTGTTTAGGTCTAGAATTAGTATTTTTTTAAAGATTTTTTATAAAGACACAATAAGTGTTTTATTTTTACTACGATGCAAGATAACAGAATGATTCTTTAATCGGAAATTTATTGAAAAGCTACGCTCTTGATCCTCATCCCAGAACCAGAAAAAAATAGAAACTATAGTTTAAGACAAACCCCAAATTATTTAGCTATAAGTCCATACAGGTTTAAGACTCTGATCTTTGAACTTCAACACTAGGTGCCCAGTCCTAGCTATTAGGCATACTGATGAAAATTCAGCTAAGTCCATGTTGCAAACTCCTATTCGCCCAAAGTACAATTCAAGTAGTTGTGGGGTGTGACTCATCCTATCTTCTCCATGAAATGTTTCTTGTCTCTGAGCACATATATATTCCAGGAACACTGTGCTGTATTCAGCGCCTGTCATGGACAATCTTAAAAATATTCTCCCTCTTTTTGCATTATATTAAAAAGCTGTTTCCTTTTTCTATTAGACCAGAAGGAGTTGTACTGAGGCAGCACTGAGGGACACAATGAAAGATGAATGAACGAATGAGTGAATAAATAAATATTTGAATGAATAAATTTCCCTTTGCTTCCAACCCCCTTGTTATATTCTCAGCTCCCGGGAAATATGTCGGGCCCTCAGAAGGAACAAGAGACCATTTCAAGTTGAGCAGACACCAGCAGGAACCAAAGTACTGTCAGCAAGAGAAGCCTCAGCAACACAGANNCCCCCCCCAACTTCTAACCTGACTCTGCTCCAGTGCACTGCAAGCCCGGCTTATTTCCAACGTCTTCATAGCCTTACCATTTGCATTGGCTTTACGACCAAGTAAAATATTGTTTATAACAGCAATGCATCAGTAATGTCTACACCGCACTAGGGGTGTGTGTGTGTGCGTGTGCGTGCGTGTGCGTGTGTGTGTGGTTACAAAAATGCAATCAACAGTAAAAGATAAACTTTGACTAGTCATACAGTACTGTGACTAGATCAAGGTTATTTGGTGTGTGGGGGGAATAAAGGTGAAAGCAGCATATATTCAGAGCTCCTCGATGGAAAACATTGTCATCCTGGACCAGGTCCTTTCTCTCTATCCTGGCAGGTGTAGGTGAAAATGCAAGTCAGAAAGAACATCAGAAGCTCAAAGGGCTGAAAGGATGTAGCAGCATTGGTTCAGGAAGCGTGGTCGGTCCCTCTTGCCTTCAAATGAAGGGCAAGGAATGGATGTATAATGAGCTGATTCTGTCCAAGAAGTGAAGCAAATTTAAAAGAACATACTAGTTAGAATCCAGCCTCCCTGGTGTTTTCAGTGAAAGATAATTTTGGGTATCAAACAGAAGCATCCATGGGCTAGGTAAGGCTGTGTGGACTCGAGGACTTTCAATGCAGGGAAGGTCCTGCTACTGCTGTAATTGTAAAAGACAGATTTTATTTTAACACGATGTGGGACTTTTTAAAGAATTCCCCCTAGGGACAGGACTTTGCCAAAAATCGGAGCATAATTTAATGAGGGTGAAAAGTTTAAGAACAAAATATAAGCGGAAAGTCTTAAAAGGACCGAAGAGACTAAGAGTGAGAGGTGGGAGTGTATGCCCAAGCAACTAGTTAACAAACGCCAGTCATGACAGCCGGCAGGTTCATGCCATGAGGCGGTGCTGAGCCTCTTCTGGGCCTGGCAGCAAGATTATCTCCAGCCTGGTACACACACAGGGAACTTCTAGAGTGAGCAAAGGAAAGCCCTGTAGAGTTGTTGGAGGGAATATTTTTATTTGACCACCTCTGCTTGAGTTCATAAAAAAAGGGTAAAGAACGGTTGTTTCACACAAACAAAAGGGAAAAAGCCCAAAGTGACTGGTTTAAGAGCACATGGAGCAGGCTGTGGTGGCGCATGCCTTTAATCCCAGCACCCGGAGGCAGAGGCGAGCAGAATTCTCTGAGTTTGAGGTCGACCTTGTCTACAAAAAAAAAATCACATGGACTTCAGAAAGGCTTCAGACCAGCTCAGGGAAGACAAAGATGGCCTTGGTCGTGATGTCTTGTTTAGAGCGCCATCCAGCCACGTTTTTTCTGACCTCCACTGACTTACCCTCTGACTCTGCTGGTCATGACTGATTTGTAAACACTAACTTTATGACTTCAGCTTGACCGAATTTACCACTATCTGGTCTCATGTGGGTTCATCCTTTCAACTCTGCTGTTTGCTCAAAGCATACCAGGGTGATGTCCCTTTAGCTCACACACATTGAGCCTTTGGTTCTGCGTCACTTCCATTTTTCATCACTGCAACCAGATACCTGACAAGAAGCAAGTTAAAAGAGGGGAAACTCAGCTAAAGCAGATAGAGTCCACAATGAGGCTGGAGGTATGGCCTCAGGACCAGAGACTACTTGTTCGTATCTTATTAAATCCAGAAGCAAGGGTTTGGGCCAGAAGCAGAGTTGGGCTATGGCCTTCAAAACCCACCACCAAGAACCTAACACTGATGTGGGTTTCTCCTCTGTGTGTTGTGGATATGTCTTATTACCATTGGTTAATAAGGAAGCTGTTTGAGCCAATAACTTAGCAAAATATAGCCAGGCTGGAAGAGATATATAGAGAGAGTAAGCAGAGTCAAAGACACGCCACACAGCTCCCAAAGGAGACAGATGCCAGATCCTTACTGATAAGCCACAGCCTAGTGCCAATGCACAGATTAATAGAAATGGGTTAATTTAGATGTAAGAGTTAGTTGATAAGAAGCCCAAGCTAACAGGTCAAAGAGTGTTGTAATTAATATAGTTTCTGTGTTATTATTCTGGTCTGGTAGCCAGGAAGTGGACAAGCAGTCTCCGCCTACACCACAACCTCTGACCTCACCTTCTAAAAGTTCTACAACCTTCCAACATGTCGCCTAATATTCAAGCATGATACAGGTCCCACAGCAGCAGGTACAATACCATAGATCCAGGTCCTCTGCCTAATCCTGGCGCCCAGCCTACAGCTGACAAAGCAGAGACCCTTGATCTGCAGGGAGTTGGGATTTAAATCCAAAAGTGTAAATTCAAACCCAGGTTCAGCCTCTTGTGTGAATAAATTTTGGTACATGTGGGAGCCTTGTTTCCAAACAGAGAACACTAAGCGGCTCGAAAGTGCTAAGTAACTCACAGGGGATACAAGTTCTAATGAAGCGTCAAGACCTGAAATTTGGACTCCACTGATTAAGAACGTGTGATCATTTCAATGTTGGCAGGTCTGAGAATTACCTCCGTACCACCTATGAAGGAAAAAAAAAATCAGTTAGGCAAATGAATAATTTAAAGTGGATCTAAAGGGAAGAGAAAGGAGGACTCAGGGAGG
This sequence comes from Bramus lutescens, assembly GCA_001685075.1. Lineage (NCBI taxonomy): Eukaryota > Metazoa > Chordata > Mammalia > Rodentia > Cricetidae > Bramus > Bramus lutescens. The sequence goes on along the minus strand of LOEQ01002158.1, from coordinate 298,684 downwards.
GCTCGCCTGCTTTTCTGAACCACTGAAACAAAGGAGAAGAATTGGATGAATGGAAGGATCCACCCTGGGGTCTGACATTATCATAGAAAGAGGAGTTAGGAAGAGATCAGAAGAGTCATCTTAACCGACTTCAGACAGAACAAGAACACTGTTTTAAAATATAGTACATTAGAGTTATTCAAATGATCTTTTAATTCATTTTTTTCCATTCTAACAGGTCACCAGAGGTTTGGTCTGCATGAGACTGTGGCCTGCCTGTTGACGACCCCTCTAAATAAATCCCCATTCTTAAAGTGATGGTGTTGGGAGGTAATCAGATCATGAAAGCAGACACTTTGGAAAGGCAATCAGCACTCAAAGAGAAGAAACTAAAGAGCACTTTTGTGTACCACCATCATGTGGGGACATGGCAAGAAGGCACCATCACCAAACCAGGAAATAACCCCCCCCACAAGAAACCAACTCTGCCTTGCCCTAATCTCAGACCACCAGACCAGAGGACCTTGGGAGAACTTCTGTGACTTATAAGCTACGCAGCCAATAGCATGTTGTTACCATAACACAGCTAGATAATGGCACAGTCATTCCCCAGTTCTGAAAAAGCTGTGTGCTTGCTAGACTGAGATCTCTGTGTGCTTCCGGCAGCTCACTCGGGTGGTTCATGGGAACCACCTATGAATGTGTAGAATCCTAAAGCATGGCATTTCACTACCATGTTGGCTTGATTGCCCTCCTCTACACATACCGTCAACCCGTAAGCCTGCTCTTTCATGTTTAATTTCTCAGAGCTGAACATTTAGTTGCTCTGTAAAGCAAAAGCTATTTGTCACACTGTAACCTCTAATGCCACACTCTGGCCCTCAAACCTTAATAAGCTGACCCAAACCAGCCTCACTAACACAAGTTCCCAGTAAACTGTTAACCAAGTACCACATTTGTGCCAACCAAATTAGTCATTCATCACCAAACATGTAATAGACAGATCCTTTGCACATTTGGTCTCAGTATAAAGAGCCAATTCCACTCTCAGTTTTTTCAGCTTTTACTGTGCTATAATCCACAAAGATTGTATATATCATGTATATACAATCTGTACAGCTTAATGTTTTGATGTATGTAGACTCACATTGTGAGGTGATTACCACAATCAAGCTAATTAACACATCTGGCACCTCATCCTGTTATTTTTATGTGTGAAAAGCATACTAAATCAATTCTTAACCTATGTTGCAAGGATGCATTTTTTTCTTAACTACAGCTTCGTACTAGAATCCCCAGGATTCATTCATCACACAGCTGAAAGTTTGTGCCCATCTACCAGTCTCACCGATCCCTCTCACTCTCATCTCCCATGCCTAGGCATTGGTGAATACTGGTCTACTCTCTGCTCCCATATATTTGACTCTTTTTTTGTTTTTTTGGTTTTTTTTTTTTTCGTAATTGGCATGCAAGTGAGGTTGTGTATTCTTCTTTCTGTGTCTGGCTTATTTCACTCAGCATAATATCCTCTAAGTTCATTGCCAATGGCAGGATCTCTTTCTCTGTAAAAGCTGAAAAACATTCCATCGTGCATGCACACAATGGTTGCTTTACTGATTCATCCACCAACAGACACTTTTTCCCCCATAGCTTGGCTATTGCAAATCGTACTGCAATGAACATAGGAGTGGAGGCTTCTCTTTAATGAACCAATACCATTTTCTTGGACTGTAGACCCAGAATAGAGATTGTCATATCATGTAGTAGTTCTATGTTTATTTTTTTTAAGTAAACCCCATTCTATTTTTCTTTCCAGTCCTTTTAAATTTTTCTTGGGATTATAATACAATTACATGGTTTCCCCCTTCCCTTTCTTCACTCCAAATCTATCTATGGACCTCTCCTTGCACTCTTTCAAAATCAAGGTCTCCTTTTCTTTAATTGTTGACATCTCTGTATGGATGGGGTATTCCTAAATACGTAAATACAATTGACTCACTCTATATAATGTTGCTTGTATGTATGTTTTCAGGGATGGCCATTTGTATTGGATAGCCAATGACTATTTCTTTGCTCTCAGGATTCCTTATTTGCCTATAAGTCCATTTTTCTAGGGTTGAGACCTCAGAAGCATTCTTCCTTTCATGTTAACATGTCCATTGGTGCCGTCCTTGTTTAGATCACGTTTAGGCAGCCATGTCAGTGAGACTTCATGACTGTAGTTTCTCTGACATTTCATGGAGAAACCATCTCACAGCAGACATCCTGTTCCTCTGGCCTTTACAATATTCCTGCCCCCTCTTTGGAAAAGTTCTTTGAGCCTTAGATGGAGGACATTGTGTTATGGATGCGTCAGTTGGAACTGGGCTCTACAACCCTACATTTTGATGGGTTGTGGTTTCCTGTAATGGTCTCAGTCTGGTGCAAAGAGAAGTTTCCCTGATGAAAACTTCAGTCATCTGTGAAAATAAGAACAAATATTTAGAATGTAGTTAGGGACAGAGCTCATTTAGTAAAGTGGTGGTTGCAGGTCCTCCCTCAAGATCCATGACTTCTCCAGTCCTAGGTAGTTGTCCAGGTTTCCTGTACCAGCCATGATCTCCCTCTCGTTGAGTGGGCCCCTCATACTCATTGATATAACATTGTTACATTCCCACAGACAGTGTTCAAAGGTTTACATTGCTCTCCATTCTGCATGCATAGCTATTATCCATCTCTAAACAGAAGAGAGTTGAATGCTCCTTGTTATATCAGTTTACAGTTTCCTGATGACAAATGTTGAACACTTCTCATGAACTGGCTAGCTGTTAGTATATTTCTGTGTGTTTATTCAAGGCTCTTGTCTACTTGAAAATATTTTTGGTATTGACTTGTATGAATTCACTACATGTTTTGAATGTTAAGCCCTTATCAAATATATAGTTTGAAAACATTTTCTCAATATTTAGGTTGGTCTTTAATTATGTTGTTTCTGCTACTTTCAAGTTTTACCCTGTCCTGTTGGTGAATCTTTGATTTTTCCACCAGAGCTTTTGCTATTGTATTCAAAGTAGATTATTTCCAAGGCCTATGTTAAGTTTCTAATAAAGTCTTATTGTTTTAGATTTCTAAACCATTTTAGTTCATTTTTCTGTGTAGTGTAAAAGTCCAATTTTATTCTTTGGGTATAAATATACAGTTTTCTTTAAACCACTTATTAAAAACACTACCCTTTTCCACTCCTGGTTACCTCAAATTTTAAATGATCATATATGGGTAGAGTTAATTCTGGGCTCTCTACTGTGTTTCCCACACTTATTAGCAGTATGTGTGCCAATACTGCACTGCTTTAATTATTAGAGATAGCTCGTTAACATAACTTAGAGCCATGATTGCTTTGTTTGAGGTATGCTGTAGTTCCATGTGAATATCAGAATTGTGTATTTTATGAAAAATTACATTGCAATTTTGATAGCAATTACACTGAATTTGTTTATTTCATTTAGTAGTCCAGATAGTTTAGAAATATCTATCACCCAATACTCTAGTCTGAAGTAACTGTCCACTTTGCTGTACATTCTTCAACTATTTCCATCACTGTTTCCTGTTCTTGGTGTACAAATCTTATACTATCTTGGTTTCTTTCTAGGAACCATAGAATCTCATGTTGTCATTGGGTAACTTATGCTCTTACTTTCATTTTAAGATAATTATTGATCTAAAGAAACTAGACTAATATTTGTATGTTGATTTTCTACCCTACAAATTCAACTGTGACTATTTATTAGTTCCCACCAGTGTGTATGAATGTTCATGCACATGTATGTGCATGCACACACACGGTGGTCTATATAGCCTTTAGAGCTTTTCACCCATAGGATCCTGTCATCAAAATCAAACACAATATCTTTCTTCCTCTAATAGGAATCCTTTTACTCTTTACTGTTTTCTCAATCTTTCCTGTATTTCCCAGTATTCTTGCTTGATTACACTTGATAGTTCACTTTAGAATAGATCAATGAAATAGCTTTCGGTTTTTCCTAACTTGCCATCCTATTATCTATGGCTTTCCAAAACAAACAAACAAACAAACAAACAAAAGACCAAAAAAAAACATGGCTTTATTCTGTTGTTAAATTTCCTTCCATGCCTGTATATGGAGACGTTATCATAAAAGGATGGATTTTGCCGAACCTACACCTACTGAGAGGATCATGTGGTCCTTTTCTCTCATTCTCCCATACTCACCATGATTAAGTTGCAAATGAAACTAGTCTTATATCCCAGGGCAGATTCCAATTGCTCATCCTATACCATCTTTTGTGTGTACAGTCAAATTTGGTTTATTTGTATTTATTAAGGAATTTTTATCTGTAGACATCATAGATATTGGCCTGAACTTTGCTTTTGTCAATGCAAGGTCAACTTCATCAAATTACTTTAAATGCATTTTTGGTTTTTTACTTGTTTGCTTATTTGAAGCTGGATTACACATTCTCTAAATGGTAGAATTCAGTCATGCAGCTGTCTGGCCTGCACTTTTTTCTCTCAGGATGTCTTTAATTTCTGTTCAATTTCCCTGTCTGTTATTCATCTGTTTTATTTGATTTTGATCCATTCGTGGTCAGTTGCATGTTTCTAGGAATGTATTTCCTTAGTTATTCAATTTGTTGGCTTATAATTGTCCATAACAATCCCTCGTGACCCTTTATATTTCTGAGACTTCCAATACACTGCCACTTTTTCCATTCCTGATTTTATTAAGCTTATCTGCTTTTCTTAGTTAGCATTCATCAGTTTTCTTTATTTTATTAAGAGCCACTGTCCTTTAGTAATCTCTGGCTATAGCTTGGTGCTCCCTCCTGCTTGCTGTTTATGATTGAACACCATCTCCTTTTTGGGGGTTACCAGACTGAGTTTCCATGGGAATGCTCAAAAGTTGGCCTCCTTGTGGAGCTTTATCTGATTCTCCACAGAAGAATGAATCACTTCTCCTGAGCCCTAGAGAAATGTTTTTACAGCTCCATTTGACCCTGACTCTGCAGGCCTTCTGTGCACCATGCCTGATTTTCACTAGATAGTAAGCAACTTGCCTACAGAGTTCTCTCTCCTCCTTCTCTCTTCCCTGTTCATACATCTGGGAAAAATTTTCAACATATTCTACTCCTTGAGTTGGCCTCATGAATAAAGACATAATGAGATTCTACATTGAACAAACTCAGTTGTCAGGATGGAAGAGAATTCTATGCATAGGAAATTATAACACAATGTGATTGCTTCAGATGGATATTGATTTGAGTTTTATCATCTTTTATAAGAAGGTGTTGCATCCCTATAATGGAGCTAACTATAGAAGGAAGAATTCACCTCCGTAAAGACCTTTCTTCTTTGCTTTTTTTTCTATCCACCCAACAACTTAGAGAATTAAAATTTAAAAGAATCAAAAAAGCTTTTCTTTTTCTCAGGTATGATTGTATTCCCATTTGTCCGAAGATACTTTTAATTCCCTTTTGATGTCCTAGTCACTCAATGTTTCCCTTGTCCTCTGACTAACAAAGCTCCACTCTTCGAGTTCATCCTCCATTAGCCTTGCTGAACCACTTTTCTCAATACTCTCAAGGATAAAAGCTATTGACATGTAGTTCAACCCATCTTCCAAATTCCTTTATCTACGTTTAGTGCATGCCTGATCATTCCAATAGTATGGGAAGAAATGTGGCAGGAGAAAAAATTATACCATGTATTTCTTTATACATGGCCATACCTGAAATAAAATTAAGCAAAGTCACAAGTCAGCAGTTTTAGAGGGTCAGAGAATAATAATGAAATTATATTTATGCTCCAATAAGTTCTGAATGTATTGCATATAATGCACAAATCAGGGTACCTAAGTTATTAAAAATTGTTCCATGATTCTGAAGAAGGAATGGCAGTTAAAGGAGACAAGCTGATTTACAATGTTATTATATAATTGCTTAAGTATGCTGTTTATTAGTATTGCTTAAGTTTCTTCCTCTCCTTCCCAGTGCCAGTGAAATCATCCTGTGCTTCCTGTCCTCTGTGGCCAGATAGTCTTATCGCTAGCCAAAAATCATTTAACGTTTTGCAGGGAAGCGGAACTCAAATCACCAACTCAAACAGAAACTTGAAAAAAAAATCTAACACAACACAAACCAAAGATCAGTTAATTTGAGACTTCTATGATGGTGAACAACAATGTAGAAATGGTATAAGTATTTATTCCCATCACTAAACTATTCTGCTTCCATATGTGGAGAAGACTTTGCACAGGAAAAGCACCACAATCATAGCACACAGTATTATCTCATGGAGCTGATTCGTTGCAGGCAGTATCCACTGGTGCTGCATGGCATGACTGCAAAGGCAGTGCCAACTGCTCACACAGTGTGTTAAGAAGCAAGTCTGAAATGAGATCACATGTAGATGATGGGCAAGCTCTGCCAGATACACCTGCAATATATTACACATTCGATTTTTCAATGAATTTTTTGGTCATTGTGCATTCAATGAACTTTCACTGTTGCCATATTTATGACCTCCCTGATATATGGGATCACAACTCACAGTTTAAGAGGGTACGATCTAGGGTTCTCTTTGACCCCTCACTGCTGGTGAGTTTCCAAGGAAATGGTTTGATAAAGTATCTGTCCTTATGCTGTGCACAGTAACCGTGAAAGTCTGGCCAGACTTCATGGCAACAATGCAGCCCTGAACCTCCCCTCCCATTTTACTCTCTACCTTGAAGGTTGTTTCTCAGGGCTGGAACCAGAACTTTCATAGGGATGGGGACTCTGTTAGAGACCCTGCTGGTGTTTAACAAATGTCACTCCGAGGCCCTTGTGTCCCTGAGCAATTGGAAGTGTGTACATGCTGTGATCAGACAGAACCATCCTGGGCGCATTTTTAACTCTTGACCTTATTCTGGGGACAGCTGTTAGTGAGTTCCATCATTGAGCCAGCTAGGGCAGTGATGCTCAAAGTCTGAACACAAAGTCTCCTATCACTTCAGAGAGAACCTTGGCTGTGACTATCACAGGCCAGGTTTTGTTTTCCTATCCTCGGGTGTCGGCAAGCTCACAGGTTGAGTGGAGCTCTGATGTGGCTCTGTGCCCATGTGGTTCAGATCACTCCCAGCTGACCCCATAGCCTCATCCTCCCCGTGGCCCTATGGAGTAATTTGCAGAGAAGCCCTTTCACGGTCCTCTCCTGAGTATTACAGCTCTGTTCATTCTCTGGCCGTTACTCCATTTTTCTATGAAAAAGGAGAGTGTGGAAAGAAATATATTCAAAACAAAGAAAAACATATCCACATTTAATATACTTTTGCTTACACCCGCCAAGACTTTCTTCCTGGCATTCATCTTCCGGAGATATTGTTTTGCTCTTTGTGAGCTGATACCACATGTTCCTCCTTAATTCGTCTGTCATCTTCATCTACTGTCTAGCCAGCTCCAATCCATTTCAGACTTGTCCCCAGGTTTGCAGAAGTCCCCATACATGTAGTCTTCCTAGCATTTGTCTCTAGGCCAAAATGCTTCCAAGCGTGAGCTCCCGGTTTGCTTCACCCCTCCCTCTCCTTTCCATTTTTCCTTTAGTACCATTTATATACTTAGCATATCCCTGGCCTCAGCTATTAAAATTGATAATGAATATAAAAATCTTTTGTAATCTGAGTGCTGCTTCCAAACAAAGCTAAATATATTGCTAATTTGCAGACCATTTGACAGGATAACACTCCTAATTTTAATAGCTATACGGCAAATAACACTCAAGAAAGTTCAGAGGCCAATCACATGCCCGGAGCAAGCAGTAGTGTCAGTAGCTATTAGGTTCGGCTGCATTCCTCACAGCGGTATGGTTAAGATGTTGCTGGCTTGGTTTACAAAGGTGTTACACTGACTTCATTAATATCCACAATTCATAGTCTCTTTGAATCCATATCATTCACAATGTAACTTCATTTTTTCCACTCAAAGATGGAGTCCACTTTCTGTCCTTTGGTCCTGAAGTGGCCTTTGTCCCTATGGTGGGACTGCTGCATGTTGATTAACCATCAAGGTTTCAGCAGGTCCTCTGCTCTTTGGTTGTCTTTACAATGAGACATTCCTGCCTTTTCTGTACCAAGATTAATCTTGATCTATCTTCTGGGGCATAAGACACCAGTCACAGGGACACATTACTTAGACCCATGATCAAGCCCAGTGGAGACAAACAGAACTTTATGTTCAGTGCAATGAACTGGAACCCATGGAATGGCCCACATAACCCTGTGTGTTGGCTGAATATTCATTCATATATGCCATACATGTGTATATACACAAAATCTTATAGACTATGTGGGCACACACAGGAGTTTAAAGGAATCAATTCACTCCATTTGGGGGCTGGCCTGTATAATATTAACATTCTAACTTAGCAGGGAGAGAACACAGGCAAAGTTTTTAATATTATTGTCTTGAAACAGAATTCTTCAGAAAACATCAGTGTTTGCTCTCACAGCCTTCAAAAGGTTTCAGATGATAAGACCAACTTACGTTACATAGACTGATGTACTCAGAATCTAATGATTATACATCCTAATCACATCTACAAATGAAACCTTTACTGTGACATCTAGACTGGCATTTAACTAAACAACTGGGCATTGTAACCTAGACAAACTGATGCACAAAATTAAGCATCACACCATGTACCTGTGAAAGTGATGAAAGTTTATTTTTATGTCTGTGAATTAGTTACATAACATTGTTGTGATAAGAGATACATTAAGACAAAATGCTCTCCTAATAATCTGATTTTGTTTTCATTAAAAGGCTAAGCTTCACTGAGCTAGCAGGGCTTATGGTTTAGGGTAAAGTCCCACCCCTACCCAACCTATATCACTTATACTAAAAATGAGTCAGATTGCTTGCTAATATTTGCTTATTTCAGTATCAAGCAAAAGGTCCAGACATTCAGAGGAGTGTGGGTTGCCAGGCCAGATGAAATTGCAAGAACCCAGATCAGGGATGGCCTGGTCCTCCCCTCCTGTGCTGTTCTGAAGAAGAGAAGTTAGCAGCATTCTCTATAATTTCCTCTTGGTCCACAGCACCTGACACTTCCACGCTACACCTCTTTTTCCTTCACTCACAATCAGCTTAGACTTTATTGTAAATCCTGTATCCTATTCCAAAGACTATTTGAGTTTAAATTCATATTCTTAAATATAAATCAAAAGGTTGCTCCTTATTTTAAAAAATTATCAAATCTATGTGAAGGTAATCTTTCTATGAAGGTGAGGGGAAGAAGAAGGTCATTGGACTTTTTGAAGTCATGCAGATTTTCTTTTACAAGTCATGAAGGGAGAGTTGCCTCTAATACGTCAGGGGACATTTCCCCTCCTACCTGAATGTCATGTCCTCTTTGGAGGTTGCTGGGTAGAGTTTCTGCAGAAAGACTGAAAGATGGACTTTCTTATGAAACTTAATCCAATTCTCTCCAGAAGAATAAACCATTTCTTAAGAGCAATAGGGAGATGATTTTGTAATCCCGTTTGGCCCTGACTCTTCTGCCTTAAGCTGAGTTTGTTTGTTCCATGGGTCATCATATTTGCTTGTATCATGGATCATATATCACCACTGGCTGGTGAGAAATGTGCACAGAAGCATCCTTTCTTTGCTCTTCCTGTTTCTCTTCCCTATTTTTCTACTGTGTTCTAGGGTTGAAGTTGGCCTCAGAACAGATATAATTACCTTCCGTGCTTAAAGAGCTCAACAGTCTTGGAGAAAAGAGTTTTGTGTATAGGAAATTATAACTCAATGTGAAGGTGCCTTGGCAGTTATTGATTTGAGTTTTATCATCTGTTACAACAAAGGGCTTCATCCTTACAGGCTAATCACAGAAAAGTATTTGTTATTATAAAACATTTTCTTCATTATTAGTACATTTTTCCATCTTAACTAGAATATGTCATTCAGTAAACAAAGGAACCTTTCTCCTTCTTTTGTATAATGAGGGGGAGGTGCTTTTTTTGGATCATTTTGTTGTTTTCTGCAGTTTCTCCTGCTCCACTGAAGGGACTACTTGGAAACTCCACCCCTGACAGAGTTGATGATGTGACCCAAGCCAAGCCCATCAGAATCATTCTTTGGGGGATTTGGAAATGAATTTAAGGAAAGAGACTCTCTTCAAGTCTGGCAGTGACGATAAGAAGACACAAGCATCAGCAGGGCCTGTGGCCATGACTCTGGCCTTGTGGAGAAAGCCAGTATGAAAAATTGGAAGTGACGTTCATAAAGAAACACAATGAAAGGAAGAGCCCAGTCAGCACGCAGTCTTTGGCATGTGATATCCCTAGTCTCATAATGATCAAGGGACTTTCCCATCCTGCCCAAGCTTGTTTAAATTGAATTCCTTGGGAAAGAGTTTGACTCATATAAGATCTGACATCTCTATTACCCCCCAAAACCCACCCCTGCTTAATTCCCACCTGGCAATCCTCAATTTTGAAGAACTCGCTGCACACCTTGGCTATCAAGAAACTTGCTTTTTGAAAAAAAGTTTATTTTATTGTTTTCAATTATATGTATAGGTATAGGTTTTTATGTGGGTATGTCCATAGGAGTGCTGGTGTTTACCAAGCCAGAGGTGGCAGATTCCCCTGGTCCCGGAAGTCCAGGCTTTTGTGAGCTACCTTATATGGGTGGTAGGAATTGAACTTTGATCTTCTGCGGAGCAGTATGTGCTGTTTCTTAATGGCTGGGCTGTTTCTCCAGCCCCCTTGATCTTTTAACTAAAGTAAATGAAAAGCAACAAAGGACATTTTACATCTTTTCCCAGAATTTTGGTCACTTAAGATATTAGAATGTCCATGCTGTCAAACTAACATCTAAATGTTAATGTTTATGCCCATAGATCTGGGCTGCCTTCAATCTTGGTCAGAGACACTTCTGTGATGGACAGCAGTTAATGGAGAGATGAATAAACAGTTAAGATGTAGAGAATAAGGACTGAGAACTCAGCCTTAAATGTGACATCTATATGAACCCCATCCTCACCCCAGGCTCAGGAGGATGGAGGTTCTTCCATGAACTGCTGTCTCCTGGACATGGTATGTCTATTGTACTCATAAACTACACAAGACCAGACCAGGAAAAATCTTAACATAGATGGGGTATATGACCTCCAGGCTCACCCTTACTCAGGAGATACTGTCAAAGCATAGATGCTGGAGAGGGGAGAATTGGTTTTGGGGGTTTGGGGTTTTGGGTTTTCTTTTTTAAGTAGTCACTGGGGTTTCCCATTTTCCAGAAGATCACCCCTATCGATATACATGTAGGCAGCAACAACTAGACTTACTCAATTTAAAAAAGAAAACAAATAAATGAAATAAAATATGCATCAACATTGAAAAATAATGCAATGTCAGACATTAGGCCAAGATTTAACGCTTTCTATAAAAATAAGTAAGTGTTGTCTGGACATGGTGACACGCCTTTAATCCCAGCACCTAGAAAGCAGAAGGAGGCTGATTTCTGTGAGTTCAAATCTAGCCTGGTCTATATAACTAGTTTTAGACTAGCCAAGTAAGGTCCTATCTCAAAAAGAAAAAAAATAATTAATTTTTTTAGTTTAAAAAAGGGATAAAAATCTAAGTACAATACAGTCTCATTAGTATGCAAATTTGCTTTAATCATTCGTAAATGGTGAAACTATATGCATACTAAATAATTGTTTTAGAATAAAATTCTTTAAGACTTGTTATCAGTATTTTATTTACATGCTTATTTTGTATACCTGAATACCCACAGTCATGAAAATTTTCTTGGGTGAAAAGGAATTAGGAAAGGAAAAAAAAACCCCTGCAGAATCCCTGCTCCAGACAACCAGGGAGGAAAGAGGTATTTTGTAAAGTGGAGAGCGTGAAGAGATTGAAAATTAATGAGGTTAGAAAGTGGTAACAGCCTCCATGCACCCACTGCAGACATCTTGGTCATCATGGGCATTAGGAAACTTGCTAGGCTAGAGAGTATGGCCAGGGGCAAATGGCAGCTAAAAAATAGATGAAGGAATAGCAAAAGACACATGTGAGAAAGTCTAATGAGTGAGAAGTGAGTCGTAACTGTATATTCAATACTAAAGATTGGAAAGGACACAAAACTGGATATTAAGTAAGTCCAGTCCAGTCCTCTTTTTTATCTTATTAGTTATTACTTAACCACACTTTTATGTGTCCATGGTTTTGGGGGATGAACCTAGGGTCTCACACAAGCATAGACAAGCGCTTGACCACTCTGATACACACAAACCTACTTAATTTCCTTGAGACTCAGCGTCACACTGCAAAACAGAACAGTAATTCTAACTTGCATGGCTTGTATGTGCCTCAGAGGAGAGAAGATAGGTGGATATGCCCACTACAGATACAGATATTGAAATGTTAATGTCTGTTATTGGTATTGCCACACATTTGATAAAAACAGTGACTTTAGCACCTATATGTGCATGCTCACTAAAAGCTAGGAGAATGCTTGAGTTTTAATTGCAGTAACTACTGAGGAACCTGTAGTCGTCTAGATCTGTCCAAAAGAAAATTAGGGAAACATGACTCAAGCAGGCCTGCCCTCCTTACAAAGCTGATAAGAAAAATGAAAAACGGGATTGTGTCCTTAGCAGAATGTCCCTTTTACTGCCTTCCAGCTAAATATTTATTCCCGCCCATTCTCAAAGCTATTCTGAGACAAAGCGAGATCACCCTTTATCTCTTGTCTTTTAATATCCCCCATTTGTATGGACTGAAAAATTGAGATGGGCGCAACATAAAGCCATTTGCACCAAACCTGCCTCTGCTGCAAACAGCTGGAGCTTCCTACCCAAGAGAAAAGCCCTTCAGAAAGCCCAAGTTCAGAAAACACAAAAAAAGATGTGAAATATTAAACAAATAAAGACTGAGTATGGAAAAGAAAAGACTATATTCTGAGACATATTTTCCAAATAAGAGAGATAAATTCTGAGAATGAAACATGTTGGGACAACAAGACAAATGCTGGAATAAATATGAAAAACAGATAAATTTTCTCTTCTGGGAATGCAGAAAGTCAAACTCTCCAATGTTCGACCATAGCCGAAGCAAAGGTAAAACTGGGAGGGGGAGATAAACACCACAGGGCAATAAATCACCGAAATAACACTTTGGAGAATTACTGCGAATAAAACACATCCCACAAAGCACGCGCACAGGAGGAAGACAAATGCAATGTGACTAACAAATACAGATATCCTGGTGAGGATGGAGACCACTCTTAGGAAGATAAATACCCAGAGCGGCTCTGCCCGTCCTGGCCTTCCCTAAGGAATCCCATTTCCGTGTACTTTCCCAAACCCTTCCTCCTGATTTGTTCACCAATCTCTCCTTTTTCATGCAAGAGGGGAGGTCACCTCTCTCACACCTGATACTGGCTCTTCTTTTTCTTGTAAGTGACAGCTGGCACAATCCCCCAAGGGAGCCCACTTTGTCACTGAATGCCTTCTCCTTCCCAAAAAGCGGGAACTCCACTCTCGTTGCTCAAATATAAGCCTCATGATATGGAGGTGAACAACCCCAAAACCTTCACAACTGGGTCACCTGTCCTCAGATGCTTTGTCACTATCCCCCTCCCGTATGGCCATCAGAAGCAAGGCTTCTAGTCATGGTGCTTCTCCAGAATGCCACAAAGTCAGTCCTAGCGCAGGAAGGAGAGGTAACAGCTTGTCGTAGTGAAATCCAGGCAGGTTGAGAAGCCAAGTACACTGACTTCTGTGGAAGTGCTTATTAGCTGTGGGAACCGGGCACAGTGATGTAAGCGCTCATCTCAGAAATGCAAATGATGCTTAATATTCTGACATTGTCAAGAAACACATATGAGAAACACGTAACTGTTCTCAGGATTCAAACATGATAGCTTGCCCAGCAGGAGTCATTCAACACAATTTAACCTTCCCTGAGTGTGGGTGCGAGGTTGTGGTGTACTGTGAGCTCACAGAAAAAGGTCAGAACAATGAAGTTCAGGAATGGGGGAGGGCGGGGATTGAGCCTGATAAATAAGGGAACACAAGCATGCCAGGACAGAGTGACAAGCATTCTGCCTAATGCTGGCATCACACAGTACCAACGCAGTAGCATCACAAATTCGCCAAGGCTTTCCTTCAAGATGAGGCCTAGATTTCCAATACTGACTGCAGGTAGCAGGAGGGTGCGGTTATTGCATTTGAAAACCGTGTTGTGTGGTTTCCAATACAGTCTCACATTCATCACCTAATAGGATCACCAACACTCTGTCTCATGACTAGAGCAAGGATTACTCATCTCATTTTTATCTTGAAAACCTGAGGGACAAAGAAGTTATGACCTTCCCAAGAAGAAAGGTCACGCCACCACTAGGTAGGAGCTAAGGAAAGACTGGGACTTGATCCCTAGAAACCAAGGCTACCATCCCTTGGAAAAAGGAACTGTTTCTACTTACTGCTTCATCAAGAGGACCTTTGCAGCTAAAAATACCTCATGCAAATGAATTCTCCTTGAGAGAAGATAATGTACAACCAAACATTCCGTAGGGGAGGAAATTGAGTTAACAAAACAATGGGAAGCCAGGCAATTGCTTCTCCTCCAGCCCCCACTGTGTGGTCTTCAGAGCACACCAGCCACATTCACCTGCTGGCTTATAAAAACTCAGAATCTCGAAGCCCACTGTGGAGCCACTGAATCAGAATCTGCGTTTCAACAAAAGCCCCAAGTGGTTCATACCTAGATTAACATTAGAGGAGCATTTGTCTTAGATAATTCAGAAAGGAAATCATTTTGTCATTGATAAAGTTCTGAACTTGCCTTGTCAGAGGAGAACTCCACTGTGTGCTGTGAGACCAAGATGACGCTAGGATCTGTCTGCCCAATTACCACCTGGGGCTCTTTCTCTGCCCATCCACCTAGTTGCCTATATTGGTTTTTCCACATACCAGCAGTCTCCTAGAGACCACACCTGGGAGAAACTGGTTTGGAAACAGATTTCAAATAGCTGAAAGGGGCATGCACCAGACCTAAGTCAAGTCACATTAGAGGATGTTCATTTTGCTTACCTCAAATCCTATGGTCTTACATATTTAAGCTGCCTTCTTATGTTCAATGCCACCTTCAGAAGAGTCCACACTTGTCCTGGTCTCTGATATATCTCTGTTCCATTAACCTATTCCTGGGAAATAGATTTGCCTGCATAGCTGAGTGGTCTCCTGACTACTGCCCTCTGAAGTGAAAGGTCACCCAACATCGACATGGTCATTCATTTCCATGGCTGTTTCTGGAGTCTAGAGGCAGGTATCTCTCAAAACATTCTAGGGAAAGGCAGACTAATGCTAGGAGCTATTTCCATTCACTTAGCAAAACGGAACCCACCTGGCTCAGCTTGGGAGCCATGTGGGACCACATTGCGTCGTGCATGGGGAGGTCTCCAAGTGTCTCATACAATGGCACATCATTATTGTACAATGTCATTGTCCTATTGCCCCCTCAATTAAAATAAGTGGCTCTTTAAAATGCAGTAACAGCTGCTCCCAGCAGCATCTCCCTGAAATACATTTGTGTTCTCAGTTTTCCCTTTTCTGTGCAGCCTTTTATATCTCTGTTTAAGCTGTGCTTCACACTCGCCCTCGTGAAATCCACAGGGCTCTTAAATAGGAAATACCCAATTCCAAGCGGACCCAAAAGAAGACAGTTTCTCAAGAGCAAGAACCAAGCAAATGCTGTACAGCTCCTGTGCCCAGACCCCAAAGGCTCTTTGCCCTAAGAGCATTTTGCAACAGTAGCTTTTGGTGCCCTCCTGTGAAACAGTCAAACTCATAGACTTCACACTTGGGTCCTATAAGGAGCCAATGGCACGCAGTGAAAGGCAACACAATATGTCAGCTGCATATGCTTCCCATTGGGGAAGAATCCAAAGCATATCTGAATAAACAGGGAAGACCATCACACTTATTTTCCATGGTATACTCTATGCCATAAAATAATTAGTGTCTGTGAGACTGTGATTTATAAGAAAGATATATCTTGTTCTTTGCTTCATGCCTGGCATACATCTCTTTAAAAGATTATGAATCTCTGAAGTGATAGCATAACTTCTTGTATGCTAATGAAATAACTGATGGCAAGGGCTTCTGGGCAGCTTCCAAATGGGGGCAGGTTGCCAGCAAGGCTAACTGTGTCATTAGAACACTGATATTTTCAGTCTTGTGACCCTGGAGAGGGACAAGGACTAAGAGTTGAGTTGTTCATCAATGGCCAGTGATTTCACCAATCTTGTCTACATTATGAAGCTACTCTAAAGTAAACTAAAAAGGTAAAAAGAACATAGTTTGGAGAGCTCCTTTGTGGCTGAACAGGTAGAGGAGCTTAGAGGTCATTCCCCTGAGTGTGTACAAGCTGCATACGGCTCCCCACTCCATCCCTGTTTTGCCCAATGCATCTCTTCTATTCTACTTTTCATCTGTATCCTTTGGAATAAATGTCTTTATAATAAACTGTGAAACGTAAGCCAAGATCCTTTGAATTTTTAGAAGCATTTCAAAAAATGGCAGAACCTGAGGATCATGGGTTCCTCCCATTTCCAGCCACCCGGTGAGTTGGAAAGGCCCAAGTTAGTGACTGGCATCTGAAGTGGGATGGTGTATTATATCATTGAAGCCCTAACATGTGGACTCTGACTCTAACTATAATCAAACAGTACCAGACGTGAATCAGACTGCAGGACCCTCAGGAAGTGTCCACTGGAGAACTGCTCGGAGTATAAGAAAGACAGAATTTTGAGGGATGCTGTTATTGACCGAGAAACACTGAGTTTGGGGTGATTGTTCTGCTATGAACTATCAAATACAGAAATAAAAATCATGAAGTGACATTATAGCTTTATTCTCTAGCAATTCTTTCCCATTCTTTATTCTTAGTTGACAATTTTGGCTTCTATTTCTCTGAAAGAGACCAGAGAGCTTCCATATCCTGAATCTCTCCACATCTTAGCCCCCATTATTGACTCCCTTCTGTCAATCATCGGTAAGCAGTTATAGTAGAAGCCAAAAGCATCCCTTTACATACTCACCAAACTTCAGCACCTGCCCCAACTCAGGGATGTCTCAATAGAAATTCTCTCCACTCTTCTTCACTCTTCTCTTCTACTGGAGCATTCTGTGGACACTGGGCATAATATAACTTTTCTTATTTAACAGAAAACCTTTATGCCCACATTTCTCCCAATCCACTCCCCCTTTTGAATACTTTTTATACTATGATTCCCTGAAAGAATGCCTTATGTTTCTGGTCTCTGATTCTTTCTTCTATTTCTTCTTGAATCTGGCTTTCACATCTTCTGCCCAACTTTAATAAAACTGCTCTTATCAAGATCAATAATGATTAGTATTTGGTTGAATTCAACTTCCAATGTGATCTCTTAGCAACATTCTTTAGAGGCAATCACATATTCCCCATCAATACACTTTCTTCACTGACCTTAAGGACTCTAATTTGTTGATGTTCTTCTGATCTCAGTGGGGGTCTTCCTTGGTCTTCTCTGACTCCCCTTCATATCCTTGACCTCTAAATATCTGAGTGTTTGAAGACCCAGAATTTTGTCTTTGGTTCTCCCTGTTCTCCCATAGTGGCCTAATCTCATGAGCTGAAGTATATTTATGTGATGACTTCCAAGTCAATATAGATGGACCAGACATTGTCGTGGCATTCTGGATATTTTATAAATACCTTCATTTAATGTGTTCTGAGTTAACATTTTTATCATCCTCCTCAAAACTCTTCTGCTCACAATAATAATAAAAAATATGATGTTGTTTTGGTTTTACTCTTTTGGGGGGCCCATTATCCATCTCCCAAATTAATACATGAAGACTGTTTTTACTTAATGATTGTTCAACCTTAGTTTGGCTTGTTTCTAACCAACTTTTCTAACTTAAATTATAATGTTTCTCTTTCACTACATTTTTTTTCTCTGGGATTTTTACTTTTCTTTATTATTAATGTCTTTCTTCCCTTCTTACTCCATGGATGGCTATGTGACTGGGTGACTGGACCCTGATGTCCTCCTCTCTGTCTTCTTTTCCTGCTCCTCCCTCTTCTATTTATTCTCGCTGCCTGGTAGTCCTGCCTATTTCTCTCTCCTGCTTAGCTATTAGTCGTTCAGTCATTCAGCTCTTCATCAGACCAATCAGGTGTTTTAGTCAGGCAAAGAACACAACTTTACAGAGTTAAACAAATGCAACATAAAGAATGCAGCACATCTGTGCATCATTAAACAAATATTCCACAACATAAAGAAATGTACCACATCTTCAACTAATATTCCACAAGAATAACTTTATCTTATCCTTTATCTTCTCAGATCAAATTCAGGCTTCTATTCATGATGTCCTTTTTCCTTCTTACGTTACAGTCAATCAACCAGAATTTCATTTACCATTGAACTATTGAGTTTAGGAGCATTTTCCATCAACCTCTATACTGCTTCCACCTTGATTCAAGCTACCTAAAGTTCTCACTTCCTTTATCTCTTTTACATTTCTGTCCCTGACCACCACACTGCACATCACACCAAGCTGCCCTTTGACATACTTTAGATCTTGTTACTATCCTGCTCAGCCTCTTAATGGTTTCCAGTATTACTTAGAAACTGGGTCAGATTACCATTTCCAGGACTTCACTGATGCACTCATGAAACAATGGCACCTACGGCATATAACTCATAGGACAATTGTGAAAAATAAATAGAATATTGTCTGGAACATATTTAGGAGAGTTCCTGACACATTCAGAAAACTGAGACATACAACTTATCATCATCATTATCATCATGCATTTATTGATGGCAGATTATAACAATAAGATTAATAACATTGTGTATTCATAAACTATTATATCCAAAAATAAAGGTGGGAGTTCTGCTTTGCTCTCTGTTGATTTATTTTCAGAGAACTATACTTTAACATAAAGCAGAGCACATTATCCTCTTTGGCCTGAGCATCCTTCAAAATGTTCCGTGTGTGTGTGTGTGTGCGTGTGTGTGTGTGTGTGTGTATGTATGCACAGTGTTGGTGGTTGGACTCTGAAATCTCACACATAGAAGGCATCTGAAGAGATGCATAAGATTGCTTAGCAGGTAACAAAAGTGTCTAGCAGGGGAGACCAAAGGATAACGGCAACATTAACAGCAGAGACAGCATGGAGGAGAAGTTGGTGACTACCACTCAAAATTCGGATGGTAAGACCATCCTGTCCTAGTTAGTAAGTGACATTCTGCTTCCCCAGATCCTCTCCTGCCTACCCTAACCCACAGCAGCTCTTCTCATGGGGAGTTGAAGGCTGGTGGATGTTTCCAACCAGCTGTAACTGGCTTCTTCAATCTAAAAGGATGTTTTATCTCCTCCATGGCCTCTGACTCCTCACTTCCGCCCTTCCCCAGACCTTCCAGTTGGGCTCCCTTCTCCTGATGCACTGAACCTGATCTTTAAGGAAAGCTGGTCAGTTGCTGGCAGAGAGACCCACATGAAAAGGTGAGTGTTTGCATCATTGTGCTGGCGTCTGGTAATTTGTCTCTGTGTGTGGTTTCTTTTCTACTAAATTGACTATTGCCATTTTTTTTCCTTTCTCATCTGAATGATGCCACTAATGCAATGAGAGAGAAGGAAAAAGAGCCAAAGCCCATTAAAATATAACAACAAAATAACCCCCGGCTCAGAATGCTGAGGTAGCTCAAAGCCGCTCTTGTCCTCTCTCGTTATCTCTCTGCCAGCCTCCTCCCCACCCCCACATCACTCTCTTTCACAGTGTTTTTATTTTGCTATTTGGCTGCCCCGATTCTCCCACCCCCAACTCTCACTGCCCTCCTCTGTCTTCCCGCCCACTATCTTCCTTGCTCTTCTGAGCCATTTCCCTCCCCAGTCCACATTCTCTGTTCCTCCTACCATCCATCCACCACTCCTCGGTGCTGTGAACTTTTAGAAGGAGCAACCAGGAACTGAGAACACTAAGGACAGTGTGAATGAAGACCAAAGGAAATAGGAGACAGTCATTCCTCCTCAACTCAGCCCAGTAGCCAGAGGCAACCAAAAATGAAAGGCAAGCAGAAATTAGGAATCAACCCACCGTACAGGGGATACCAGGAGAGCAAGGCAAGTGGATGCCAAGACAGGAGGATATACAAGAAAACACTGGGCTGAAAGAGAAAAAAACAAAACCCTGTCACCGAGTGACTTAAATAGTTAATTACATACAGATGCTTAAACGCATTAAACCTTATCTATAAAATGGACATCAAAGTGTCACCTCCTTAGAACGTCTGTGAAGATCAAATGGATGATGGGTGACTACGGTGTGGCTATGAGCCACTCTCGTCAGTTTTGAACTCTCTTTTGAAGAGTATTTACTGATGGCCCTAGAACCAACAGAGGATCTCACATGTGGTAGACAGTTCATATAGTTAATTAATTTCTATATCCTGCATGGCTCAGCCCTGTAAACCTGACTGGGGTGATGTGGGAATGAAGAAATAACAGAAACACATACAGAAAAGCCAGGATTCGATGGGCTGAGCTTGCACTGATATAGGGCACCTACTACAAAACCCAAAACTCAAAACTCAGCTGGGCATTGGAGATTAACAGGTCTCTGTAGCAGATCTCTGTAGGAGAGCAGTCTAAGGTTACAGCCATTCAGGAGGAGGAAGCTCTGTATGCTAGTTTTTGCATATACTGTTCAATCATTGCACCAAATTCCCCTGAGTCTGACCCCAATAAAGGCATTGCTATTCCCATGGGTCTAAGGCACTGGGGTCCTCGACATGACTGTGCCCATGTCAACAACACATGTTCACTCATGGCTTCATCTGCACCCCAATCTTCCCAAACACTCTGGAACCCCCTGCTTCATTTCAATGATTGCCACTTTTCTACCTCTCAAAACAACTAGGACTAAATAAAAATGATTCTGTCCTATGATAAGCCCTCTCCCCTGCAGCCCTTAACAATGATTTTGCTAATAAATTAGAATAACCTGACAAAATGCTCCTGTTGTATTATTACCTTCAAAGACAGAAGACACAAAACTGTCTTTACAGTTTGAATCCAATTATTTGTGCTATAAATGGACATACTTCAAAACTAATATTAATAACTAAATACTATTACTCCAAAACATTGTTATTCATTATTTCTAAGCTACAAGGTTATGATTGGTTTTAATATTCTTGTCTTTTAGGAGTTTTAACATTAAGCAATATATTCATAATTAAAGAAAACACAAAAGGCAATTTTGAACAATGACTAAAATCAGCTACACAGTTGTTTTTCAAACTTTACTTTATTGATGGTGATGCCTTCTCAAGAAGATAAAGGAATGTAGGGACATAAAACCTATAGAGGACCCATGGGCATATGATTTATTTCAACTCTAAGATAGCATGGCTAAATCATAATGCCGTCATTCTCTCAGCTTACTGACAACATTATCACTCCATATAGACAAGTTGATCTGGAATTTCATGTTAGTAGCCAAGCTGCAGAAGGCAGAAGAAGGAGGTGCCCACATTTATAATTCACGTGATGTCCTGTCTCAATCACCTGACAGCTACGATCTATAGGCAATGCATTTCTGCTTGTCCTTGAAGGAGTCATGCTTTGTAACCTCTAAGGGAGGTTCAGGCAGTTGTTTCTATCAGTATGCAATTGAGAGAGTTAGCATATCAAGGCCCTGATGGAGTTATGTGAAATTTAAATATACAATGATGTATATTCATATATATATACATATAGATATCTTATCAGATATATATTTCAGAAGATATATATCAGAAGATATATGAATATATATCAGAAGATATGCATGTGTACATATGTGTGCATGTATGTATGTATGTATGTATATATGTAAGTATCCTGGCTGTAATAATAAGATCATGAACAAGGAGGGAAACCCCTGAAATGCTTTCTGTGCACAACATATCCTTTGATGTGCTCGCTACCCTTCTGAAAGACACAACTTCTGCCCAAACACATGCATTCATTACCACGTTCTCAACTATGGAAAGAATGAACATAGCTCGCTTATATTTGCTTGTAGGTTTTTATGTACTTAAAGCTGGCAGTCATAACAAGCAAACCTTCTAGGTCCCCTTCTATGTTGAAGAGGGCTTCTGTGTTCTTCTCTGGGAGTGTAACTGTATTGAAAGAGGTATACCAAAGGACCCTGCTTCAGTGAAGGTAAACAAAGATATCCCCCTAAAATGAATGGTTGAGCATGGCAAACCTTGCAGACATTCTGAGCTGCACCAGAATCAACTGCAGTACAAAAACATAGCTATAAAGGAGGTCTCCTACAAAGTCAGGACTTTCAGTTTAATTCAGATTCTTTGTGGAAAGCCAACTATTGGCAAAGTTAAGTAAGAACTCTGGGCATAAGGAGAAATATTTGAGACACTGGATTTATCCTGTTCCTCGGAGATGGGGATCTGTGCACAGAAATATTATCCCTAGACCTGCTTTTTTTTTAAAAATCTATCCCTGAAAGACAATTTTAAGCATTTCAATAGAAAATATACATCATTTTAACCCATGTTTTAGCCCATGTTTTGAACCGTAATAGCTACAAACAAAAACTTTTTAGGTAATATTCTTTGGTGTTTTTCTATACAGCTTAGGGAAGGAAACACTGGTTTATTGTATGGGCCTAGGATTTTTTTCCTTAAAATTCCGTGTGTGTAGGACAAGCCTTTTGTTTCACATAAATGTATGTTAGGTGAATTCCACTGAGCAACTTACCTTATCCCATCTTCCTCTCGTACTCAATTTAAAAAGTCACATAGAATCTCAGCCCTGGAATCCTTCCCTGGTGGTAAAAGATGTGATGAAGATTTTCCCTGAAGAAATGCATACACACAGAGGGAGTGTATATACAAAAATATACAATAAAAGCAAGCACAAAAATACACAAAGGTGTACACACAGAGTGACACATGTGTATACACACAAACACACACAGAAGCACACACAAAGAGACAGACAGAGAGACACTTTACTCGTGTGTTATTTTTATTTCAAATATTTTACTAGGCTTAATCAACCCTCTCTAATACTTGAGCCATTATCTTAACTTGGACTCCAAAAGCAGAATTTATTTTAAGCTTATAAAATTTCAAAGTTTGGCCAGAAAGTATACCTTAGACAGGTCTCAACCTTCAGAACAAATCTTTCTTTTAGATATTGGGTCACTGGGTGCTTAGTGCCTTCCTAAAGTGGCATTTATCTTTACCAACGTATTTTCTCATTGGCTGTAAATACGTACATTTGTGTCACTGTTGCTTTACTTGCCTTGTGGTAGAGGAGAGAAAAGGAACTCGGGCAACAAAACTTACCAATTCCTCTTCTATAGTGAGAGGAAGAAAAAAGTCGTAGAGAATGTCAAAACCCAGAGATCACCCAAAGTGCAAAACCTTTTGCAACTAGATTTCACAACACAAACCACTTTGAGAAGCTTCCAGAAGGGCAGGTACGATCGACGATGCCATCTGCCAAATGGCCTGCAGAGGCTGAGAACCATCGGGCTCATTAATTATTGATGACAATCAGAGTCAATTTGACTTCATTATAGGCCAAGAAGAGGAAATCATTGAGGATCTTGGTCTTAATGGACCTAAGTGTGAGGGGGAAACTGTGGGGAGGGAGAGTCCAGCTCCCCATCTCCTGTCTTCAATCTCTTTGAGAGCAACGTTGTGACCAGAACAAGATGAGGTGCCTAAATTATTTAGGCAAACCTCAATTGGTGGGAGGCCATGAATTTCAGACATATAAGATGTGTCTGCACGGGTCATGGTTCACCAGATAGCTGTACTATCATCTCTCCTAAGAGAAGGGATTGCTTAACCAAAAATTTGGTTTCTGCAAGGATCCTTACATCTGATTTTCTTCTCTCCCTTCAAAGGCTGATGTATAACTTTGGAGGTGGGGAAGGAGGGAGCTGAAGGGAATTGCTGAGATTCTCTGTTTTTTTCTTTAGCTGTCTGGCTCTTTACCTATTCCTTACATGCAGTCTCTATTTGCCAGTGACTCCCTTGTTACATGCAGCATCTACTGTCAGTGACCCCCTCATTACATGCAGCATCTACTATCAGTGACCCCCTCGTTACATGCAGCCTCCACTAT
>LOEQ01002158.1:262736-274379 GCA_001685075.1 Bramus lutescens | reverse complement strand
TCCACTATCAGTGACCCCCTTGTTACATGCAGCATCTACTATCAGTGACCCCCTTGTTACATGCAGCCTCCACTATCAGTGATTCCCTCGTTACATGCAGCCTCTACTGGCCAGTGACCCACTCCGTACATATATATATATATATCCTCTGCTCATCAGTGCAAAGACTTTAGGAAAGAAATGGAGCTGAGCATCTTATCTGATTGGAACTGCAGGGGGTTTTCCATAGACAAGATGCAATTATTCAACTTGGACTGCAGCCAGTGCCAGCGCTCCTGTGTTCGCTCCGGCTTCCTTTGTGTTTCTCTAGTACCTTCCCTAGCCTGGCACACTGCAGTTCCCTCCTTTGAGTAAGAAGATGGCCTGCTCTCCTAGCAGCTTTTCTTTTTAAACAACTCTCTTCAACTGAAGAGCACCGAGCCTATGACAGCCCAAATGTTGTACGATGCATATGGGCCATTGCAAACAAAGTAGAATACACGAGCTGCATAATCAAGAAATCCAGTTGATGCAAAAAAAAAAAAGTAGAGCAAAGGCGTAATTGAAGGCAATAAAAAGCAAAGCAAGAGAAAAGGCAGGGGGCCCTAGCTAGGGTATTCGTTTTGGAGGGGAGGGGAAGTATGCACTCTATTCGCGGCTATAAAGGGTATAAAATGAATCTTTTATTGTCTTATTTTACATTTGAACATAGGCATATGTGAAGGAATTGATTGCAAGAGGATCAGTATAGTTTAATCAGCTACACTCAATGTGTGGAACCAATCTTTGCATGGTAAATTTGAGACTTCAAAAACATACCACAGGGCTGGGGAGATGACTCAGTCAATAAAATACTACTGAGCACAAGAACCTGAATTTAGTTCTAGAATTCACTTAAAAAGCCAGGTACAGGCGTACACAGGTGCAAACTCAGCACTGGGAGGCAGAGACAAGAGGATGCTTGGAGCTTGCAGGCCAGCCATCCTAGCCGAAAAAACAAACATCAGATTCAGTTAAGGCCTTGTTTCAAAGAATAAGGTTGAGAAGAAGAGACAAAGATACTGGTGTCAACCTCTGACTGTTGACCTCTGACTGCTACATAGATGTACATACATGTGCATGCACACCCATATATACACACTCAAGAATCTTCCTCCTCTCTGATCTCTGCTTAACATGGCTTGATCAATGCCACACGCCACGCTTCACTCAAATGTGGACATTTTGGGCTTCTAAGCACTGTGCACCCCTTTGAGCTTTGTGACACTTCACTCTTTCAGTCTGACACATTCTCATGATCTTTCCTCATTAGGAGCTCTAAGCAATTACATCACAAAAATTCTCATCTGTTCGATTTTAATGCATCTTGTGCAATCCACTTATATTTATACTTTGAAATCATTATTTCAAAATTTTAATGGACAAGGAATTAATTGGACATTATTGTTAAATTTAATGAGAGGCAAACCAAACGGCAATAATGAGAACTCCTCATTAGAGCCCACTATGCAGCCAGTGTGGTCCTTCTCCAAACCACACCAGAAAGAGCTTGCTACCTTGCAGAGTATTTATTAAGAAGACTACTGGTCTTCGCTCTAATAAAGCACTTCCATTTGTTACTATTCAAGGCCTTTGCACATGGATGACTACATTTGATTGTTCTAGAGACATCGAGTCAGACAAGGCATGTGCTACTATCCTGTCATGCATGAAGCATGATTTAAAAAAAAAACAGAGTTTTCCATGCTTATTATGACTTCTCTAAGGTCACACTGCCAGTTAAGTGCTGCGGTCTGTGATGCTGATTACTGCGTCTAGTTCTTTCTCCACTCCAAGTTCTCCTAACTCTCCTCAATGCTAGGAACAAGATCTAAGAAATTACCAGGCCTGGTTGTACACACCTATAATCCCAGTAGGTGGAGTAGGTGGAGAATGCATCAACAACAGCAACAAAAAAGAGCGAGCTGGAAAGATTGACCTTGCAGGTTAACTGTGGGCAGAAGAAATAAAACCTCTGGTTCAATGATGAAGTGGTCCGGATAGTCACTCACGGGTTATTCCTGACCAGAGAAATAACATTTCATCCTATATGTTCTTCAAGAAAATTCTTGAACAGGCAATAATTAAGTCACAAAAGAGAAACCTTGAATATAAAGAACCCAGGTTTTTAAGAATGGGCATTACATATAGCTGCCTTTGCCCTTTCTCTGAAGCGAAACATTATCATTATCACAGTGCTGTTAAGAAACATATGTTTTTTTCAGAGATGTGTTTCTACTCAACATTTTTGACAGATATCAGGAAAAAGAAAAATTAATACATATCTGCAAAATGTGTAGAGCCACAGGAAACTGGTAGAGAATTATCTTTAGGTACTAAATGGAACATGCACTGTGGCTTGCTTGAGTTGACATAGCCCATGTGACAGAAACTAGTAAGTGGTTATGTCTGTTCTGTAAATTCTATACTATGGAATTATCTGCTGCCTCTCCAAGACTGGGGAGGTATCTGGAAACTCTGAGTGTTTCTGCATCCAGTAAATCATGCCTGCTGCTCAGACGTCTCTGAGCTCTGGTGTACACA
The DNA here is from genome assembly GCA_001685075.1 of Bramus lutescens. NCBI lineage: Eukaryota > Metazoa > Chordata > Mammalia > Rodentia > Cricetidae > Bramus > Bramus lutescens. Next base: position 271,817 of record LOEQ01002158.1, on the reverse strand, counting down.
GTCATAACAACAAATAGAAAATTCTCATGAAAATATGCTACTTAGACAAGTGGCAGGAAAATGCAGTCTCAAGAGAGTAGGTCTTGCCCACAGATGGACCTTGGCCCTGCTGAGCTATTAATACTTGTCATTAGTATCGCCAAGCTTAGAGAAAAGAGGGTTGCAAAGAATAGAAGAAGAAGCAGATGCTAAGTCGGGGAGGAAGGAGCACATGGGCGGGCGGACAACTACCGTGGAGCCTCTGGCTGAGGGAAGTCAAGGCAGGTATTTAGGAGAACAGACTTATCTAGCAGGAAGTTTATTTTCATCTTGTATGTTAGTGCTTTTGCGCAAATAGATTTTTGCAAGAACTGGCAAAAGCTCCAGTCTTTCTATCTGGAATTCTGTGGCTTACAGACACACTAAGCAAGGTTTGCAGAAAAGGAATCCCACGATCCACCCCCTCTAGAAGGCCCAGGTGCGGTCTGAGATGCTGCTCTGTCATCAGTCACCTTGTCAAACTTCGGCCAGTTGCTTCTTCATCACCAGCATGGAGTAGGGTTTGGCCAGGGAGAGAAACAAAAGGACTCAGAGCAGGAGTAGGCACCTCTGGGTATTTCTCCCTGCAACAACTATGGGCAACTGGGCTACCTCCCTCTACCGGAGGCCAGGACCACAGTTTTTGGTAGCCAATCTGTACTAGTCACCAGTGTGTCAAGCTTTGAATCTAGACCTCAAAGGAATCCCCAAGAGTAGACAGCCACCAGAAGAGCCTAGAATAAAGTGCCAGCACTGAGGTTTTTATTTTTTCTTTTTTAAATTCATTTTACATTCCAACCACAGTTCCCCCTCCCTGCTTGTGACCTTGGGTAACCGAGGGAAGTCAAGGCAGGTATGTGAACTTCTGTGCACCTCCACTCTTGTGAGGTATAAAATCAGACTGCTAATAGCACCTTAAGAAGGGGGGGGGGATTTCGTGAAAAAGTACCCAACACAGTGCCCAGCATGGGAAGAGTCAACAAGCTCTAAATGTCGCTCATCTTGTTGCTACTGTTATTTTTCAACATCAACAGTGTAGAAAAAGAAGGAAGGTTTGCTCTCAAAGGCCCATTAACTTTTAAAACTAAAAGACCTTGCCGGAGACCCAGTAAATGTCAGTGAACATATGGCCCTCCTAAACTGGAAAATCGTCTAGGATGTCTCGTCTTCCTAGCACACTCGGAGCACAGGCTTCGAGCTTTGCAATTGGCATGTCAAATATTAATAGCCCATGTTTGAATGTGTGCACTCCGTTCTAGAAAAGATGTCATCTCCATATCAAGGGATTAATATCATTGCTTGAATGTTTCCTCTAAGCTGAGATTTCTTTCGTATTATAGGATTTTCTATTATTAATCGTTTTCTTTAATATCTTAATAATGTGATAGGAAAATCAAATTAGCCTGGTAGGAATTTCCCATCAAACTATATTAACTTGGTCTAGTAAAGACTTCAGTTTTCTTCCTAATAAGAGTGCTAACAGCCATCTCGGCTGCACACTGCGCAGGGCACATAAACTCCCACCCCACCCCCTTTTTTTAAGAGAATGTAGCAGACTTGCTAGGACTCTTTCCCCTCATTGCTAGCTATAGCCAATCTCCCTCTAATGCTGCTCAAGTCTTCTCTGAGTCAGTTTCCTAGCATCTCTCCTCTAAAGTATCTGTTACCCACCAGATCCTACAAATCATAATTCCAGCAATGGACTCTGCCAGATCTAACACTCCATTGCATCCCACAGCCATAGAAATGCCATACTGATTGTTCAAAGCCACACCTTTGATACCATCACTTCAAAGCCTTCACCATGCATGCAAGGGATTGACTATGTAATCGCCTAAAGTTCCAGTGTCGAACACCAAATCTCCAAAGTCATATGGCTAATGGTGTTCATAGAGCAGGCCTTGGGGAGTTGATCAGTCATATATGAGGTCACAGGAGGAGCCCTGGGGCATTGCTTTCTTTATAAGGATAGGAAGAGTAACACACATTATAGCACAGCAAGACGGCTCTGGTCAAAAGCTCTCATACAGCCCAGCCTCCAAAACCATGAGCCAAGGGGAGTCCATGTATTCAGTAGTTTGTGGTAGTAACAGAAAAGGAACTATGAACGTCCATTACCTGCTGAATCTGGTAGTCAGGACTCAAGTTCTTGGCATTTAAAAGATTTTCAATGCTGGTCTCAAATTACTTTTCCAGACTTAGCTTGAACTGTTCCCCTCCTGACTTCCTCTGCTCAGAATGGATTTTCCAGTTGGGCTGAAAATTTCCCTCTGCATATGTGTATAGCAGTTCCAAATGTGCCCTCTGTTTTCTCTATGAAGAGCAGAAGACTAAACTGCAGGTAGGGCTCTAAGGACACTTTGGTAGATAATTATTAAATCATACTCATTTGCACAGACTGAATAATCTCCACCATTCTCACCCCGTCTTGGTGCCATGGCTGGTAGAGGAGCAGAGGCTAGGAGTCGCTGTAAGAAACCCGTCCTCAGTGCAGCTTCCGGATGTGGATTTGAAGAGCCCTGGCGAACTTTCAAAGAGAGAAAATGAGCTGAGGGGTACCTGACTTCCAATGGCATGAAGATTACTCGTATTAGCAATGACAGTGACACAGCACCGGTGGAGATCAAGCTGTTTGGGGACTGAGATGACAACAGAGATCCTCAAGCTGGGAGATCAGATGGCGCTGCTTTTGACAGCCAGAGACTTTACGGGAAGAAGAGGCATTGAACTCCTCCAACTTTGGGCTCAGCATGCAGCTGGGAAATGTAAAGGATCCGTGGAATCTTTGAAGGAGGCGCTCACCCCATAGTTCTGGGAAGGCTCAGCAGAGCAAAGACACAATGGCAATCCAACGTCAAAATCCACCAGGTGTCTTCTGCAAGGCATGAAGTGGGACCCCGTGATAAGAGTTGGGGACTTTAAACAGACATACCCAAAATCTGAGAAAAAAAATTGTGCTCTTGTACCTGTTTTTATTTTTAGGGCAAGCCACTGTCCTTTCTCCTGTCCTTCTCAGAGGGTCAACTCTTCCTGAGTCAAATGTTTCCATTCTTATTCAGGGGACATTTTTATAATCCAATACAGAACCACTATCTCCCATCACCACTACCTGAATTATCTCCAGGAACCCTTAAGGAATTCGATTCTAGATAGCAGCCCAAGGCATAATTCAGAAGTCCTCATTTGCCCGTGGACGGAGCTGATTGTATCACCTGCTTGCAGTATACACATAGAAATAATATCTAAGTGGGGTTTCTAGACAAAGTCATGATCATTGACAACCCCATGAGAACATCTAGCCTTCTGAGGAGTCCTCACCCTTAAGCTCCTCCCTATAGAGCTAAGGTTCACTCATTGCTCACTCACCTCACCCATTTAGCTGGGAGGTGACTTTGACTCCTCATTGTCTTTTGCCCTAAGGGATTGCATCATCCTTTGATGGTTTCCTTTGGCTCCACTTACTAAACCATAACATCGAACTTTCTTAATTGTTCTGCCTAAAAGCACTGGACCCTGAAGGATGCTTCCTCTCCTATTTTTTCCTCCTGCCATTCTGTATAACAAGATAGTCCAGCTGCTTTTCTTTCCTATTCACACGCAATTCGGAGTACTTCACCTTGGGTCATCAAAACATGCCTGGAGCTTTTCACTCACTGACCAGTTCTCTGGTCCCATAATTCAATTCTGTATTCACACCACCAACCTGCAAATAGCGTGAGACTCCATAGATAGAGGGTTTAAGTTCACAGACCACATGCACGCTGGTTATCAATCAAAAGCAACAAGCTAAACCTATACTTCTGAAGAGCCAGCTGTTAATGAGGCCTTCCACAGCCTCCTCCTAGTGTTTGATGACTTTGAAAGACAGCGGACAGAACTCAGGACAACAGTTAAACTTGTTGACTCATTATAAACAATGTGATGAGGATAGGGAGCCATATGGAGGAAGGGATGAGAGGTTCCCAGGCCTTCTCCAGCTATGCCACGTCCCAGCTATCCTGCCATCCACCACATCTAGAAATTGGGTTCATTTGGATGTTGGCGGCAGCTCATCACCTCATGCATGACTAGTTAGACCACCGCTCTCTGGTTCCCACACACACTTATTCCTGGAGCTGAGGGTAATAGCAAAAGTTACAGCCCTTTAGTTACTGTTTAGAAACTGGTTGGTTTCTCTGGAAGCCCCTTACCACCTGAATCCATTCAGAAGCCACTGAGAATCACTATCTAGAACAAACGCTGCCCTAGAATACAGGAAATGTCAGAGGACATGGGAGTTCTATGTCAGGATGCATAATAAGACAGAAAATGGTAGGGGCAAAGAGAGTCCCTCAGTGCCCCAACTATAAGTGTGTCAAGAGGTGACTGTCAGGCACAGAGTGTGGGGGGCTGTGTGTGTGTATGTGTGTGTATGCACGCACATGTGCAAATGCTTGTGTACACACACATGCATGCACGCACTAAGATTTAAACCCTGAGCTTGGCAAATACTATACCATAATATTTAGCTCAATTATATAATTTTCTATATAGTATATAAATATATTATACAGCTTTTTCTTCTCACTCTTCTATCGTCTCTGCTTGGATTTCCTTCTATACAGCTTCACCTTAAAGCTTTAAATTCAGACTTAAAAAAATTCCCTGTGCTCAGCACCAAATTGTATATTGGTATCACACCTCTCCCCACAAGGCTCAGGAGTCTTCTCAGAAGGAGGGGCACTGAGACTATAAGAGCCAGAGGTATTTGCCAATATCAAGGAAACAATACTTTCCAGACGCAAGGAAGATGCACACATGATTTCATAGCAGTTGGGCAGAATACACAAGGCCTACATGAGATTTAGCCAGACAAAGTAACAGCATGGAGGAAGGTAGATGCAAAATCCCATCAACAGCTGAGGAGCTACTTCCATTTGATAACCACTGTGAGAAGGCGAATCAGTTACCCTTAATGGTGTGACACCCGACAGGCTGACCATATGGGGGGCGGGGCTTCAGCCCTAGGACAAGCTGAGCCACACAAACTGGACGTGATGGAGAAAGCAGACGAAAAGAAAGTGAAGTAGTCATCTCCAAATTAGATGGGAAGGGCTGGGAGGGCAGCAAGGATGGCAAAGAGACGAGGCATTGGGAATATGCCCAAAGTACATGATATGAAATTTCCAGCAACAGCAATGAGCACCCTACTTTGGAGGGTGATGTTGATCTCCTATATGCATTTCTCATATTTTTTAAAATCATTTTCTTATATGTATCATTATTTTTAAATGCAATATATATTCTTTATCAAACTGTAATTTTATGAGGGAAATATTCATGTTTGAGTGCTATTTTAATCTTTAGTGGACCTTGTTAAACTGTCTGATAAGTAAGAATAACAACTTTATTTTTCTCTACTAACAGCATTGTTCTATGAGCTTTGCATAAATTAAGTTATTCTGTGACAATAAACTCTAGAAATGACCACTATTATAAATAGCTAGTTAGAGGGAAGGAATTGGGCCCAAACTACTTGTTCAAGGTCACACAGCTAGTAACTGAAAGAACAGGGGTTGAACTCAGCATCCTGGCCCCAGAGTAGAAACTCTCGATGAGTGTCATAAGCAGACCTTGTTAAATGAGCAGAAACAGAAGCGAAGGAGATTGTGACACTCATACCACAGTGTGGGAAAACATTGCTCGCAGAATCTCGTGAAATAAGCCAGTTACAAAAGGGCAAGCTCCGTGTGACTCAGTTTATGTGAGGTCCAGCGCAGACAGTGAGAGGAGAATCATTGTAGCCAGAGGCTAATGGAGACGACCGTGGAGCCAGTGCTCATGGGTTCAGAGTTCCAGTTCACGAAGATAACATTCTGCAAGGGTGACTGTACTAATGTGTGGGTGTAGAGATCTGTATTTCGGTGCTCTGTGTATTATATCACAAGATAATAGAAGCTTCACCTCCAGGGTTTATGAGCTCCCTGGCCTTGGTCAGAGAATTTTCTTCGCTTATCAGCTTGTGATAAACACAAAGACTCATAATTGGCCAAACAATGAAGATTGTGTGTGGTCAGGGAAGAGTGGGGCAAAACATGTGTTCTGAACATGACAGGACCACTGTGCTCATGAATCTATAGCAGCAGTGGTTGCCTGTATAAGATTTCCACGGTGACAAACCAATCATCATTCTAACGGAAGGAAAAGGGCTACACAGTGGCCACCCCGTGCTGAATAACTGAGGACACCGAATGGCATAAGGAATAGGCAGCTTTCTTTAGGGGATGTGTCCCCTGGTAGGGTTGACTATGCTCTGGGAGAGGACCACACACCCAGTTGCTTATGAGCAACACTAATGAGACCTAGTGGGAGAGAGGGAGAGAGAGAGAGAGAAAGGCATGAAGTAGGGGAGAGATTCTGAGAATTAAATGGCAAGTCCTGACTTAGTAAGAGACCTCTGTTATGACTACACTTATAGATTGCAATTGTTTCTGGTGCAGTTCAGAACGTCTCAAAGAGTGAAAGAATCAATCCAATCGGATTGGATTTTTCTGAGGACAGTACTACGGCCAGGACCGTGGTGACTGAGAAAGGGTTTTGTGACTCCCTGAGAATAAGTTCTCTTGAGGAAAGAGGATGATAGAGACAGCCCCTTGCAGCTCCCCATTTACTTCTGACATCGGCCTGCTTTTTCAGGGGAGTCCCAGGACTGACTCGCTAGCTGTACCTATAACCTTGAGCTCTGCCTGGAAGTTCAGACTGTGAGTTTCCACTGTCTACCAAATGTCATCCCATGAAGGTCTGATAGCCATCTCAAACACAAAGCTCTGCCCTGCGTTTTCCCACATAGAAATCTTCAGCTCATCCCAGGCTTCTCCATAAAAATACACGGAACCAGCCTCCACTCTACTGCCTAATCCTTCAAATAAGTTAGACTTAGGTCTCTCATCCAAGGAATTCTGATATATTTTCTCCCTCGTTTTCTCTGAGCTTACATGAAATTTTGCCATGTTCTGGCCTCTTTACTTCTCCCTAGTGAGTGACTCCTCGGCCGGCTTCCTGGGTCACTTCTGCCTCTCACAGTCTGTTCCTACCATGGAAGCCAAGGATACAGTATTTTTATTGCTATTAATTTTATTATACTTGTTCTTTATTCTTGAAATTTTAATACACATATTCAGTGAAATATGGTCCTATCCAGACTCCCTCATCTTCCTGCTACAATTTCCCCTGCCATTCTCTCTCACAAAATTTATGTCTTCTTGTTTTTATAACCTATTAAGTCCAATTGCTACCTCCTACATGATCATGGATGAGGGACCATGCACTGGAGCATGGGAGTCCTACTGGGAAGAATACCCTCAATAAAGAATAATTTTCCCTCCCTCAGTAGCTATCAACTACCAATATGTCTTCACTAAGGGATGGGGTTTAAAGAGCACCTTCCCCGTCTATGCAGAAATCAGGCTGCTTGCTCTTGTGCAGGTCTTGGGGAGATGACTACAACTGCCAAGAGTCCATGAGGATGAGAGCCATGCCATGGCCAGAAAACAGCGTTTCTCGGCACTTCCCCTCATCATCCTCCTCTTCCACTCTTTCTACCTCTTCTCAGATGTTCCCTAAGCCATGGGGAGGGAGATAATCAAGATGTCCTATTTAGGACTGGATATGTACGTCAGCATTGACTGCTGCTTGCTGCAGACAGAAGTTTCTCTGACCTAAGTGGAGAGCAGCCCAAGTCTATGGGTGTAAAGAAAAATGTCTGGAGGCAATTTGACAACATGATTGTTGAGCAAAGTAAGAGTTAGCAAGTCTGTTACATCCCCAGCCTGGGCTTTTGGCCAGGATTACTGTATCACACATGAAGTTGTCTCCTGCTTGTCAATCTCAAATTCAACCAGAAAATGATTATTGCCTCCGTAACAGTCATACCACTATCACACCAAGGGCCGCATCTCGCCTGACAGAGCAGGGTTGCAGCATGCAGGTTCTAGCACTAGGTGAGAATAATGGTGTGTTTTCTCCCCCAGTAGCCCACGGAGCACCAGGAGGCTGAGTTTCTTAGCTGGTTTGAGACTGGTGTTTCTCTGACCTACTGTCAAACAATGTGGTATACTTTGTAATGGGGTCTTACCATGTATTTATTTGGGTAGCCAAGGGAAATGGCAATATCCTGTGCTGCTTTAGAGACCTTTGGGGTCTTCCTGACCATGCCCTTGCACGATAATTTTCATTTAATACCCATGTCTTCTGGGAGTAGCACCATCTACCCATGTGGGGTAATTACAGAAGAGGAGATAATAGATTATTGATTAAGTAGAGAGGTAGAACACCGAAAGGAGACAGGGTTAAACAGAGAAGGCTCATGAGTATGAAGACAATCAGATAGTAGGGAGGATAACACAAAGGAAGAATGTATGAAAGTCCTTAAGAAGCCTGTTGCCCCAGAACCCAATTAAGACATAACTGACGTGATAGTAGAAAACATGAGGATTAAGTGGGGATGGGGTGGGGTGGTAGTAAATGAGTGAATTAACCAAAATTAAGGATTTATGAAAAATCCCTATGGGAACTCACTAGTTTGAACAGAAATAGAATATTTAAGTACAAAAAAACATGCTGCTCTCCAGTACACACACACACACACGCACACACGCACACACACACCAAGTTCCTGATGCTGTTTACAGATGAGTTTGCTCTACTTCTCGCACCTTACTGTGTAGACCATTTCCATCCATCCTTTACGCTTTAGCCGTTAGCTTTGTGTGTGTGTTTGGGTGTATGTGAGTGTGAGTGTGTGTGTGTGTGCGCGCGCGTGCGTGTGCGCTGGAGGGGATTCTTGTTCTGCCAAGTAGACACTCCCATTCTTACTGTAGACCCTTTGGCCCATGTCTAGTGTGCTATCCAGTTATGACAGGCTACCTCTGTTACAGTACCGAAACATCAGTTGATTTTGTCTCTAAAGAGGTTCTCTTAGCCAGGCAGTGGTGGAGCGCACCTTTAATCCTTGCCTTTGGGATGCAGAGACAGGAGGATCTCTGTGAGTTCGAGGCCAGCCTGGTCTACAAGAGCTAGTTCCAG
>LOEQ01002158.1:250583-262699 GCA_001685075.1 Bramus lutescens | reverse complement strand
AATAAATAAATAAATAAATAAATAAATAAATAAATAAATAAATAAATAAATAAATAAAACGAGGTTCTCTTGACCTCTTTAAATCTAAAATAGCCATCTACTTATCCATTACTTCATTGTCTCCAAGGTACTTGTCCATCCATCGCTCCCTTCTCTTTGCTTATTGTTTGTCTCTTCCAAACAGAACAGAGGTCTTATAAGAACAAGAACCATTTCTGTGCTAAGTGCATTAGCCAATCAAAAAGTATTTAGTACACACAAGTATTAATTTGTGCATGTTGTGCCCAACATATGTTGTGAATAAGTACTTTTATTTTTGGGAGATAACTTCTCTAATTGATTACATAGCCACTTACATTTAAATTAATATTTGTGATGGGCATGGTAGCACACACTTTTAATCCCAGCACTTGTGGGTGGGGATGTAGAAGGATTATAAATTCAAGACCATCCTCAGCTAAATAATGAGTTCAAAGCCAGTCTGGTACACATGAAACTCTTGTCTTTTTTTTAAAAATGTATTTGTACCTAAATATATATGCAGCTGGGGAACTAAACAAGAAGCTAAATTTCAGTGTGAAATGTGATTTGAAATTACTTAAACAAATGTGAAAATAAATGCCCCAAATTTTAAGAAACACTAACTGGATGCATAAACTATGGTAATTTCATAATGTGGAGTACTGTGCAGTAACAAAGAGGAATGAAGCATGGATACATGCTATGACAGAAATGAACCTTTAAGAACTGTTGTGAAGTAAAAGACACTAAACACAAAGATGCCACATACTGCAAGAGTCTATTTGTATTAAATGTTTCAGATAGATGAAGAAATCTATGGAGGCAGAAAATGGATCAGCAGTTGCTTGGGGCAGAGGTGAGCAAGGGAATTGACTATAAATGGGCACAAGAGCCTTTATCAAATGAGGGTGTTATGAAAGTGGAATGTTACTGATAGGTGCCAAGCAGATAAATGTATAAAAGATAGTTGAATTGTAAAGGTAAGTGAATTTCATGATATATAAAAATTTTCCTCCATAGAAAGAAAAGAAAAAGAAAGCATTATTCACCCCCTTATTCCATCCCCAAACCCCCATCAAGAAAAGTTTAGACACTAAAAGCACTTGAAGGCACTCCAGGTATTGCCTGGTTGTGGATATGGTTTAACTAAACAAGTTTTTCAACAGCCAGGAACCTAGTTTCTGTGCTTCCAGTAATGACTCACTTAACCCATCAACTTTCTAGCTTTTTCCTCTCTCTGACACTTGATGCCTCTGTGGTTGTCACTTAAACACATAGCAAATAAGTTGTAGTTGCAAGTCCTCAGTCCCCAGGAGGAACAAGGGTCTCAAGAGGTAGTTAGAAGCAATCACATGAAGATATGTCTCTCATTCTAGAAAATGGCATGTTTCCAACCTTATGTGACATTCTATGTTTTCAACAAGTTTAGCAAGAGCTATGTTTCTGTCACCTTTGTACCTTAAATGGCACAGCTTTGAATAGATGCACTCACGGTTACCATGACACAAACACCCTCCTCAAGATTGAACTCCATAACTAGTTAAGATTCTTGGTTGTTTGGTGTTCATACAGGGTTGCATTACGTAGACAAAATTGACCTTGAACTCTATATGTAGTTCAAGATGACCTTATACTCTGAGACTGCGTGTGTGCATCACCATACCCAGCCTTAGACAGCTCTCTTAATTTGGCTTCCACCATATGAGAGACAAAGCAAGGGTGTGGAAGCACAAGGAGTCGGGCAACCCTGCATGCCAGGGGCATTCTTAAATCTGAGCATCACTAGCTAGAAAAACAAAAAGCATCTTTAGTCCAAGGAGCAACAGAGCAAGAAGACTAGGAATGACTCCAGGCTTCCAAGAAGGAAGAAGTAAGCCCATAACGCAACTTTATCTTAAGTAGTCGCTGGAGAAAAGGCATTTATTTACTTACCAAATAATTGTAATCATGTTTCTTGTTCAGTCACACCACAATGTGCACTGGATAGTGTGTGTCAGACAATATATTATTACATCATACACAGTTGAGCATAACAGGAAGACAAAGGGCAGACAGCATGCCCTCTTTTTGTCTGGCTTTCCATTTCCTGGCTGTACATCTTGAAGTAGAATCTTCTCCAAGCCTCTTTCCATGCCTATAAACTGGAAAGGAAATATGATCTTTCTCACGGGTGTTCCTGAAGCATAGGATAATAAGTGTGAACTTCTTAGCTTGGTGCTTAGTTAATCGGCACGCAAATAAACTTATCTTTTATCAATGAAAGTTAGGTATTATTTCCTGGAAGAGTTTGTGAAGATTTACATTATGATTTTCTTAAATGCTGAGAGAAATTATCAGTGAAGCAATTTGGGCCTGGAGTTTTCTCCAGGAGGTAATGATTTAACTTCTGTAGTCAATAGATACACAGGGCAGGCACAATTTCATACCCCATCTTATACCAGGGTGGGTAATTGCATCTTCCAAAGCATTTATATCGACTAACTTGTTGAATACACTGACATTGAGTTGCTCATAATGTAGTGTAATGTCTTGTATATGAATATAACATATGACTATTGTGGTTCCATTATTATTCCTGGTGCTGCAAACAGCCCCCAGAAGGCTCTCAATTCTTTTTGGTTTTCTTTATCAATGCAACATTGGGTTTTGTTCATTTGTATTGGTCAGCTTTCTATTTTTGGTACGTTCTGCTCCCATCTATTGCTTTCTTCTGCTTATTTTGGATTCTCTTGACTTTGTCTAGCTTCTTGAGGTGGCCATAAGCTATTAATGTTATACTCCCTTTCTTTGCTATCAAAGGCATTTTTGTGTTACAAATTTCTTTCTCATCACTGTTTTAACAGAAAACATGTTTAACATATTGTATTTTGTTACACTGAGTTATGTTTTTTAAAAGTTTTCAGTGATTTCATCCCTGACCATGGATTATTTAGAAATACATTGCTTAATTTTCAAATTGTCAAGTTTTCCAGACAGCTTATTACTTATTTATAATTTAATTCCGCTGTAATCAGAGAACATGATCTGTATAATTTCAATCCTTTAAATTACCAAGGCTTGATTTATAGCCCAGCATATGGTCTATCTTGGGGAACACATCATCTGTGCTTACAAAGAATGTTCTCCACAGTTATTGGGTATAAAGTCTGTGAATATTAATTACACTAAGGTGGGTGACTGTATTGTTCAGATACTCTGAATCTTTAGCAATTTTATTTTTTAAGTAATTCTATAGCAACTAGGAGGAGAGGGATAAATTATGACGGAAAATTATGCGTTTTTCTTTCTTCTTGTAATTCTACTCAAGACTATATTTATCTCCTAAAGCTCCAGTATCCACTGACGGCTTCTCAACTTCTTGTGAGTTGTACTGTATCTGAGTGGGCCCTTTTATTGTTGTAGAATGTGTTGTTCCATCTCTCAGAACACTCTCATCCTGAAACTCTCTGTGTCTGGCGTTAGTGGGGTCAGGGTAACCTTCCCATGACAGCCTTTCTCATGCAACACCTTTACCATTGATTTCCTTTCCTGTCATCCATATATTTGTACCTAAATCTCTGGCAAAGAGATCAAAATTCTGCTTAATTGTCATTCTCACCCCGCCTTTAGTTTGAAGTGTTTATAGACTATTTGTGTTCGATGCGATGCTAATAAGCCAGGTTTACAGCCCACTATTTTATTACTATTCTTCCAGTTCAGACTTCTCTTAGCTCCCTTTCCTTTCCTTCAGGGACCTTCATGAAGGGGACCAAACCTAGAGCCTCCTACCTGCTAGGTGTGTATTCTCACACTAAGCTACCTCCTCGGACCCTTGTCTCCTTGTTCTTACAGCACTTCTCATTTTTGGTCATTTAGGGATTACAATTGACCTCTCATTTTCCATGGTATACTTAGAGTTAGTACCAGACCACATCAAGTAAAATGTAAGGATTTAGCAATTATATTAATCTATTCACAAACCCTTGCTTTGGTTGCCACAGACAGGGCATAGATAATGATTATAAACTTCAATACACTATATTTTGGCTTAGATAGTAACTGTGTAGACAAATCTCAAACATTATTTATTTGTGTGTGTGTGTGTGTGTGTGTGTGTGTGTGTGTGCGCGCGCGCGCGCATATGTGTCACATATATAAGTTTCTTTGTTGGGTGTATGTGTGGATGCATGTTTGTGCAAAGGCCAGAAGTCAATATAAGGTGTTTCCCTCTGTCATTCTTCGCCTTGTTCCTTGAGGTAAAGTCTCCTGCTGAAGCCCACAGCTTAGCATTAGGCTAGACTGGCTCTACAAGGTGCTTCCTCATCTGCCTGCCTCTGCCTCGCAGTTCTGGGATCCAAACTCAGGTTCTCAGGCTCATGCAGCAAGCACTTTCTCCACTGAGCCGACTCCCCAGCCGGACTTCAAACCTCAATATGGTCATGTATTGATGATTTCCTAGGTTTCTTATTCCTCCCTAAAACCCAGATTTCCCTGAAGTAGTCTTCTTAAAGCCCGAAATAATTCCATTCCATATTTCTTTTCCTGTGGGCCAGGTGGTCATTTGTCTTCTCATTTTGTCTTTATTTTAAAAGCTGCTTTTAGCACAATCCCACCTAGTGAGCTTTGCCTTAGCACTTTAAGATGCCAGTCCTCAGCCTCCTGGTGCCCACTGTTCCCCATGACAACTTCACATTTGCCTTGTCACTGTCCCCAGCTCTGCTGTCATTTTCCTCTGGCTGCTTTCGAAGCTCAACCTGTGTTTTGCAATACTTGGACTTGCCCTATGTAATTTCCTTGGTCACTGGTCTCCATAGGGTTTTCAGAGCTTTCAGAATCTACAAATCTGTATTTTGCCAAACAAGAAAAAAATTTTCCTTGTTTATTTAAATAACTTTCCCCCAAGTCCTGCAAGACATGGTCCTGGAAACCTGACTGGGGCAACAAGGGAGTGAAGAAAGGACTTAAGGAGACCAGGTTAGCAGAGCACTCTGATGGAGATGCACCAAGTGCAGCAACCCACAGCCTCAGCAGGTGCATTTTATGCAGCAGAATAAGGAGGCAGATTGAAGGTCAACGGCTAAACCAAGAGGCGATTTAAACAGTGGGAGTTCTCTGGAGGGGAGCAATCACAGGCCGCAGTCTTCCTGGAGGAAGAAGGAGTATTTGATAGTTTCTGTATATGCTGTTAACTTTGCTACTCAGACCAAAGGAAGGCTCTGCCGATTCCCTGAGCCAGACCCTGAGAAGGCTTTGCCAGGTCCCACATGTCTGAGGAATGTTCATGTCAATAACACATATTCACTCAGGATTTCCTAACTCCACAACTCTCCTTCCACACTCACTACCTCCTCTCTTTCTGAGACTCTCATTAAAAAATGCATGCTAGACTTTTGCTACCAGCCCACAAGTGTCCGAATCCTTCTTTGTTTGAAACCAACTTTTCTCTGATATTCAGCGTGGATGGTCTTTATTGTATTTTTAAACAGAATGTTTCTTTCGCCTTTCATTTATTATCACTAATATGCTATTAAGCTAATCAGAAAGAGTTTGTTTTAAAATTTTGTGGAATTAATTCTAGACATTCCATTTGATTCTTCTCTCCTTTTTTTAATCTGCTGAAATCCCTCCCTTGTCCATTGCTGCAAGCTTATTTTATTATTTTATTTTATTATTTTATTATTTTATAAGCCCCAGGAGCTGCTTTCAAGTCCTTGCCTGCTCAGTCCAGCCTCAGTTCCTGGTTCTGCTTTTTCTTTCTTGCCTTAAATATAGGTTGTCACACTTTTCTAATTTTTTTTCTTGTGTACTAACTTAACTTTGTCTTTTAAGTATTACACAGGAGACTAGACCCTCCAGACACATTGCGGCAATGAATTTAATTTTATGTTAGTGAGCACTAACTTGACTGGACACATACTGCAAGCTCGATGTCCTTTGGGTGGGAGGCATCTAGCAACCCTGCTCACTTCTTCACATGGTCATTGGACTGTTAGAATGGTGTGCTTGCATCTCTGCTGTTCCATCCCGTTTCTTTGGTGTGGTATGTTTTGATTGTGAATGCTGGGTATCAAATCCAGAGTACTGTGTGTGCTGGGCAAGTACTCTACCACTGAGCAACACACACCCTGTGTACGTATACTTCAGAAGTCAGTCAGCCATATGAGCAAGGCAAAGTTAGTTAGAGAATAGATTGTGGGGCTCTGCCCTGACTCTAACCTTAACTTTTTTCATATTTACCTCCCAGCTGTGGCAAGTGCCCTGAGCTCTGTCCTCTTTGGGATAGAATGATGATACCCAAGTCAGCCCAACTTTTCCTGACATGTGCTGGGATCTATATATATATGAAAATTAAGTTAAAGCAAAGAAATCATAAAACCATATCTGCTATGATGAGTTGAGGAACAGCGCAGGAAAGAAAGCACAAAGCTGTAAGCGAACTCAGTGTGTGGAGAAGTTAAGGACTCGAATACAACGCTCTGTCCCCTTTGCTCACACCAGATGCTCAGTGTGCTGGCTTAGTTTCTGCTGCAGTGTTAAACACTATGACTAAAAGTGACTTGTCAAGCAAGGGTTTACTTTATTTTACAGGTTAGTGTCCATTCGTTGCTGAGAGAAGGCAGGCAAGACCTCAAGCTGGAGCAGATGTAGCAACTATGGGATAAAGCCGATTGCTGGCCTGTTCTCAGGTTCTTGTTCAGTGGCTTTTCCTCTCCATCCCAGGCCCACGTGCCCAGGGATGGCACTGCCCACAATGAGCTGGGCTTTCCTATATCAGTTAACCATCAAGAAAATCTGTGCAGATATGTCCACAGCCCAATCTGATGGAGGCAATCTCCTAGGTGAGATCCCCTCAGATAAGCCTGAATTCTATCAAGTTGAGAGCTGATGCTTGTTAGCTTCTTTGCTCAAGTGTCCTACATTTTCCGGGGTGTCTCATGTTCACCAAACATCAAGGAACATTTCTTTTTGTTGTGAAACCCTGGTGAGGCTGAGACACTTGGGCACTGGGGCTCTGTTACTCAAGATGCTGTGGGGTAAGACCTACAATGAAGTCATCCTCTTGGGATGACCAGATTCCCTCGTGGGTCTTACAGGATTTTCAGGACAACCTTTCAGGAGATGTTCTAGCTTCCTTCTTATTCCTGTAATAAACAGCATGACCAAATGTAATTTGGGGAGTGAAGGGTTTGATTGGACTACACAGCCCCATCACAGTCCCTCATTCAGGGAAGTCAGTGCAGGAACTCAAGCAAGAGCAAAGGCTTGAAACACAGAGCAATGCTGCTTGCTGGATTGCCCTTCATGGCTCAGTCTGCTTGCTTTTCTATATGACCACAGTGGCCTGCTTAGGAGTTGTACCACCCACAGTGGGCTGGGCCTTTTCACTTCACTCATTAATCAAGAAAGTGCTCCATAGACTCACCTACAGCCCAGTCTGATAGAGGCATCTTCCCAACTGTCCCTCTTGCCAGGTGACTTTAGTTCATGACAAGTCGACAAAACTAATCAGAGCGGGAGGCATTCCCATTCTTTTTTTTTTTTAAATCAAGTTTGTTGATCAGATCAAGGTACTGGGTTTTGTCCAGGTTGCCCATTTAAAGGGACAGAACAAAACGCTTCGGTGAGAAGTAGAAACTATTCTTTCTGAGGAGCTAAACCCAAAAAGGAATGCACTGGGCCCGTGAATATATCCCTGGCAAACCTTTGCCTGCTTCCAACTGGGAAATGGAAAACCAAGGAAATACATTTTCTGTGACCACAGAGAATTGGCTCTATCCTTACCTGTTGATACCAGTACATGACAAATCTTGATCAGTTCTTAAAAATGTTGATGCAGGACATTGCAGGCATGAGGAATGTTAATCTATAGCTGCTCACACCCAAAGGCTTCTTAGGATAAATAACAAAATTATAGTAAGTGGAGGCTCTAGGCCTCTACAAAGTTCCCAGAAGGAAGCAAATTGAATCAGCACAAAACCCCAAAGCAACAGTAATAGGAAGGGAAGCGATGGTGCCTTGAATCACAGAGCCCTGGAGAACTCCAGGAAACCAGTGAGAGACCAGTTGGGGTCTTCCCTGGGGAAAGCCCTGGGTAGCTGACAATGTGAGGGAGCCTGATTTAAAGCTGTACACATCCTCCATATACACCTGCAAGGAATGGAAAGAAGCAAGCTTACAACAGAGAGGGTTTCAGTGCTCTGAGAGTCGCAATGAGTTCCTCTCCTTGTGATGCCAAGGGCTGGGCGGATGAAAACAAAGGCAGACTTGCAAGTCTTGTAAAGGAAATAGGAACCAGGAGTCAGAACAGGCCAGGGTGGAGTGTGGCCAGGGATAGAACAAAAGCACAGTGCCTGCCTGGCTCCAGGTCCACTGCTCTGCCCTGTCCACCCCTCTTGCTGATGTAGTTGAATGCCCTTGCTTGCCTGGCCTGGAATCAGATGAGTGATAGATAGTGTGTCCAATCTATGTTGAGTGGTGCTTGAAAGAAGAATGGCCACACTTGTGGCCTCTCTTTCTCAATTAACACCCACCCCCTCCAAACTTCCTTGACCCTGAGATGGGATCAGCCTGATGCCAGGATAATAACTTGTTTCCTGGTCTCCCTTTCCCTGGTTGGATGGTGTGTTCTGTGAAGATGAAGACTGCCTGGTAACCACTGTGACTCTCAGTACAGAACTTGGCAGAATCTACACACAAGACTAGTGCTGTGTCTTGAGCCCCTTCATCTTTAAATAGGGGCAATTAAAGCATCTAATTCATACTACCTGGTTCCCACAATTTACCAAATAAGTTGAACATTTAAAGCATTAAATCAATGATAGGCTCTAGTCAATGCCCCATAAGTTTATTTTATACTGTTTGATATTAATACTATTAAATTAGATCACCATAGCTCATCTTTCATGAAATAAAAGTGATTGAATTTTTCAGCACACCTGGAAAGATCCTCTTTCTAAATAGCTCCATCACTGAAATCAAAATTCCATATAAAAGATTAAAGATCTTTTGTTAAGAAGGGAAGAAGGGTTTATTTTTTTTTCCCTTACTGTTCTTTTCAAGTACAAAACCTCTTGACTACCTGGCTTTTGCCTGGATAGAATGGGAAAAGCAAACCTCTTGCAGGGGAAGATATAAGGGACTCAAAGTTAAGGGAACATAGTGACAACAGTACAGAGACAGCATCTCTGGGACATGTTTTATATACATAAATGAGCATCTGGATTATTTGTGTGCATGTGTAATAAGGTCTCCCTCTGCAGTCCAGGTATCCACACAGATTGAGTGCTCGGATTACAGACATGTGCCTTGGTGAAACTAAATGATTTCTAGTGTGCTTTTGTTTCTACTGAGCCATGATCCTATGTCGTCTAAACTTTGAATTTAGGTCTTTATCTAAGATCAGTCTTGCTAGTTGTTGGGCTACAATGCAGACAACTGTCAAGATTTTCTTTGGGCCTAGCATTTTGATTAGCCAAGGTTCCATTCTCTTACAAGCTACCTAGGTTAAACATAGATATCAAAGTATTCCCTGGCAACATGGGAAATCCTCATAGTTTAGAAGGGGAGAACTCCCTCAGCTTCTGAGTATGTGAACAAAGTGAGTCCCAGCCAGGAAGTTAAGACATAACTACTGGAGTCAGCAGCTCTACAGACCCTTGCTGCCTCCCAACTGCCCTAATAGCCATGTTCCAGTGCTAGATGTGGGTGGGCTCTTCACCAGACAGTTGCTTCGTCCCTGCCCTAGTTTGGAGTGGGAATGGTTCATGCATATAGGAGACATGCAGAATAAAGTCCTAGAATATTCTTTCAATTGCTTTATATAAACATGATTTATTGTGCCCATTTTACAGGGAGGAAGAACCATTGTACCCAAAGGTTTTCACATGAGACAGTCCTGAGTAGACTTCCTTTGAATTGCACACGTATGACTGGGCTCCTTGCATATTGTGAGTCAGCTTCCTCTCCCCAAAAGGCACACAACATCCTGAGAATGAAGTAACGCACTTCCAGGAAACAGAGGTTGTCGAACCAACACCAAACTATCAGCTTCTACTTTCAACAGTTCCAGAGAAAGCCTGTCCCAAGTTAGAAATAGTGTGCAATGGGTAATTTAACAGTAAAGTCTAGAAATTCTCAAAATAGCGAAGATTGTTGATACAAAGCATTAGAGCTGCAAATGAGACCTCATGAAGCACCATGCCTAGCTTTGGGATGGCTTCCAGATTCTTCTATGGCTCATCCTTGCCTGGCTAGAACCAGCCTCTGCTCTGGCTGGACTCTTCTTTTTATCCCTGCTGTTAAGATGAAGATGCCCAAGGGCTGTGTTCAATCAGGCAGCCTCTTCACCTCCAAACTTAAGAAAGGAAGTAGGGGCAGAGAGAAGGTTAAAATGCCAACCTTTTCCTCCTGTCTATTTTAGCACAAATGGCACAGAAGGTGAAAAGTGAAATATTTTGGCCGATTTCCAAGGCGAGAGAAAGAAAGATCTGAAGCCTGCCAAGGAGAGTAAAGAAAAGGGTCTCTTACAGCCAGAGGTGAGTCAAGAAGCAAGTCTGACTGCTGGGAGAATGGACAAAGTATTTATTTACTGAAAAGCTGTCTAGACCTCTGGAATTCTCATTTGGGAGAAAAGAGATCAGCAACCTCCCAACGGCTCCTCTGAGAAATCCCAATAATTCTGAACTTATACAAGCAAACTCCGCCCCTGCCTTTGGACAGGCAATAACAGATGGCTGCTTGCTGCTGGTGTGTGGAGCCCTGTGCCTCATCATGGAGGGAAAGCAGCTGCCAAGGATATATATGGGAGCTTTAGACAACAAGGTGTCCTGTTACATACAGGCCTAGAGGGATGGAGAACCTAGGCCCTAAGAGCCAACAGGGGCCAATGCAGAAGATCAATTATTCACTCGGGGATGAAGGAGGAGTGGTGTTACTGCTCATGCCTTGGCAAGATGACTGAGGTTTGCTGTAGGAAGACACACATGCATCCAGAAGGGAGGGCACATATGTGGAGACTGCACCTTCACACTGGGTGGCCTAGATGGAAGCAACAGGCAGCAGCGGGACTGCTGTGGGAAAGGGAGGTCCCTCTTCTGCATAAGAACTTGAACTCCAGGATCTTAGATGACTGGAGCCACCAAATGCCACTAAGAGTGTGTTCATCTACTGGGTATCTAGCTAAAGATTTCCTTGGGGTCCTTGGGCCAGGAAATGGAAAGCTTTGGAAGTGCAAGATAGCTTTGCTAAGGGAAAGCCTCTGCAGGGCTTCGGTGGGAGGCCTATAAGGTCCGCTGCTACTCTGCAGACTATTAACAGCAACAGAGGGACAAACCACACCTCGCGTAAGATCTGATAGACGTCTCGTGACTGAAAATTAGCAGCAATGGGGAAGTTTATAGATATACATGCTCATTAAATAAGAGAGTACAAGGGTTGCTAAGGATCCAGTTCTTACAGTGAAGCTGTCTCCGAGAATACTTTTCGCTGTCCTTAGAAGAGCAGCGTGTAGGCAAACACTTCGCCACTTCCTGCGGCAATGCATCTCACCTGCTCAACAGCCCAGCAACGTGAGCGAGCCTCTTCGCTCTTACTCCTTTTGTTTTAACTGGTGGGAAAATCTGCGGTCAGGGAGAAGCACAGATGCTTTAATATCAAGGTACCTTCTATTTTGACATAACCCATTCCTCCATGGCATCCAACACCCCCCTACCCCGCCCCTTCCTCCAAGGCATCCAACAGCCCCTGCCCCACCCCTTCCTCCACCATCTCCAGCACAAACACCCAGCGCCTTTTATTTTCTCGAGCTCTCCAAACTGCTCAGTTCTGAGAATTGATTCGTTTTCTGCCTAAAATTTCAGACAGCCTCACTCCGTCTTCTGCATTGGCTTGGAGGTGGCATTGTCCCACGGTAGACCCAGCACAGAGCAAATGTTCCCGACCTGAATGAGCTTTTCCAGCTGGGTCCTCCTGACCTTCCCAGCATTCATCACACTCGGCTGGCTGGTAAGAAAGGTAGGTAATCACTTCGTTTTGCTCCTCTTTTCTCACAGTCCATCACCCGCTCCTCAATCCAAGTCCATTACCTTTGAAAGAATCATGAAGACTTTTTTTTTTTT
>LOEQ01002158.1:221475-235285 GCA_001685075.1 Bramus lutescens | reverse complement strand
CTCTCTCTCTCTCTCTCTCTCTCTCTCTCTCCTATGAATGCAGAAATATATTTATGGCACAAAAGGAGATTTATGTATTTTCTAAAAATCCTGGCAGCCAATAATAGCCTTGACTGACTCTCTAGGGCTCCAAATGGAACTAGATTTTATTTGGATATAAATCTGGAGGCATTGTAATCTTAGCTGTTTCCTTCCATTAAAGGCCAGATGGGGCAAAGGGGTTTGGGGGGAGCAATAAAATTATTGATAAAATACATAAAAATAGTAATCCAGGGAAGACCATTTCAGGAAAATTTGTGCAAATTCTCAGAGACATGTATGTGCCCAATTCTGGTGACTATGCTAATGAATTCTGAGATAACAAGGATTCTATACAGTCACAGCTTGGTGATAACTTATATTTTCTCCTTTAATGTCATGGAAATTTGTAATGTAAATATATTCAGAACAGGATTTGTCCCAGGGTAAGGAAGAAATTCCAAAACATCTGCAATCTGATATTTCCCCTCAGCTCTGTTATTTTAACATTCAAAGAGGTAGTAACAAGAGAATGGAAGGTGAGATCCAGAACACTTCTTCCTGAAGTCTGCAATCCATGGGATGACCTTGGTTCTCTAAAAGACTGGGAGTAAAGCCAGTGGCAAACTGTTTGCGAATCTTTCTGGCACAGGTTCTAAAAATAAAATAATGATTAGTATTATATTATACATATTTCTATAATATCATTAAATAAACATTAATAATAATAATAATAAGTAGTAGTAGCAGTTTTAAGGCAAAGTATAGCAATGTAGCATTGACTGACCTGAAAATCACTATGGAGACCAGACTGGCCTGAGTCTCGTACAAATCCACCTGTCTCTGCCTCCCAATTGCTGGGATTTAAGGTGTGCATCCCCATACGCTGATGAGTTCAATTATTCTATGAGCTAAATTGGAGTTCAAGAAAAGTTAATACACAGCAAAATGCATGACAACATGCGAATAAGTAGCATAACCACTTTAGGAATGTAGAAGAGGGAGACACATTTGGAGGCGGGGAAAGTGGATTCAAACTAAACCTAAGAGGTGCCAGTAAACCCCAGTCTCACGAAGCCACTGTCCATACCCCTGTCATTCTTGGGCATGACTTGATTTTGAAATTAAGCATCTTCTTGCATTGTTCGATCTTGACAAAGTATATTCATCACTCACCAGCTAAAACCAGCTGCAGATTCTTGACCATAAAGGAGGACATCAGCAAAGGATCAAGACTGTGGAAGCTGAGTGGCAGGGAGCCAAGGGCCAAGTGTTCTGGAAGAGGACAGCAGACAGCACTGCTATCAATTCCTATCCTCGTGGACGGTAGTGACCTATATTAGTTCTGGCCACTTTTGTTTGGAGACTTGATTGTTTTAAAGTGTCCTGTAGAGCAAATCCAAGAATAGCAAAAAAAATGCCCTAAAGACATTTTTTCTCAACTAAATTACATGCATATATTTTTCACCATGGGTGTCAGAAGCGAAAAGCTAACAGGTTCCGGAGGGACAGTGCATGCTAATTCCACTCATGGTAAAGGTCCTTTAAAATGCCACTCATGCCCAAAGCACTGATGAGTTTTCGGGTTGCCGTGCACAAGGTGTGCTGTGCACATTCCCATTGGAACCCATTAGACAGCCTATAGAAAGATGGGCGCTGAACAGCCACACATGCATGCACACCATTCAAAAGTTTAAAAAAAGTTACTCAGCAATTACACAGATTCCCCAGCTCTAAAAACAAGGCTAATGGCAGCCCATTTGCAATCAAGTACAGTAGATTAGTGTGGCACAAAGAGAGCTAAACTGTTTAGCGTCGGGCTAAAGCTCCCATAGAAATTACATTCAATTGGAATTTATAGAAAATGATGGGGAGGGCTTGTGCCTTTATGCTGCATGCTCTGCATAGCACACTCATCCATTGTGAGTGCAGATCAAACTCAACCCCCACCAGCAGACATGCATAGAAAGCTGTATGGATGTTCTCCCAAGTGGTCTACAAGGTATGTGTGCTCTTACAAACCAACTTCAAGTACTGCTAAAGAATCAGAGGCATAGATATAGGTAGTGGGCTTAGTATTCTTACCTACTATGTTCCATACAAGGAAACAGATTCTTTCCAGTTCATGCATGATGACACATATGCATACATGGGCTTATGGATTTGTGCATGCACACACATCACACACCATGCTAGTGTTAACCCAACTGTCTAGGTTTGGCACTTTTAGAACTGAACATTCCATGTCCTTGAACTCTCTCAGACCTGTGAAAAGTACAATACTCAGTCACCACAACATACCTGAACCTACAATGGAAACAATCTAAAATACTGAAAACCTTCGGCATGAAAAATTATCCAACAAAATTCATTGAGAGAAATCTAATCTAGTTACCCAGGTTAAGTTCCTTTTGGGAACAAAAGAAAAAAAGTACAGATTGACACTATCTGGGTTTCTACCCATTCCTGTCTAAATCAGGGGCGTGCTATCAAAGCGATGGCTAGTGATCTGTTTGCACAATTGTTTCTTCCATATCTCACTTGCTGCCTTAACCTTCGAGAGGACAAGGCTGCTCACTGTTTTATTTCCAATGCCTGGAACAGTGCCTGACCTACAGTAGACACTCCACAAATATTTGTTGAGTTGAAGGAACAAATTGAGAAGAGAAGTCTGTGGGTGTTGTGGTGTGGGAGGAGGTTTAGATGGAAACCCAGAGAATGTAGAGATGCTGCTTTGCAGGCAAAAGCTGCACAGACTGTACTTTCCCATCCTATCTCAATCTTTGTTTAATGTGTGCATCACTGGCCTGATTTTACTATTTATTTAATATGTGCATCATTGGCCTGATTTTACTATTTATTTAATATGTGCATTATTGGCCTGATTTTACTATTTATTTAATATGTGCATTATTGACCTGATTTTCATAGGTAGAACAAAATACTTGAGGCTAAGTATTTATAAAGAAAGAACTGACCCAGGGACGGTGACACACGTCTATAATTCTAATATTTATGGCACAGAGGCAAGTTGAGTAAGAAGGACTATAAATTCAAGGCCAGGATGGAGGTATCAACAAAGTGAGTCCCTGACTCAAAAGGAGAGGGATGGTGTGGGGGGGAGAGGGGAGAGGAGAGAAAAGGAGGGCATGGGAATGGAAGGAGAAGAATGCAGAACAGGGGAGAAGGGAAGGGAGAGGGGAGAGGAGAGGAAATGTGAGGAGAATGGGGAATGAAAAGAGGAGGGAAGAGGAGAAGGGAGGGAAGGAAGGAGAGAGGAAGGTGAGGGAGTGAGAAGAAGGGGAGAGAGGTAAATTTACTTAGTTCACAGTTTTAGAGGCCTAAATGAATGTCATTGGTGCCTGCTTGACTGTAATGAGGATCCCCTTACCTATATGACCATCATCATGGTAGATGACATCAGAGCATAAGACAAAGAGATTACACAGTGGTGACACAGGAAGAAATAGTTTAAGGTGATGACCAAGGTCATGCTGTGTCAACTCTCTCTTAAGGACCAATTCAAGGTCATAAAAAAATCTAGAAATTCCTTCAGAGGGCAATGAACCAAAGACTTTTTCGTAGGTCCTGCCTCCTAAAGGTTCTACCACTTCTTAGCCATATTCTTACTACAGTGCCACTGTCGCCTCCAATATCAAGGATAGATGCAGGAAGAAAGCTAAGAGCTGTTATCTGGCAATAGAGTAAAGACAGAGCCCTCATTCGTCTCAGGATAGACTTGCCCTATGTATGTAGGGCACATTTATCCCATTTCCACTATGCTTGAAGTCTCAAGAATGAACAGGGTGGCCCTCCTTTAAGAGTGTAAAGCCCCACCATTATCCTCCCCTGGCATGTAAGGCCATGCTTGCCTCTGACCCAGGAAGCTGTATGTTTCTCAACTAACACCTGCTGTGGCCAGCAAGCCCAAGGCCTAGAATCATAGCCAGCACTAAGGGCGAATCCAGTGCCATTTGTTGGTAGTAACTGAGAGGAGGTGAGAAAAGTAGGGTCCGACACAGAAGTTAGTGAGTGGTGACAGTCACATGACTTGACTTACTCTTCGTTTCCCATCTTGGTAAGGACATAGAACATGGCCAAGAGTGCAAGGACACAGATGAAGAATGGCAATTTCCATTCTAAACTCAGTCACCTTCTTAAAGTCTGACAGGAAGAAAATTCAGAGCAATGTTTGCAGTTTCCTTGCATAAATGAAGAAACACTACCTAGCCCTATTAGCTCAGCAAATCAGCTAATGCATAATGGCATGATATAAGTTACACATTTGACACAGTCTGCTCCCTCCATCCCCTCTCCAAGAAACTCCAGCAGCTGGTGACTGCCCCTCCACAGCTATTCCCCCTCCTCTGTTTAATTTCCCCATACAAAACCACCTGCAGCTCAGTTGTGGACGACGTAATTCAATAGATTTGCAGATATGTCTTGAGTCAATCTTAATTCTATTTAAAGGACAGTCGATAGAGTCATCTCTGGGGCTTTCCGAGATGAATTTCATATACCATGTACTGAACAGAGTGGAAAGAGAAATGCACTTCTCTTAAGAGATAAAATGAGCTCAGATTCTGAAGTATTCAGTCTCTTCCACTTCTCCATTACAACAAGATTTGGGATCACACTTGGGAGATTGTTTGGCAGATCTGAATGGATGGTAAAGGGGGAACGCATTTATATAGAAAACAGTGCAAGTAACCATGACCTCTTGAGTTGCTGGTGTGTCCCCAGCAATTCTTTATCCCTGTGAATGTTTTTTTCTCCACTTGAGAGCCACTCCTGGCCTTTCCATAAGGTATCCTTCCATGGGAATTGAGAACCATGGAGCTTAGGAGCAGCTCAGATGCCAGTCCCACCACAATAGCTTCTCTTCTCTTCTTTCTTCCTCTCGGCCCCAACAACCAATTGCAGGTGACCTCCCATCGGTATCACTTATCTTGGGCATTCACCCTTTTCTTATTTCTGCTATTAAGTGTGCTTTATTTTCCTAGCTCCTCCTGGATTTCCTTTAAGGTCAAGGTGCATCCACTTCATTCATTTTAGAGTCTTCTAATAATAAACAGTCAGATGTCTGAATTATTGTCTAAAGAACAAGCATACCCAAAGTTTCCAATGGCATACATTAACTATGCCCAGATTTTCAGTGACTCACAACAGTGATGTTCTTCACTTGTCAGGGTGACAAACAGCTGGTACTCACTGTCACCCTGAAGCCTAGGCTGAAGAGGCAGCAGCTTCCTGGTGCCTGTCCTTCCAATATCAGAGAAACATAGGGGGCAAGGAATGTGACATATCTAAGGGCTCTGTTCTGTCACAACCCATGCCATTTGGCAGAATACGGCACAAGATCAAGTCCAAAGATGGTAGGGAGAAGTAAACACTGCACTGCAAAGTCATACTAAGGCATAGCTCTCCCTCACTCTGTCCACCTTCAGGTTGCTAACTCCCCAAGGAGCGTGACTTCTTAGTCCTCCTAGTTGGTCTAGTGGGGGTGCCACCTCTTCTCAAGGAGCTGAAGCTGTCCATTGCTTGTCCTCGGTTCAGCACGGCTCCGGAAGTTACCTAAGAGCACAACACACAAGCAAACATACACAGCCAAGTAAATGACTATGTTTGCGATGCAGTGCAGTTCTGCATTCCCCTGTCCAGTGTGCAGATACCTATGGCAGGAGGTGGGGGAAAACGAAAGGGAGAAAAAACAGCCGTTGCTGAAATCTGGTTGTAAAATTCAGAGAAGAATAATCCACTGCAATTGCAACACATCAGTACTGGCAAGAGAATTGCCAGTGGCCTTTAGAATCGGAGTTCCGGAGATGAAAACAAGATGTTTGCTACTTAAGATTTTCACCTGCCCATGCTGCTTTTCCCCCACCTAAAGCGCTAATCCTCTGCTGGCCACATCATAACTGCCTCTGCGGCAGGCCTCACTGCAGCGTCCAAATACCCACTTGTGGATTCAGGTGGTGAATGGCCAGCAGGTGTGTCTGAAACAGACAAACAACTATAATCCAGATTTCTCTGGGACTATAAACAAGGAAAAAAAAATGGGAAAGGAAAACGAAGGCTGTAAGGACAGCCCTCCAACATGCAATTGACTTGGCCAAGCACAAGGGTTTCTCTCCACATGAGAACTGTAGAATAGGAAGCGTGGAAAGAGGGTCATGCATCTGCTCTCCCTCAAATGGCACACAGAGGAGGCCAAGGCAAGTCAGAACTGGACAGGGAGCAGGAAGTCGACAACTGGGGCATGCCAGGATGCTGCTTCCCCAAAGTCCAGTGCTCATCATCAGCCCACAATCTGTAAAGTGTTATTATTAAAGTCCTTACTCCACTATTGGATTTCATTCCATCCAGCTTTCAAGTAGATTTTTAATTGTACAATAAAGCCCATTTGTTTGATGCACAGTCCTAGCTTTCTAAATTATGTCTGTTCGCATTCACTCTCATGCACGCTGCTCAGTAATTAGTCAAGTCGATCCCAGCCTTTAGTGCAAATTAACGAGGTTCTACCAGAATGGGTTTCTGAGGTTTTGATGAGACACAAGAATAGTTCTCTCTCCCCTTTGCCCACTCCCATGATATATGATCAATTTCTTTGACTCAAAATGCATTTCCAATAGCCCTCTCTTTCCCGAGTCAGCATCTCTGTTGTAACTTAGACTTCGGGAAGGGAGTCAGTGCCAGGGTAATGTGACTGGAGGAAAATGGGTGGAAACAGAAGTCCTTTATTGTATTTTGCTTTGAATAAGAATGGTAACATTCTGAGCAGAGGCAACAATATTGGTAGGAGCCCCAATCCTCTTCAGGCAGCAACAATTATCCTATCATAGGTATATGGTGTCCCTTACTTCTCTGAGTACTCCTGACATGATAGTGTGGACATAATTAACATATCAAAATGGAGTCCCATCTCACTGACTGTTCAAACAGTATATAGTATGCCCTTGTCAAATGGTTTCTTTTTAACCACATAGAAAGACCAAGTGAACATTTACTTTCCTATTATGTCTTAGAAATGAATTTTGACAGTACCAATAATAGCATTATTTTAAAATATATAGTCAAGGGGACATATTCTACAGTGTCACCAGGATGGTATATTTGTCTTCTGCTTAATTTGCCCTCACTGTGTATTATTAGGAGTTAACACCTTACTTTTGTTTAATAACTGGCTTCACCGCCCATGGCTGACTCCAAACTGATCACTCAGGCCTGCTGATGAAAGTCCTAATTCATCCTTGTTAGAGCAATTAGAGGGAAATTGGATAACCGTGCCACTTCTTGCAAAGGTCTATGTGTAGCTATAGCCTATCCCCCAAGAGGTTAAACAAATGCTCACTTTAGCTTGCAAGCGAAATAGATACTTTCCCTGTAAGTGAGATGGGACCAAATTAATTTAGACTTCAAGAAGTTTTTAAGTGGGAACTGCAGCTAAGCTTCTTTTCTCCTTGTTCCGTGCCTTAGCCTGCACACAGCTGGGTTAAGCATTGTCTGCCGCTGGAAATCAATTATGGTACTCTGCATACACCATGGTGACATGAGCCATCCTTCAACATGCTAGCTTCTTTCCTCCTTGCCCTTGACAACGGCAGCTTGAACATAGAATGCCCATAGAATTAACATGAAAACTTATTAATTACATTTGCCTGGTGGGGATTAATGGATTGGCTGGTGCGTCAGAGGATGGCATTTCTTCTGTAGGTAGATTTTTAAGCAGACTGGGAAAGTGTAAAGGATAAGGAAGAGAGTTGTGATGGTTCGGAAGCTTAGGAATGTGAGGAGAATTGAGATGATTAAGTGAGAGATAAGGATGATCTGTTGAGGCCCAAGTTGGTTTGGACCCAGAGACCAAAAAAGAAGAAACAAGATCCATCAGAGAATACCAAAGTTTCCAATCCCTAGTCAGACATCTCTGCTAATTTTTCTTAGTCTTGGGTGAGTTATTTGATTTGTTGGGTCTAAGTTTTCTTATCTGTGCAATAAGAGCTTTGTAATCTCTGGATTCCAGCTGACTCCACACAGCTAGAATACACTCTACATCAAGGAACAAAATAAATGGGTCTCTTCATGTCAAAGCACAGGAAATGCATAGATAAGTGGCTGTTGACCTTAGCTCAGTTTGAAGTCACCAGGGTCAGCATCTCTGCAATAATGCTGCAGTTCCTTTGGACTTTTTCCCATCCTGCAGCAGGTGATCATCACGGGGGCCGCTACCTCTCAGTTGTGATGTGCATGTTCCAGATTAGAACAAAAGGACAAACGGGAACATCACTTTCTCAAGCTTTCCCACAAGAGTTCTTCCTACATCTCAGTTCTATAAAGATTGCACTGGGCACAAAGCAGATAGTTTTCCAGCATGTGTAAGAAAGGAGACAGAGCAGGGAGGACCAAAGCTGACTCCGCCTGTAACAACTACCCCTCAGTGTCTGCAACTCTCCATGGATTTGCTGTCACTTTGTGGGTCTTCGGCTTGCAGCACGATGGGATGAGTCGGCCATGTTACCCCCACAGCCACAGGGGTCCCTTCCACATGACATCAGTGCAGACAGGTAATTTGTTTTGCCCAGGCATGCAGAGGTGCTACACATCTGCTACAGATAAAAGTGTTTACATGTTGATGTGCTTATTATTGATATTGCTCCCCCTTATCTTGTCATCTAGGAAGATCCCAATTTCTCCAATGGACTATTAAGCATAACTAACAAGATATTCAAATCTTTCCTTCATCATTCTAAAGAAATTCTACAGAGTGGTTCAACTTGCTGAAGCCAAATCTGGTGATGTAGTCAGGAACCAGATGTGGGCCTTGATCCACTCAGTTCAGGGCAAAAGGATGCATGGACCAGAGTCCCCACTGGCACATGGCAGACATAGAGCATTCATTGTTTGCTATCATCATATGCCTTGGAGTACTCTGCCAAAGAGCTGTCATTTTTGAAACTCCAATGGCTATTGTCAGGCCCCAACCTAGCATCTAGCATCCCCATCCTTTTCCTGAATGTGGCCATTCCCTTCCTTCATGATTGCCCTGCAGCCTAAGAGCTTCTCAATTGGCCAAATCCTACATGGCCTTGAAGACACAGTGACAGTGAAGATTTGCCAAGACCCATGGCTTTTAAAGCTCAGCATCTCTATGTTGTGATGCCGGACCACATGGCCGGGTTCCTTTCAACAACTTTTTGTTACATTTCTCTATGATGCTTCAAAGTAGAAAAAGAATAGGGGTCTTTCCGGGCTGCAACATTTGCTATCACTTTTGTGCTGTGGCAAATGTGATAATAATCATGGTGATAGTTTTGCAACAAGGCTCTGTGGGCATTGTTATCACCATCATCATTATCCCTACCACCACCACCATTATCATTACTGTTACTGTTGTCACTAATAGCATTTAACATCCAGGGAGCACTATCAAGGGGCTGAAGCCCTGAAATGTATAATCTCTTCCTACTGAACAAGTATCTTTGAAAAGTCACTGGGATAAGCAAGTCATAGGAACCTCAAGAGAAATGGAAAATTCTTCCCAAGAAATTTCAAGGAAGGTAGAACTGGGGATATAAAAATAGAAGGATTAAGGACTTAGGAAATCTAGTCTTTATTTATTTGGATACCCTCTCTATAACCTTAAGCCAGGTTCCTCTCATTTTAGGGTTCCAATTTGCTGCAATGCACTGTTAACTATAAAGAACACAGGGTACACATATCCCTTCTGCATTTTAGTAACACTAGGGAGATAAATGTTGATCCTGGAAATCTACACAGTTATCAACTTGCCAAAGCCAAGTCTGAGCTGTGGTCTGGAGCAACAGTTTCTCTAAAGTAAAGGGGAGCCCAGGCTGGTTTTTCTTTTCCATCTTCCTTCCTTCCTTCCTTCCTTCCTTCCTTCCTTCCTTCCTTCCTTCCTTCCTTCCTTCCTTCTTTCTTTCTTTCTTTCTTTTTTTTTGTTCTGCTCCATAAGAACTACATTCTCATTTACAAAAAGACAAATCAAGCAATAGAAAGGTAGAAAGGACTAATGCAGCAGGGCTGGCCATAACTGGCCATAGCTGCTCCTGGGCTAGAGTACCCCCTCTTAGCAGCACGTTTCCAGTCACCATTCAGACACATGGACTTCTCCATGTGGTTTGGTAAGTATCTGAGCTTGGCCAGGAGACATGTCCTTTCCTGTATGAAGCAGATTCAGTAATCTAGAGAGCAGCTGGCCAGGAGACATGTCCTTTGTTGTATGAAGCAGACTCAGTACTGTAGGGAGCAGCTTGCCTCTTCCCCCTCCAAGGGAAGAGGAATCAACACAGCATGTTCCTTGTTAAATAGAGCTTAGGGTGTTTAGCCCCTTGGTAATCAGATGGAGCTCCATTTCCCTTTGCTAGGAGATACAGGCAGTAGGAATCCATCCTAAAATACTCTTCCTCCTTAATGTGTTGGGGGTTTACACACACCCCGTTAACTCAGCCATAGATTGTGTTCCTGTTCGCCCAGATCTCTCACTCATTTTCCTTTTCTGCTAAAGACACCACACTACACTCAGTTGTTAGAGCTCTTTGGTCTCCTCCTATCTGTGCTTTTCTCTTCCTTTGCCCAGTTTTCATGATGCTGACCATTTTAAGGAATGCTGGTCAGATATCTTATAGAATGTCCCTCAGTTTGGGTTTTTCTTGTGGGATTTTAAATTTTTCCCTCAGAATTACATTAGAGTTGTAAATTTGGGGGTAAATACCTCAGGCAGGGAAAGCCTCCCCCACTGTGAAGGCTGCATAGAGTCACCATGACTTCCAACTGATCTTGTCAGAGGTGACTACCTGAGCTGGCAGTGTATCACTTCCAATCTTTCAACGCTGTGAGTTATGACTGTTCCCTTACCATATTCTGTCCTTTACCGCATGTCTCTAGATCCAGTTCCTACTTGGAAGGATTGCAGTAGAGCTCCTGTGCAAGGTATCTGCACACACTATGCAGAAGTCTTCTGTAAGGAATATTTGCTCCATCTTTCATTTATTTGTACCAATATGGGCTACTAATTAATGGGATTTCTTTTTCTTACTCAGTGTATTTCCATTACAGCTATTGGGCTCACTCTCAAGATGACTCCTGTGTCCTTTTGATGTGTTTCCATTTCTCTCTCTCCTTCCATTTTCCCTCTTCCTTTTCGTTTTTATAAATTATTTAGCACTTCTTGGCTTTCTAACACTACAATATGCCCTAAGCTTCTATTTCCCAGCCTCGTCTGTACACAGTCCTCCAAAGAACTCTGTTCTGTTCATTCAAGAATGTCATATACAAAACAAAAACAACAACAACAAAAAAAAACACAAGATCTGGGTGTTGTGTGCATGCCTTAGTATTGAACAGTCCTTGTTTCTAGGCCATGTAAACAGATTAAGCTAGAAAGTATATTGGAAACTATTAGTGAGCTTTCATCACTGAGAAAATATCTGACATTATCACGCCATACAAAGAGAAGAGGTTTGGTTTGAGCTCATAGTGTTACAGGTTTCTGCCTATAAGTGGTTGGCTTTATTTTGGGAGGAGGCATCCTAGTAGCTCACACAAGGAATGCATAGAACAGAACAGTTCACCTCGTGGCCAGAAGACAACGGAAAGAGGAAGTGAAAAGGATTGGGTGCCTAACTTTACCCTTCAATGGCACACCCTGCTGATCTGAGACTTCCTATTAAGCCCCACCCCCTAAAGATTCCACTGACTCCCAGTACAACCAAGACCTTTGACACATGGAACTTTGAGGGAGGTTTAAGATCCAAACAATAGCAGAAAGTAACCCATGCAGACACAGACAACTGTACCCACCTACCTGAATGTGGGCTTGCAAACACACACTTGTATCTAGATTCCCACAATCAACAGTAGGACCTTATGCGTGGCATAAATTCAGCACCACAGGACTTCCAGGACATTTTCTATCTGTGCCGCTGACTCTCAACATCTTTCTCTGACTGTGGGAAATCTGGCCTCCATTTTCCAAAGACCATTCTTTGCTCAATTTTAACCTCATTTGAAGCCCCCTAATCCTGTAGTCTCAACGGGCTTTCTGTGCTCCCACCTCTCAGTATGCCGTACACATCTCCTTCATGATATTTGAGGAAATATCAAAATGTCTATTGGCTTACTGCCTGCCACCCTGACATTGAAAGTCACCCAGTGATGATTTGCTCACTGTTATGCGCTGTGCAAGTGTTTCCAGAATAAATGAATGACAGAAGTAATAAGGCTAACTGAAGCCCTCACTGCCTCCATCTCTCTCTATGTGTGCTCTTCCCTGACTTCTCCCCAGCACCCACGCCCATCATTATACGTTCTTTTGTCCTTCAAAGAGTTCAAAACCACTCTTTGTTCACTTTCTGGCTCCCTCACACATTGGAGGGACAATACAGGAAGAAAACGGGGGAGATTTTTGCCTGATTTTGGTTTGGGGAATCTTTTGTTTGCTATGGGGTTTGTGGTTCTGTTCTGCTTGTTTGTTTACTGGCATCTTCTGCCAGTTGGATGCATTGCAAAGGAGAAATTTGGTTAAGAAAAAAAAAACGACCCTAAGAACAACATATAAGCGGTAAGTAGGGATTTATTAGAATGTTGTGGATTTTCTTCTATGTATATTGGCATGTGGTTAGTAAGGTTAGTTTTGATCTGTCTAGACTTTACCATGCAGGTGGAAGCAACCAAACAAAGGGAAGGGGGAGGAGGGAAGGAAAGGAGAAAGGGGGAAGAATAAGGAGGAATGTCTGAATGGGGGAAGAAAAACAAAGAGGAGAGAAGAGAAAAGGATACAAGAAAAAACTGAAGAGCTGAAACAGCACCTGCTGGACTTCTGTAAGAAAGTGTCCTCTGGAGGCTGAAGACACGGCTCAGAAGCTAAGTCCAAGTCTGCAGAAGAAAGAAGTCTGGCTTCCAGCACCAGGCTCCGGAAGCTCACGTTTATCTGTAGCTCTAGTACCACTGCATCCAGCACCTTCTTCTGGCTGGATAAATACTGACACATATCCGCACAATGCACATACTACACATAAATGAATCTTAAAGACGTTTGTGTGCATGGTGAATAGAAGAGAAAGTATCTATTAAAGAGTGTAGGCTAGAAGCACAAAGAGGTCATCGCTGGATCACACACAACCTCATGGAGGTTTTCTGCTGCTCCACAGCAAGGCTCCCCCACCTTGGCCACAGCACAGACTGGACAGATGGCTGCTCTGTGCCCTTTCACATTTCCCGGTCTTCATCCATGTTTCTCACAAAACTTAGGAAAAAACAGAAATCTTTCAAAATGCAACTAGCTGGAGACTTATTTTCTAAAGTAAAACTGGAAGAGATCTATCAAGAGCAGAGACATTAGCTAAATTGCAGAGAATTCTAGGACTCACCCTGTTCCTGGTCCCAAATCCTTTACCCTTCAGTGTGCTTCATTTACCTGAAAACGGCCCCATTTTTAGAACTGAAGCTTTTTTATTTGGACATTCTTCCGTCAGGTTTAAGGGAATCTTTAAAGGCACATGACAAGGCTTCTGCTCCCTGCCCTGCTGATGTCCTGCCAAAACCATGGTGAACATCACCTGAGGCCCTGCTTTTTTAA
The DNA here is from genome assembly GCA_001685075.1 of Bramus lutescens. Taxonomy (NCBI): domain Eukaryota; kingdom Metazoa; phylum Chordata; class Mammalia; order Rodentia; family Cricetidae; genus Bramus; species Bramus lutescens. The sequence continues at coordinate 221,673 of LOEQ01002158.1, read as the reverse complement.
CGGCACAGATTCCTAGAAATCACTCCAGACCCACTGAGTTGCAGGTGCCTTGAGATGCAAGCTTTCTTTAGGTTTCTTTTTATTATTATTATTAAAAATTTCCACCTCCTGCCCTCCTCCCAATTCCCTTCCCCTCCTCCCTTTCCCCTCCCCCTCCCTTTCCAGTCCAAAGAGCAGTCAAGGTTCCCTGCCCTGTGG
>LOEQ01002158.1:192245-210708 GCA_001685075.1 Bramus lutescens | reverse complement strand
CTTCCTTCCTTCCTTCCTTCCTTCCTTCCTTCCTTCCTTCCTTCCTTTCGTTCTCCTATCTACCTCTATCTATCATCTATTATTTATCTGTCTATTTATTCTCAGTATATTATTTTTCAAGGCCCTAATGCAAAACAACATCAATGAAAGACAAAAGCAGAAATGTGTGTATTTAAACTTTTGTACCTAAGTAAGAGAAATCACAGAAGAAGTAACCTCTAGGTTGTGCTTGAAGACAATGAGGAAGGATTTGATAGGCAAACTTGAAAGAGGAGAAAAATAGTGTAAGAAAGCGATTGTCAAGAAATTAAAAGTCCTATTTAATATCCAGCCTGGCAAATCAGATTGAAGACACCAAATGAGTAATTATATGTCTTTTATGCCTGAATTATGTGAACAGATAAATAAGCAGATTTTGGATTATTTGTATGACTGATAAAACAGCAATAATTCTATTTATATTTTATGGGAAATTTGCACCATCTAAAAAGGCTTCAAAGAATAACTTGCTTGCAGAACAATGTGCAAAATCAAATTACAATTTAAAACACACCCACATACAGAAACTCTAATTGTCCTATGAAAGGGAAAAATTGATGCATCAATGATCGTTCCTCGTTAGACAAGTCCACTCTGCTGTCTGGCTCCCCAGCTGGCAGACACAGTAATCTTTGCACATCTAGACTTGGCAAAAATGAACTCTGGATCATTTTAAATCTCTAAGTTTGTTTGGGGAACATAGATACACACCCATTTGGATGTAATGAGATACGTTCTGAATGATAAATGTCAGTTGATTAGTATGTGCAGAGCTTCCATTTAATAACTTTAACAAAAAATTATTTGGCTAGTGTTAAAGCTTAATAAATGTTTTTAAATAATAAAACGTCCTGTATTTATGACTAGCTATTAGCTGTCTTACATGTTGTTATCTGCTAACATAACGCTTTAGATTTAATATGGAATTTATCATTGTTGATTTCCACAGTTGTTGCTTAGGCATAGCTTTGTGTTTTCTTCCTTTAGAGTCTCAAAGTTCTTTGCTAATATTAACAATGAGTTGTCTCTTTCAGAAGCTCAAATGATCTCCACCCAAACACAACTGCACCCACTGAGCTTCTTCAAGGAATATCTAACCAAGTCCAGAATCTACTTCCTGGAGTCTGCCCTGGTGTCTGAGCTCCCCGTCCCCAAGCCTCAAAGCCTCATCCCTGGCAAAATTTAACTTATTTCCATTTCAATCATGCTCCTGAAAGTAGTAAAGCCTGTGTGTGAGTCCTGGGGAAGAGGGGACTTCCTGCATGGCTCTCAGCCTCAGTGTGAGCCTGTCTCTGGCCCTTCCATAAGCGTAAGGAGATTGTTCATTTTATATGGAAGAATCTGAGGTATCACAGCACAGTATGGACTCATGGTACTTGTGTCCCTTGGTGCTAGCTCCCACCCATTTATTGGAACACACACACACACACACACACACACACACACACACACACTTGAACCCTCAGAAGAGTTATCTTGGCTCCTTTAAGAACCTCCAGTGAAAATTCAATGATTGTCTCTGTGGAAAATACGAGTTCCCCCTAGTACAGCATGATAAATCATGAATAATAATAGCTCTTTCCAAAATAATCTTGAGGCAGAAGTGAAATCCAACCGAGAAGGTTGTTCTGAGTCAAACTGAGGACCTGGATCTGTCTCTTACCCTGCCCTGAAATTGCGAGCGCTGAGTCATTCCTTTATCACTGCTGTTGACATAATGCATTCTTCTTACTATTCAACTGTTAATCCCTGAATGGCTGTATTCCTGTCTCTTTATATCTCACCATGCTTTCAGTCAACAGACCAACTCTCCCCTGTCCACAGTGAACTCTTAGTCTGCTGCCCAGATTACAGTTCCAAGCCTTGCTACTGTCACCACCAAAAGTCAGAACCATGTTTGAGAGAGATGCCTCAAAACAATATCTTAGTATGAGTGGAGCAGATGCAAGTTTCTAAATCACCCTCATTTTCTCTCCATGGTTGCTGGAATTACTAGAGATGAGTTTTTTATTTTTTTTCCTAGACATAATCCTCATAGTATTTGTTTGTCATTTTCACAGTATAAAAACAAATTGAACTCTTTATGTCTAGACACAAGGACCCTCAAAACCACCACTGTTCTAACCATAGCTCACCATCTTGTACTGTCTGCGACTGTGATTTAATTGCTAGAGATGTGGAAATCTTTCCAGGAAAGTATATCAATGGCATAACATATTATCTTAGTAATATTTCTGATTCTTAGTAAAGGGCATAACACTCTCTGGAGGGCCTGTTTCCCACCCTTGGGTTACTTGGATATTGCACATTTCTGCCTACAAAATTCTGCCCATTCTCTTGAGAACAGCTTCCTATAATGGAACAAGTCATGACCCAGCATGAAGCTTTCGAGTCATTAAACTAAGTTTCTCAGACCCCAAGTCATCGTCTTACCCACAAGTCTGTGCTTTGCTTCCTTTTGATTTATGGTGCAAACCAAAATCATAATTCTATTTTAAAAGATCATAAGGCAGATTGTTTCATTTCCTCCTTTAGAGTATAATTACTCCTAATTCCACAATTATTTTGCAAAGTGACAGCACAGTGATTAAGATCGCTTGCTTTTAGCGAATTTTCTTATCACCAAACCCTATAAAAATTTAACTTCCTCCAAAAATTATGACGTTGTCGGGTAATTTTCATTGGACAATCTGGGGGACTTGAAAATTCTTTGTGACTAGTTCTCTCTTACTCTAGCATGTATATAATTATAATTAATTGCTTCTCTGCATATTTCCCTTTTCTGTGGGAGAAAAGAAATAGTTTTGGGAAAAATAAGAACAGTGAGAAAAGAAGGGAAGGGCCCTTTTCTTTGTTAATTACACAGAGCTCGCGCCTGTCTAGGGTACAGTCAGCATTTAAATCAGTCATCTTTTCAAAGCCTGGCTCCGAACAGCTGGAATGTGCAATGAGACGTAGGCCACAGTACAAAGTCATGGCATGGCATGGTTTCAAAACCAGCAATCCAACACACACACACACACACACACACACACACACACAAGCACGCATGCACGCACGTGCGCACGCACGAACTGTGCATTGAATTATCCGAGGGGATGTTATTAAAATCTGAGTTTTCCTGGCAAGAGTTGGTAAACCGAAGCTCTTAACCTTCTCTAAGCCTTAAGTCAAGTCTGAAACCTCCAAAATCAGAAAAACAAGTAGTTCCACCAGTGAGTCAGGGTATCTGCCAGGGACGCCATCATTGCACACACTTAGCAGTTGGAAAAATCAAGCTGCATGGCTCAGGAGCTTCATTTTGCTCTGAGCCCGTGACTGAAGATGAGAGGAGAAGTTCAGAGCAAAAGGCTGTGTCCAGTGAGCACATGGCGGCTATCAGGAGAACAGATTGGCCTGGTCATTAGGCTTCTTCTAGGCACCACAGCCAAGTGAGTTCCTGTTATGAGACAATTGTTTCAGGTTAAAAAGAGACCCATACTTGCTTAGTCAATCACAAAGGAAGGCTTACAGACAAAGAAGCAGCCTGCATTTGATGGAGACGAGCAGGACGAATAATTCCTCATACTTGGGTCTCTTAATTATCTGAGATTCAACACACTCTGCTTGACCTCTCCTTCATTATTTCTAACCCTTGCTTCCTGACTTTGGACAATGGAAGCTGGAGCTAAAAGTCGGGTGGAAGGCAAAGAACACAGCCACAAACTATTTCTGAGGGGAAGTGCCAGTGATGTTCCAAAATTCCAGCAAGTCATCGAGGTTGGAATCGCTGTCCACTTCTCAATGTGGGAGAGAGAAACTGAAAATCGTCTCATGGGCATTGAACATCAGCTATCAAAGGGTGTCCAAGCAAAACTTAAGCGAACCCAAGGACAATGTGCTGAAAGAATTGTTCACAGGCAACCGTTTCACTGGCAAGAATGGACACAATTCTTACTATGTGCCTCAAATTCTTTTCCATGAAATACCAAGGGAACTGAGAGATATAGCCATTTTTCTTGAGTATTAAAGACTTTTATGTCAAGATAAAAAACACTATACAAACATATGTAAAGGAATAAGGGAAGAAAATAGGGCCATACACCACTGTCTTCATCAGAGTTGGGGGACAGACGATAATTGCTGTTAAGCTCTTTGTGCTCCTAACCCCAAACCAGCCCTGGTAGGAGACAAATGAGCTCCTCTTTTCAATGTCACAAATAAACCACTGGAAGTGGGACGCTGTGGTGACTTCTATTCCAGCATGAAGACTTCCTGGATGCTTTTCCTAAAACACGTTCTTAAGATTTGATCTCCCTCAGAGTCCTCAAGCCCAAACTTTACAAGGACAAACATATGTCCTGGGAATGACTGGTGACCCATTAGAGAGTCAAGTTGCACCCATGATGTTCTGGAGTGGGCAGACGGTGGCCTGTGGTAGCGAGGGCACCCATCTTCTCCAGAAATTGATTGCTGCGGTTCTTCCATTAATGAGCCCCAGGATCAAACCAAGAAGCAAAGGTGGAGCGTGCGATTCCAGCTGCCCTCAGCCTCTCACCTCAAGGTTTCGGAGAAGAAGCCCCAATGGCCCAGCTGGGCGGGGAGAGGCGTTCCCCCTTGTCTCTCTGTCAAAAAATAAAATAATAATAATAATGGTGGTGATAGAAAGCCCATTATGGCCGAAGGGTGAAAACAACATTTCCATTCTAAAGCCCATATGAGGCATCAAGACATCTTCCCATAGAAAATGATGAACAGCACATTGGAAAGTGCAAAGTCTATTTAATCAAAGCCTTTAAGAAGATCAAACCTAATCATAAGATGTTAAAAAATATATATATATAAAAGCAGATAAGAAGAGCTTTTGGCTGCATGACCAGAATCTAAAACTCAAGAAAGTGCCTTTTAGATTCTACCACAGCAAAAGAAATGTATCATTTTTTTTCTTCCTCAGCAATTCAGTTTATTCAATACAGTGGGTTCAATATAGAATTTAAACAGCACAGCCAGTCGAACAGTCTGGAGGACCAGTGTGTACTGGCCAGTACTACATTCTTCAGATAGTTTGTTGTTGATCATACCTGCTTTTTTATTTTGATTTGTTTCAAATGTTTAAAAGAGAGGGAGAATAGAGAGATTCCACAGTCTGTGAGTAGATGGCGTTAAGAATGAAGTCCAAGGAAGACACAGGTTTGGAATCTCTATTATATTTTTTCTCTTTTTAAAGCATGTACTTATTTATTTATTTGTGCTTGTACACATGTGTACATGCACACATAGGCATGCCAGGACATAGACAAGGAGACCAGAGATTAGCCCTCAGGAGTCCATTCTCTCCTTCCCCTTTCTAGATCTTGGGAACGCAACTCAAACCACCAACCTTGGTGGCAAACTCCTTTACTCTCTCAGCCGCCCTACCAGCTGATTGCTTTGTGGTTTTGAACGAGCAAGAACAAGCCTCATAGGATCACTACATAGACAGTGGGGTACAAAGGGAACCCATAAGCAAGACAGGGTGGAAACAACAAACTAAGAAGTTTGGGCATTTTTTTTTGCTAGCATTCATATATCAGACACATCAAATCCTCTATATAATTTCTGTGAACTGCAGGAAATATAAAATTGGGGCATACTAGCACCATTAACTACAACCAAACACTTCTGCCCACCACACCTGAGCAAGGTCTTTTTAAAACATATGTAGTTCTCTCAATCCCTTATGGCAGGCATTACTTTAGCTCATTTTGTCTCATTTGCCTAGAAGTTCAAATAATTCAATCTGTGCCATGGAGTTAAGGCAAACATGTCAAGGAAACAAAAGTTCTGTTCTTTCCCTTTCTGAGGACATCCCTCTACAACCAGGAGAAATTTCTAGAAATTTTACAGAAAAGCAGTTGTGTTTTCATGTACCTGCTTGCATTTTATGTGGACATTTGGTAAGTGTTTACATTCAAAGGCCCTTAGCAATCTGTCCACGGTGTCTCTTGGTATCTGCCGTCACTCATAAAATAGTAATAATTTTTTTTAAAAAGCTGCCCTCCACAAACTTCAGTGATGGTCAAGTTTTCACAGATTCTTATGTCTAAAGAAAGGGCCAAGGACCAAGAAAGACTCCTCAGAGGCTCTTCAGTTTTCTCTTGGCATCTTCTGTATCTCAGCGCCCTTTTGTAATGTCTTCTTCTTCCAACATGTTGCCAGGGGACTGCTGCTCAGGCTCCTTTGATAAAGGTAGCTGCTGTCGTTACTAAGTAATCCACGAGATAATTTTCTGGGCCTCTTATGCCCAACTAGGAATGGCTCTGTGCACAGCGAGATGAATGGACAGCTGTGTAAAACACAATGGAGCATGTGTTAAGAACATGTTGTCCACATACATAGAATCTGCATCAACAGAACCAGTAGTCATATCCTATAATGTAAAGTTATGGTAAGGAAAAGAGCAAAACAAACAACAAACAAAAAAGACAATCCTATGAATTTATTCAAAGAAACTTTCCTAACAAGAGCTAAAGAAGAGAGATGCCAAAATGAACACTCATACAAAGGAAATTATTTCTCAAGTTACAGTGAATCAGGCTCTATATAGAACACAGATTTTGATGTATTTACAGTTTAACTGAGAAAAATCAATAACCCATTATTAAACAAGAAGAAATATATTGACGCAAACAAGAGAAGACCTCTTATAAAATGTACCACCAAATTTCAAATGTCATGTAACCTTTCCACCTCCCTGGGGAAGGAACTGCCCTACAGTGTGAGGCAAAGAACCTAGAACAAACACAGAGATCAGTCAAGCCCAGCAGACACACTGGGCGTTGCTCAGGAAGGTGGAAGTGTACCAGCTCTTTTGCTTATGCTTCTGTCTATCTCTCTGCTGCTCAAACCTGCCGCCTCCAAAGAAGGCAGTAAAGACAGGTAGTGAGGAGCCTTTGGAGAGGAGGATGGATGCTGAAGTGCTCCGAGTTCTGTGAGTAGCAGAGTTTGTCCTGATGCCTGAGCCCCTAGGAGCATGTGGATCTGAGGAACATGGGCTATTCTCTATAGTCTCTTGAGAAACACTCATTTTTATGATAAGAAAGTCCATTTGAAAACTCATGGTGCATTAAAACTTTCAAAAACTCCAGCTATTTTAGGGAAGTCAGAAGTCACCTTTAATCTCCCTTTATCATATACACATAAACCAAAGTACTCGGAGATTACAAACCCAAATTCCACAGGAAGCAATCAGCACACTGGAGACCAGGACAGAGACGGAACATTCTGGATTCTAGCATATTCAGACACAGTGGTCACCTTAGTGCTTCTTGCTACTGTCTTACCTCGGCCATGAGGTCTTGTTTGGGGAGAAAAGGCTCTTCAGGTGTTGTGAGTAGCCTTTATGTTTTCAGCTTTTCCATACTCATGGCTTAATTTAACCCCCATAGCAAGCCTTCACTGGTGGCCACATTACTACTATTACTTTGCCAAATCAAGGATTTGATTTAAGGGAAGATGGGTCTAATCTAATTCCCAATCTCTTCGCATGAAATCATGCTCTCAAATCTGGAACACGGGTCTTCAGACATAATTGACATAAGGAAAGTATGTAAGATACCTGGCAGAAGACACTTAGAAAGCAAATGCCTGGGAAGTCCAGATTTGATGTCAAGCACTCAACGCAGACATATAACTCTAGCAATCTCCCAAAGGCCTATTGGGTCACATGGACACCTACTTAGCTCAGGGCCCATCTGTTGGATTGTTCTGGTTGTTTCCCATCAGGAAAAAACACCAGGGAAGCAGGATAGCTTGGTGCATGCCTGCAGTCCCCTCGTTACCACTCTTTCTTTTCCTTAATCCTTCCCCTTACCACTGTTTTAGAGATTCAGTTCCGACAAGGTCTGCGTCTGTGCCCTTTGCTGATATTTCATTTTCCTGGGTATTCACTCCTTGTTTCAGCTCACCTCTAACTTTGAATCTTGTTTTCATCCCTCTCATCATTGCCTCCTTTGCTCTCTCCATTATCTTCCCCTTCTTCCTCTGATTTTCTGTCGTCTTTCCTTTCCTGAGATAGAACAAAAACAAAAGATTGAAAATGGGAACAGCCCTTTTGCATCTCCCTGAATGATTCATTATCTGATTTTTTTTGTTTACACTCTTTCAATGAACTTCACAAGATCTATCGTAACTAAGTACCCCATTTGTGTCAAATGTTCTTTTGATACATTGGCACTGCCTAAATAAGCATTGCAGAGTACCTTTACTCTCTTCTGCAGTTCACACGCCTAGTGTTTGGGTTCTTAGATGAAGAAGGGAGAAGATACAGAGAATGGGTCTGCAGGAAGGGAAGGCACACAGAGAACAACCCTTCACCCACTCCCTAGTTTTTTCAGACCTTTGTGTTCTTAGGGAAGAAGAAATAGATAGCAATTTGACATTCTATGCACACACACACACACACACACATAAGTAGATAGCAATTTGACATTCTGTAGATAGACATACACACACAGAAAGACAGAGACAGAGAGAGACAGAGACAGACAGGGAGACAGAGACAGACAGACAGATATGCATAGACAAAAAAAATCACATTCATCAGAACTTTAGTGACCAGAAGCCACGACCCAGAAATGCAAAGTAACGTGTTAAGATCATAGAAGCAACCCATGGTTAACCTAGGTCTGGAGTCCTGGCATCCTGCTACCTGTTCTGCTGTGCTCTTTTGACTGACCCATCGCAAGATGGAGCTGTGAATCTTCCTAACTTCCACTTCCATACCATTTTTGGTTCTATTGTCCAGGAACGTGTCTGAAGTCTTCTTGAAGCTATTTTTGTCTTCAGTGTCATGCTCCTGCGCAGAGTCTGAAGCCACTGGGAAAGAGGTAAACGGGAATGAGGTGGGTTTATTTCTGTGCTCTCTCAGACCTCTGACCTCTTTCCTGCAGAGGAAGTCAGAGACCTTGGGGCTTAGGAGAAAGATCTTGAGGTGAAACGGTCTCTGGGCAAGACATTTGTTTGAATTTCCCAAGAAATGAATTGTCTTTCCTTCCTAAGGAGGAGTTTGGCAGCAGAAACCAATATCAAAGGTACTCAAGTCCCACTCTGGTCAGGAGCACCCATCCGTCTCTCCCACACCACAATGGAGACTAGCCACTGGATTGTTTCAGCCAAGAGCTCTGCCTGCTTCAGACTTCTGATTCGACCCTGGCAGACGTGGGGACAGACTGCCCAATGAGATCTGAAATGCTGTGGAAATAGTCTGTGGAAACCAGCCAATTGCTTGTGTATGTCCAGATCCTGAGATTCAAGACACAGCCCCAAGGGTCCTGACTCAGGCAATCAGGGCAAGTTCTGGCATTGTTCTGGGAGTGATTTTCTCTGCCTTTGCCAGTTGTTTAGAATAGAGATTTCCAAATTTCTCTTAGAAATCAAAAGTTAGTAAAGGTCTTCTTTTTTAATGATCTTGGTCCCCTCCTGTTAATTTCTCAGCAACAGTGATTTTTCATCTCACCTTGTACTTAGTATCAAAGAGCCTGGCATAGAAATAGACAGGAGGATGCAGATACAATCGCTGGCCCCTGGTGCAGGATTCTTCCTACTTAAACTACCAGATACTAGCTGCTGGAGGGATTTGCATAATTAAAGGAGCCTACCAATGCAAAAATTGGGGTGACTGCAGATCAGAAAGACCCTCTAAGGGGTGGGGTGGGGGAAGCTGAGAAGGTGAGGAGAGCTGCCATAAAGGGAAAGTGATAGTTGGTGCCATGGGGAAATGAACTAAACTGCTCCCTTTCTTCTTAAGGAAATTATCATTTCAACTTTACTCTGTCTTCTGTGTGGCCACTTAGAGGAAGGAAGGCTCCCAATCTGCATTTAAATGGAATGATTTCAGGAAGCACAGAACAGGGCAAGGGCTTTTGGACACCCCACCCCAGCCCCTTTAGGAAAAGGCCTTAGATGCATTAAAATTGACAGCTGCTCTCTGTGAATGCAAAGGGCTACATTACACCCCCCACCCACCCAATTCCTGTGGCCCTGGTAGACCGCAGGCTTCTGTGGTTTGACTTAGGGGGATGGAGAACATCCCCTACTCCAAGGAAAGGATCCTGTACTACCATCTGGGTTTCTACTACTCAATTTAATAAAACTCTTATCTACGTCATTTTAATTTTTTTATACAGACATCCCTGGAAAAGGGGCAAAACTATAAGCTGCTGCTGTTCATTTGCATCTAGATGTGACTAGAAGCTTCAGGAAGAGATTCTCATCCCGAGAACTAATATTTCAAACCCTGCAGCTGTCAAGTATGAACTATGCTAGTTTCAGGGACTGCCCCATTGAGCAAAGGAGTTAGGAAGAGTACTAGCATCTCATCCATATGACCCTGACCTGAGTTCCATTCCTACCTTCCATTGCAGGTGACTCTTGACTGCCTGTAACTTAAGTTCTAGGGTATCCAACACCCTTTAATGGACCCCAATGGGTGCCCTCATTCATGTGAACATATAATCACACAAAGACAAACATATATACACAAATAATGAAGTTAATTGTTTTTATTTTTAAATGGTCACAACTGGTTGCTTTTTCCACCAAGGAAAAGGGAACTCAAAGGGGGGGGCAGGAATGGGAGCCAGCAGGTCAGAGGAGTGATGGGATCCTTGGAAGAGTGGGAGGAGCTTGAACAGGAAGCCCAGGAGCTCTGAAAATATGCTTCCGTGGCAGTTTTATGGTTTTCCATTTTTGTCGCAGGCAGGTTCTGTCTCTGATGGATGGCTCCCACTTGACTTCTGGGGATAGAAAGTGCCTCCACGCTTATCCTTGCCGTCATCCAAAAGGGCAAGGAAGCGGGGAAGGAAGCATTAACCTACAGAGGGATGCTTTTCCTTCCAGCCAGCTGCTCTGCTGCTCAGAGCCGAATCAAGTCAAGTGGGCCCCTCTATTAAGATCTTCACTGCAGGTTGCTTAGTCAGCACAAGAAGGACCAAGGAATGGGCCTTCTCACTAACACTATTTTTATATCTGGCATGTCCTTGGGTGGGTCAAGGGGCAGATGTCTCTGTCCGATGCCTATTGATGGACCACCCAGCTTGGTTTGTCCTGGTAATTACTTTGGGATCTAGCCTGCAGCTACTTTCATTACCTGGGGCAGGGACAGCCATGAAAAACTCCTCTGAATGTCAGTTGGGTGCAGGAAAGATGAAGGGTGAGTGAAGGGCATGTGGAGAAAGGTGAATGTGGGCTGAGTGAGGCTGTGAGAAAGGATGCTGGCTGACTTGCACCTACAACAGCTTCCAGAGAGATGAAAGGCTTGCCAGGAGGGTTGAACCTGTGTTTCCCACTGTGAACCATTCACAGGAATTAATGGTGGCCTTCAACAAGAGGCATTCATTGCATTCACCCCATGGAAAGGTCTTTATCCAGATCTCTGAAGACTCTAATGCTAGACTCTGACTTCACTGCACAGGTCTTAGAAACTTTCACTGGTGTCACAGTTTTCCACATGGGAAATGCCGTCTCTCGGGGGGAATGTTAGTGATGAGTCTGTTGGGATAGCCCCCAAAGGTGACCATCCTTGCCCTGACCTCCTGCTGAGGCCTTTCAAGAACTGACCATTTATTTCTCCAATGGGATTCAAGAGAAAGGTGCTGGTGTTCAGCAGCTAGGAGCAGCATCTGCCTGGGAGACTAGATAGAAAGGTAGGAAAATACAGGTGCAGGGAAAGGGGCTCCTCATTACCATGTCTGGTTGAAGCCCCTTGGTTGAAACCAACGGAGAAGAAATTCAGTACAGTTAACATTTGCTGTGAAGGTTCTTAGTAAACATTTTGTAATGGTCTGCTCTGTCCCTTTAAGAGACAAGCCATACCCACTCCCTCCCTTCTGCCCCAGAGGCAAGCTTCCAGGCTGAGTACCTTCCTTTTCCCATAGGCAGCATCTGTCTCTCCCTTCTCCCCACTTCTCCCCTCCTCCCTTCTCTCTCTGCTCTTCTCCCCTTCTCCCCTTTCCCCTCCATAACCCACTAAATTAATATCCAACTTCACTCTTCATGGTGTGCCTATCCATGTCTCTGTCTCTCACCTGCAGCGTGACTCCTTGCCTGGGACCAGCTGCCTTCATAGACCTGTGATGCGGTCTTGTGGTGTGCCCATCTCTCTGTCTCTCACCCACCATGAGGCTTCCTGCCTGGGGCTGTGGCTCCCTGCCTGGGACTCGTGGCTCACTGCAGCTACTTGGGGAACTGCGCCATCCCTGCCTGGGACTGGCTGCTCTTGGGACCCTCTGCCCACTGCCTGCCACCACTTCAGGGACCTGTCATGTGGTCTCATGGCCCGCTGCCCACTGCAGCCACTTGGGGACCTGAAGCATTTTACTTAAACCATAACACATATTCCTTTATTATATGGACATTTAATGTTTATATAGCAATGAAAGGGGGGGCACAGGCCTGAATGTATATGATCTTGGTTAGGGCTCCATTCCTTTGCCCAGACATTTTGTGGCTCACAAACAAGACTGATTCAGTCTTGGGTCTTGATTAGGTACATTTTCTCTGGCGGTTAAAGAGTTGAAAGGCAGGAAAATTTTGTGCATAAAAGGTAGCAGTGTGGAAATCCCCAGTACTACAACCAGGAGCATACCGAGTCAGCAGTTGAAGAAACGTTTTTGTTGGGGGAGAGGAAACACATGCACACAGTGGACAGGCAGAGGAAAGGATCCTCTGCAGAGCAAGTGGGGAACTCAGGAATCCAGGATCTCCAGTCATTTATTACGGGCTAAGGTTCAAGTCTCAGAAGAGTTTTTCTCCCCTAACCTAGAGTTGGTCAGTTTGAAGAAAGATAAGATGGTTGAGGGCCCAACTGCTATCCTGCCCATCCTGCTCAGGCCTTACTGAGAAAGTCTATCAGCAAGGGGGGCTGTTGCCCTTTCCCTTAAGAGGCCAGTCTTTTGTCTCAGTACTAGTGGGTGAGGAAGAAGTTTGCCATCTTGGAAGCTCATCACCTTTATTACCTAGCCATTCGCCCTCTCCCTATCTGTCTGCCTACCAGGGATGCTGTCTACCTCCTGATCTCTCGAAGACTATTAAGTTAGTCTACAGGGAAGATGGCCTGTCTCCCTTCATCCCGTGAACACAGAGCCTCATTTTACCAACTGGGATCCTATCAGGAGCCTGATCTCCTTTAGGTTCCTTAGCAACCCTTTGGAGATGACAACTCCAAAACCCATCACACATCACAACGCTTTATGGGACTTTAAGGACGAGGGAATGTGAGGGGTTTTGGAGAAGCTCACACCCTCACTCCTGAGTGTGTCTTACACTTTCCTAAGCATCTTCCTTCTTTTAAGCTTTGTGCTTAGAAATCTAAGATGCCCTTAACAAATCCCAACTCCATTTCTCACTGGCCTTCCCTTTAGGGAAGCCTTTTCTCCATCAAAGCCCAGGATCTGATTTTACCTGTGATTACAACCTACAAGATTAAGGTTATTCTTCAGCTGCCAGGAATTCTGTCTTCATCTCTCTGTGTCCCCACTGGCACCTGGAATAGACCTGCAGGCAGGCAAGGAAGAACCATGAGATGATCATCTCATAGTTTGTGGATTATTTTTAATTTGATCTTTCCGACAAGTCAGATCCCAAGAACCCCTGGGAACAGGAGGTATCAGAGCCTTGATCTCCTGGTCCTTCCTGCAGAAACCTTTGGAACCTTTGTCACTTAGGGTAGCACTGGAGGGCTAAAGGTGATCCAGGATTTGATGGTCTGTGTAGAAGCCATCCTCCATGTCTGGGTATGGAGACACAGATGAGATCCTCTTGAAGTGTCTACAGTGACTGCCCTGTATCTTCCATCCTCACAGAGGACCAAGGCAAGTTCAGGTCCTCATGTTCTGTCAGAAAGACAGCGCTGGGTGGAGAAGGGGGACATTGTAAGAAAAATGGAACTTCTGAGGCCGCTTTCCTTGAAGAACTGAATGTTTCCAAGGTTGCTTCTCTCATCCATTGTCTATACCTTGAGACAGGTATCAGAAGCCCTTCCCATGGGTCAGTGGACAGAACCACTGAGCTGACTCATTTAGTTAGGCAGTCGTTTATGCTGGGCTGACCTCATGGGTAGATCGATACGGTCATATTGGTAGTTAAAGGAAGACTTGCCTTCTGGGATCTTCTTACCTCACAAGGGCGTGACATTGCCCTGCTGAACCTGAAGTTAATATTTACAAAGCAAACTCCTGGAGTTCCTGTTTCCTGTCATCCTAACACGGAGCAAACCCAAGAGACAGGGACTGAGTGGCCCAAGGTCACAAGGCTTACCAAAGCAAAGGTTTAAAGATTAAACTCTCTGCTTGCAGAGTGAGAGTTCCCAGCCACCTTCTGAAGGCAGGCAGATAAGCAGACGTGGATGGAAGGTAGAAGCCAGGTGTCAGAAATCTCCAGAGGTTAACAAAAAAAGAGCTGTCCCTCCTGCTGCCACCATCATTGCTGTGTGGTTGGAGAGCTGCTCCCCCATGTTCTAGCAACAGTCCTGGCAGCTTTGCTGATCCGGCTTATAGACAGGGACAAAAGACCTTCTGCCGGATTGGCCCCTTGAACTGAAACAAAGACAAATTTTCCATCCCTGGCTTCTCAGACACAATGCTTGGCATCTCCGCCTCCTAAAGGACTGATAAAATTTAAACTGGGAAGGGTTATAAGGAAAATCTAGTCAAGGGGTCCAGCCCCAAGCCCAGATCCCCAGTATAAAGGAAGGGAAACTGAATCTCAGAAACCAGAGGTAAAGTGGAGACTCTGGTCCCTGACTTCCCAACCCCTGGTTAAGTGCAAAGCCTTTCTTCAGGGAGGGAAGTGGTTGGCTTTAGGACATATAGCATCTATTAGGTCAGACTGAGCCAGAAAGAGCTAGATATTGATTGTGAGCCTTTGGATTCTTCACAACTGTCAATCTTACTTTTCCCGTGTCTGACATTTGCTAAATACTGGAGTCTGATGATGTACATTAGAAGAAACCTCTCCACTCATTGGCTCTCTCACATTGTGCTCCCGAGCAGCCTCTACTGAGCACACCTTGCGAAGCTAGAGGCCTCTAAAGAACAATTTGCAGTGTCCTTGCACACCGCTCGTGGGGCTGTGTCTCATCCCTGAGAACACCTAGTCAGAATTCCTCTCCCTGTCCTGGTTTTCTCCTTGACTCTCCTCAGGCCCATTCAGAAGATGCAGGCAGAAGCAATCTGTGTTGAGAGTAGTGGATCTGCCTATGTGGGCTGGATGCAGCCCGTAGATGCAAATTTAATATGGACTCTCTACAGCCCGTAAATGTTTTGACTGGGGACCCAGAGCCAGCTGGGTTTTGCGTCTGGAGGTGAATACATAACTAGGGTCACCTCCTTAGCAGACAGGGTTCTGTAAATAGAAGTAGGAGCGTAAGAGAGAAGGCTGTGGGGTTGATAACATCTCCAACTGAGGAGCCAGAGTGATGATTTCCAGGCCAGGAGTCTAGGGCCTGACTCAGCTCCAGCTTTATTTTATTGTGCCCAGTAAAACTTGACCATCCCCAGTGGGGTTTTGCCAGGGAATGGGGAGCCTTCAGGCTCTGGTTAGGTTAGGATTAAACTGCTTACTCTAGCAAAAGAGAAGTAATGAGACTGACTGCTCTCCCATTTACAGAAGGTAAAAGGTCTCACCAGCAAAGGGAGATTGGGTGAGGTGAGGAGTTAGGTAAGGTTCTTGGTTAGCAATGCTCCTTAGACACTTAAGGGCAAGCACCCTTACCTCTAAGGCCGTGACATTCAAAGGACAGAGCAGAATGTCTTGCTGGGGCTCATTGTCTTTCAGTGTCATCAGAGTGGGAGGGCAGCAGTGAAGAGGAGAACTGGGGTCTTCAGGAATCGTACCCAAGCATCTTGTGGGCTCTTATTCAAGTGGCAAGCCACTCAGTGCTGGCTCCATGCAGGGTCACATTCCTTCGGAACATCTCTACCTCCCTTTGGGTGACCCTCCGATAGAGATTGTCTAGTCCTTGTTCTTACTTCGGCTGGGAAGAAGATGGCTGCTCTCCTTAGGGTGCATAAATTCTCTTCTTCAAGCATTTCCATCTGAAATGCAAATACAACTAAGGGCAATGCCTCATCAGGCAACACATTATCCTGGCTTAATAACAATCAACTGAGAGAGGAAAAAATGAGGCTTAGCTTTCACAATAATGATATTATCTATCATTTATTGAATAATTATTACAAACTAGGCATTATGCTAAGCTCTCTCTCTCTCTTTCTCTCTCTAAAAGAAAATCCTTTGTTTCTTTTTTAATCTTCACAGAGTCAGGAGATTGACATTCTATATGCCATTCAACAAGGCCAAGGTGTACCTGGGGTCACACCACAGGTTAAAGAAGTGTCCAATCCTGACCAGGCTACCTTCCTCTTTGGTACAGAGGCTCAGGGATTCAGCAGAAGTCCTGGAAAGGGGAACACATGAGCAAGTAGTACAAATTGTTCACCAGTTGTCCTTCGAGTCCCATTGACCCTAGCGGCAGCCTAGATTCTGACAAACTCTCCTCTGCTTTGTGAGATCTCAAGTGGCTTACTTGTCATTGATTGTCACTCAAGTGATGGCCCAGATTCACGAGTCCTTCCTCCCCCTTATCTTCAGGACCCTTTCAGAGTTGCCTCTTCTTAGAAATCTCCCTGAGCTTTCCCTTCACACCTGTTTAGCCTCTTCTGATAGGCCATGGGACCATTTTCCACCGTATGTTAGGGCCCACTCAGCCTTGCTCTTGAAGGCAAGACATGGGCCCCTCCACTGTTACATATTCACAGATTCGAGAGCTCTTAAACATTCAAGGAGGAAGTGGAGTTACTGACCTAACAATAAGGTTCCAAGTCCCGTGGAACACAGACCATACTCAAGAGGTGAGCTACATTCACATCTCGCAGTTCTCAACTTCAGGATAAAGCCCAGAATCAAGGTCAGTGCTTCATAAAGAAAACCACCAGGGACAGAGAAACTTTTGAAAGAAAAGTATTAGTCACTCTGGCTTACATTTAAAATAGATAGCATGGTGCTCACCGGTCCAGCTTCCAGAAGGCTGAAAGGCTGTTTTGGGCTTCCCTTGGGTCAGTTTTGCAATGGAGACTGAGAAGGCCAGAGTGGGTGGCACTCCTTCTGCAGAGGATGTAGATTCATTCTGAACTAGTTCTAACGCCATGGAGCAGTAGTGAGTCACCATGGCTATCCCAGGACGGTGCTCATAGTCCAGTGAGCTGGCCAAGAGCAGATGAGTTTAGAGGAAGAACATGAACCTTAGAGCCATCTACTTAGGTCCTGACCCTTTCTGCAACGTAAGAGCCTACCAACAGCACCCCAGGAAGATATGGGGTGGAGACAGTGATGGAAGAGGCTTATCATTGTCCTGATATAAACATCCCTGTAAACAGACAGTGATTGCGCCAACGTTTTTCTTTTGTGCTGACCAAAGAAAGTGTGCGCCCATTTAGCTTACTCTTAAGTTTACCCCAGCCCCACTCCGATGCTGTAAAGCAAATATCATGTTTCCTTCCTATGGTGGAACATTTTGACACCTAGTTGGGCTCATTTGACCAGTTAAGTGGTGGCCAGGAAGGGAATGCAAAATTCATATTGATGTGTAAATGAACTTGGGACAGTGTTCAACAGTGGCAGGCCTTGTTGCTCCTCCGGGCTCATCCCTATCTGCCTTTGCGGTATTTTACACCAGCTGTATTGAAATACAGTAGAAGAGTGAAATGTGTATATACTCAAATTGCATGGCATGATAAATTTGATTTGAATACATGTGTGTATCAAGCAAATACATGTTTATGTCTATACGTATGGTGTAAAAATGATTCGCACCACCAAGTTTATGAAAGCTTTTATTCTTACACACAGTTACATACCCTCTCACTTATGGGCAATTGGGAATGATAAGGGCTTTTAAAATCCAATGTGTGGACAAATGTCAAATGAAAAATACAGCATTGGTGTGTTTGTGTGTGTGTATGTGTGTATGTGTGTGTGTGTGCATGTGTACGTGTGTGTTACAAGAGATGCATGAAGAAGTCGGAAGTTGAGATCAAATGTCTTCCTAAATCATAATTTTATTTTTGAGATATATGTTGTAGAATATTATTTTAAGATGTGTTACATTTGTTTATGCTGTGGAACATTTGTTTAATGATGCAAAGATGTATTGTATTCTTTTGTGCTGCATTTGTTTAACTCTGTGAAGCTGTGTTACTTTGCCTGTCTAAAACACCTGGTTGTCTAATAAAGAGCTGCATGGCCAATAGCAAGGCAGGAGAAAGGCTAGGCGGGGCTGACATGCAGAAAGAATAAATAGGAGGAGAATCACATTAGAAAGGAGGAGAAGGAGCAAGAAAAGAAGGAGTAAAGGACGTCAGGAGCCAGCCACCCAGCTACACAGCAAGCCTCAGAATGAGAAGTTTTT
>LOEQ01002158.1:168277-191236 GCA_001685075.1 Bramus lutescens | reverse complement strand
ACACAGCCCTTAGCCCTGCCACGTTACCAGCTGCCACTCTTACCAGCAAGTGACCTGGGTCCCCTCGTGCTAATGGAACATCTCTTCTCCCTGAGTGTCTTCCTCACCTGCATAGGCTTTTGACAAGTAGGCAGATATTTTTTCAAAGCACTTTTGTTTTTTACTGAACAAAGGAAAAAAAATGTTCCTGTCATTGTTCACTGTGCTGATCCTTCCTCCTATTAGCTCTGCCGAGATGCACCCAAAGAAAAAGAAAATACAATTGCATACAATTAGCAATGGAAATTATTAATAGGAGCAAGAGATTCAATCCATTCTACAAGTAATTCTGCAGTGATTTTAGTAATTGATAGTAATTAAACACTAATTAATTCATTTCCCAAGTAATGTATTTACTTTATTTATGGGTATTCACTTTAATTACACTTGTTTGCATTCCTTGGGTTAAGTAATACAAATTTGCTCTATTTTCTGAAAATGTTTATTTGGGCTTCTTTAAGCCATTCTTTGAGAACCTGTGGGAACAAAGACTAAATGCTTTCCATTGCGGTTGGGCACATTGATTTCTCAGTTTGGAATGCAATGCTAATGGAAGGTGAGGCTCCACTGCCTTCCCAGTATGGCACTTGGCTCCTCACCCCTGGTTTTTGGTTGATGTCTGGCAAATAGTTTTTCTGGGTGTGTACTGGCAAACAATCCAACCCTAGGCTTTTGGACTAAGGAATCTCTGGGCCTTGTTTAGGAATGTGTATGGTGACCCTAGAGAGATATTTCAGGCTTGCTCTATTCTTGGGACTGAGGGTTTGGTGGCTGCTTCAGTTAGGCTTCCATATATGGAAGAGAAATGCAAAAGTCACGTGTTCAGACCTTTCCATGTCCTTCCATGGACACTCACTTGTCTCTGCCGCTACTAGCCATGCAGTTAAGTTTTACACAAGGCCTGAGGGACCCCATCCTTGGGATGCAACCTTTTAGCAACTCATTCTTCGACTGAGTCTAAATTGTTCCCTTTGAGAAGATTTTTCTTCTTGGCCCCACCTTTTTCAAACTGTTCTGTGAATAGGGCCATGGTGTCCAAAGGTCCTTTCTTGTCCACGGGTCAACCTGTTTGATCTGTTTTCATCTCTTCTAGAAGATGCTAATGGCCGTGGTCTGAATATCATGATAAGTGGAACTGATCTTAGTCAAGATTTTATATTACTAATAATTAAATTTACATGGATTGAACACATAACAATAATGACTCATTTTGAACTGTTGGCCACCACTAGACCCAGCAAGCAGTGTGCTGGATATTTCGGAGATCTATTATGAAAGAGACTCAAAGTCATGAAGGAAGTTTGGAAATCCCAGCCAGACACCAACTGTCTAGGAAATGATATTTTCTTGGTCTAGTTTACAATGTTTCTCTTTATTTCTTGTTTATTTTCTTTTTAAAATTATGTGTATGTATATTCTTGCCCAGGTGTGTACATGTGAGTGCCCTTCCCCAAGGAGGCCAGAAGAGGGCATCAGATCCCCTGGAGCTGGAATTACAGGTGGATGTGAATCACCCAACATGGGTGCTGGGATTCCAACTCTGGTCTTCTGCCATATCAACAAGTATTCTTAATGGCCAAGCCACCTCTCCAGCCCCACTTCTTCCTTTCCAATCTTAAAATATTTCATGGTCAAGTAAAGATTAAAAATATTCCAGGTATACAAAATGATGATTTGATATGCATATTATGCCTTGTGTATGATTTCAAAAATCAAGATAATTAGCATATTCATGACTGCTCCTCAGTCTCTACATCAATCCTCTGGACCTTTCCATATTATAACCAACTGTGCATGTCTTTTGCCCAGAATCTCCCTGTATCTACCATGCTCCAGCCATTAAAACCATCATTTGTTCTCCTACTTCTATAAGTTTTTTTTAAAAATCGATTACTTATTTTATGTATATGGATACTTTGGATGTATGTATATTTATGAACCACTTGAGTGCCTGAAGAAGGCATCAGATCCTCTGTAACTGTAGCTATCGGTAGTTGTAAGCTAGTATATGGGTGCTGGGAACCAAACCCAGGTCCTTTGAAAGGGGAAGCAAGTGCCCTTAACCACCGAGTTATCTCTCAGGCCACTGAAAGTTTGATTTTTTTAATATTTATTTATTATGTGTACAATATTCATTCTGTGTGTATGCCTGCAGGCCAGAAGAGGGCACCAGACCCCATTTCAGATGGCTGTGAGCCACTGTGTGGTTGCCGGGAATTGAACTCAGGATCCCTGGAAGAGCAGGCAATGCTCTCAACCTCTAAGCCATCTCTCTAGCCCGAAAGTTTGATTTTTTAAATTAGATTCCATATAAGTAAAATCTTTCTAATGGTTCTTGTTTTTCTGCATCTGGTTATTTAGCTCAGTATCCTCAAGGTTCATCAGTGTCATGATGAATGGAATAAGTTTCTTCTTTCAAAGGCTGAACAACATCCTATTATATAAAAAGACAATTCCTTTATTTGTTTATTTATTCATATTTTGGTGGATACAGATTTTTCTGTATCTTTGTTATTGTGAATGAAGCTTCAGTAAACTTGAGGGTGCAGATACCTCTTTCGGGTATTGATTTCATTTCCTCTGTGAATATATATAAGTCTAAATGTAAGTTATATTTTTTGAGCAATCTCCTGTTTTCCATGACAGCCACAGAACTTTATAACCCCACCCACAGTGTATCAGGGTCCCTCGCAAGCACTTCTTACCTCGTATCTTTTTAATCAAGCCTCTCTAACAGGTATGAGGTGATATCCCATTGAGATTTTGACTTGCATTTCCCTGGTGGCAAGGGCCGTTGAGCACTTTTTCATATAAATGATGTTTTACTCCAGCAACACAGGAGCAAATTGGTCAGAGGTCAACAACAGACATACATATGCCAAATATGTATGTGAATAGAAATTCGCCTTCAGTCGAGGTAAGTTATCTTGACAGCAATACATTGTCAGTGCATCTGTCCTTCCAGTCCCAAGTCTGCTCCTTTGTCCTGGGAAAAGCAGACCGTGGTAAGAAAGCAGTGATTTGAGTAAGAGAGACAGAGAAGGGAAGAAGAAAGTGCCCTTTGAGAAGTGCTCAGACTATCCTCTGTGAGAAGTGGGTGATAACTGTGCAAGATAAAATCTCATGTAGACTCAGTCCCTGCATTTGAGGGGTTTCCCCATAACACTAAGCTAAAAGTGTCACTTTCCCCACTCTGGAGCAGAGGGGGGGGGCAACCAGACTAGACAAAGGCACAACCAGAAGTTGAGTCTCTGCAGCAAGCCCCTGGTTTGTTTACTGGTCCTTGTAGCCACAAATATCCTGAGCTCAAGTCTGGAGCCTCCCAGAGGAAAAAGTAACACACAGGAAAAGGTAAGGTCATGGGCACCACCCAGAGCTTTCCAGAAGGCATGTGCCAATCAGACCTCACCTCTTGTCATCTCAGGGCATAGAAACTGTGGCCTGGCCTGATTTCTGGTACTGCACCTCTCCAAGGAGGCTGCCCTCCTTGTATTGGAAACAGCCCTAGACTAAACATCCAGGATTGGAGTTGGAGATGTCAGAACAGTGTTGTAAAACAGGATGGTTCAAAGTCATGGAAGATACCCATTGCCAGTCCTAGAGGAGCCAGCACCTGTAGGAGACTTCTGATACACAATAGAGAGGATGGTTACAGTGGCTGACACTCCCTTACCTGCTTGACGGGGCCTAGTGTCTCTTGGGATGCTAATTCTTGGCTTCTAACTCCCCTCTTGCTGCTGTTTGCTCCCTTAGACACCTCCGCCATTCCATGAAATCACTCCTGCCTGGCCGTCTGATGAAGCTGCAAAATAAAGGACTCCCAACTCTGCAGAAGTGAACATAGTAGTCACAGCAACGTGTTTGCATCTTAATGACAATCATGTCCACGTGTCTATGTGCACCCGCCGCCTTGAGATGACCGGCAGGCGGGTGAGGCTTGCTGTCATCTGCATGCGGCGCAGCATTTGCATCTGCTCATCAGTTCGAGATCCAGAAAAGGAGCTTTTGATAGAAGAATCCCATTACTAGTCAGTCGGCTGTGAAATATTGTACCTGTGCCATACCTTGTAAATAAAAGACTATTTTCATTATCTATATGTACAAATCCCCACCCCCCCCTTGCTGGCTGCCCCAAGGGAAATCTCCTGAGAATTCCTCAAAAAGCCACAGGGGAGGGGCAGAACCCATGATTCTCTGAATTTAGTTTTTCTATGAACTGGAATAAGATTCGGGAGCAGAAAGCTTAACATCTTTTGCAATTAAGGAAGGAAAGAAGGAAGGCAAGGAGGGAAGGAAAGAGGAAGTGACTACAGTAGACGTGGAAGAGTTTGATGCCAAGTTACACTAACGAAAAAATAACGATAGTGGATATAAAGTACACATGACCACAGGTAAACTTGGCTGTCTTCTTCTCATCCCGTATCCTGCAGCCTTTGAAGGGCTGGCATTTGGGTACTGACTGCAGTCACATTCTCTTGAGGATTTGGCTCTGTGAGGGTAATGGTCACAAAAGTTTAAGAAAATGAGACTCTAGTCAGGGCAGCAGTGACACACGCCTTTAGCATGTGCCTTTAATTCTAGCACTCGGGAGGCAGAGCCAGGCAGATCTCTGTGAGTTCAAGACCAGCCTGGTCTACAAGAGTTAGTTCCAGGATAGGCTCCAAAGCAGCACAGAGAAACTCTGTCTTGAGAAACCAAAAAAGGAAAGGAAGGAAGGAAAGAAGGAAGGAAGGAAGGAAGGAAGGAAGGAAGGAAGGAAGGAAGGAAGGAAGGAAGGAAGCGACTCCTAATGGCTCCAATGGAAGGAGAGTGAAGAGTGATGGGCGTTGTTGAGAATTAAACCTGTTAATACATTTGTTGCTACTGATGAGCCTCTGCCTGGGTTATAGCTAGATCCTCTCCACATTCAATGGGAGTAAGTTTAGATAAGGGAGATTTCTGATCCAGAAAAAAAAAATGGTTGGAGTGAATACTCACTATTGAAAGAGAGTAATCCAAATTAGCGATTGAATGGTGTTTCCATCATTTAGTCTAGGGAGGAAGCCAAAAATTCTAACCAGCTTTCTGACCAAATTAAATTTTGTAAGCAAGAGCCTAATTACTGATAGGCTCTCATTGCCATGAGAGAGAACTGGGGCAACTACATGAGCCAGTCATATTCCCCCACACAGTGAAACACCACAGCCCTGCAGTGAAGCAAACAGCGAAAAATCCAGGTTCAGATTCCAACTTAAGGATTCAATAAATCAATATAAAAACCAAGAAAAGTTTTAGTTCAATATACATTTATCCTGATGCATGGTGGTTCTGTTCTTGCCATCCCTATATAAATGTCTTTATTGAATTTCCTTCATCTCTACTCTTTCTGTAATTCCTGCTACTCCAAACACCCAAGTGAGAATCAAGTGCATGAACGCGTACACGCTCACTTATCTGTGTCCATACGAGTATGCCACTCCCCAACACAAAACCAGCTACCTGTCATGCTTGTGCCTGACCTGGCTCTCGGTACTTGACACGAATGATGTCCCGCTTCCTCCCTTGATTACTGAGGTCCACACTCTCTTTTTCCTTTGTTTTCTCCCAACTATGGGGAATTATGTGTACTAAGAGTCAAGATCTGTATCATCCAGTCTAAATGATCAGTGCTTGCGCTGACCCTGGCTGCTGGCAGTAGGCAGATGTGTCTTTGTTCTCCTTCCTTTTTCCGGTCTTACTGAGCACAGACATTTACCATCCTCCCTGTATGTATCATGCTCCCTGTATACTTCACTTAGAAGACATCTAACTGCCTCTCTGTAAATATGGTCATCAAATTTAACTTCAGCCTTGTGATCGTTTCCAAGCACTACTTACAGATATTCGATGTCTTTCTGTCCTTCTATATCTAGAAGTCCGTACAAGCGTTTTCAACCTGAGATAGCCCACGGTTAGGGGAGTGCTCTCCTAGCATAAAAAAAGAATCCAGATGCCATCCCCCATACCATATACAAACAAAATTCCCCCTGTATCCCATAAAATAAAAGGAGCTTTTCAAATATTCTCTTCCCCATGGACTATGATATTTCTATGGCCCTGACCCCAGATCTTCATCCTCCTCCTCCTCCTCTCTAGCAGTAGATTTATTGCAACTCTTATAATACTGGCTTCATGATATTTTCTTTATCTACTCCCACCACCACCTAAATTCAGTCTCTCATTATGTCAGTCTGAAGCCCAATTAATAAAAACTCAGGTTCAGAAATTGAGGTTCAACCTGAAGATCTGAAAAGCAAAACAGCCAACCACTGGCTCTTACGTCAACCTTAGTCTGAAAATGGCAATCCTATGTCCTGGAATCTCAGAATGAGACTGTGTCTGAGAGCTATCTCCCGCCCCCACATTTTATATTCCTCTCTAGGGCAAGGATTAAAGGTGTGGGCCACTGAAATTAAAGACATGCACCACCCAATTTCTATGGCAACCAGGGTGGCTACTGGGATTAAAGGTGTGTATTGCCATAACCTGGTCTATAAGGCTGACTGGTGGGACTGTTTTGCTCTCAGATCTGCAGGCAGTCTTTATTTATTAAAATACAAATGAAATGCCACTACATTAGCCAGCTATCAGTTGCTATGCTAGAATACCTGGGACAAATAACTGAAAAGGAAGAGTGGTTTATGTTTGCGCACGGTTTCAGAAAAGCCATACACATTTACTGTAGATGTGAACCCATTCACTTACAGCGTGGTCAGAGTAAGACCCATGTGTTTCTGATTGCATGCTCATGTGCGCCCATGCTGAAAAAAAGTAGAATGAATGCTTTGGACCACATGCTCAGTGACTTCCTCTCCCTCTCTGAGTGCTTTAAGACACCTGAACATAGAAACCTGTCTGATGTCGCTCTGAAAATGTCTGGCTGCAGGAAAGTGCTGCTGAGGCCAAAAGAAATCCATGGAAAGTAGACAGATATAAAAACCGGGACCAGGGCCAAGCCAGGCTGCCACCGGTGGGAATATGAAATCCCACCCAAGAATATGCTGAGAGCAAATAGATTAAAACTTCAGAAATCCCAAAGTGGTTCACACACACACACACGCACGCACGCACACACACACACACACACACACACAAGCATGCACGCGCACACACAAACCATCTTCCCAGATACACAGCATTGACATGGCTGACGTGTAGAGCTCTTTCTCTCTCTGTCTCTCTCTCTGTCTCTCTCTCTCTGTCTCTGTGTGTGTGTGTGTGTGTGTGTGTTCAGGGCCATGAGAAATATGAGAATGACTGAATGAATGAATTCAGGGCGCCCTGATAAACTCCCCAGGGATAAAATCCAAAACGTCTGCTTCTCAGAGATAAACAGCAAGCTTTGCTCCTCAGAGGCATGGCCAGTGGCTGAGCACCATGCTAATCTTCTCTGCACCAAGTCCCAGGCACCAGAGCAAATATGCATCCAAAAAAAAAAATTTTTTTTAATGGAGGCAAAAAAGAGATTCTTTCTCACCAAAGGCAGGAAATGTGAATTTAAATGTTCTCTGCTGTCTGCATGAAAGCAACCAAAATTGATGTTGTTTCAAAGAGGATGTAGAACTAGCAGAGGAACAGATGAATTTGGCTGTGCAGATGAAGCCCTCTCCCTAGGTAACAAGGTGGGGCTGGGCCAGCTGCCAGTGAGCCTGAAATACCACACACTCCCCCCTCCCCCCGGAGTCATGTGCCCGCCTTCAGCAGCGCTTTCCAGGCCAGCGTGTCATTTGATCTTCCAAGCACCGCGGTGAGCTAAGTGGAGAAGCCATTATTTCACATCTACAGAAGAAGTTAACTGGGGCCCAAGAGAGCCCCAGACAGGCATCCATTTCTGTTACACCAAATCGAGAGCCCTGGGCCAGTGATCCCCTGAGGACAGACAACCATTACCTGAGAATGTATGGCAAGTCAGAATCCCACTCTTCAAGTGTGAGGTAGACCTGAACTTCTGCATTGGAACTGGTTCCCAAGTGAGCCCAGGGCCACCAGTTTGAGACCACTCGGCTCGGGAACCCCCATCTATACTGAGGTTGAAAGACTGGTCCACATATCCAGTAACAAACTCTTTCTCTGATAAGACATGGTTTAAACCATTAAACGCAAGAACAGTTGTCACATATGAATCTCAGCGGGGAGGGGGGGGTTTCAGTTCCCTGACACCTGGTGGTCAACTCAGTGACTCTGACAAGAGTTTATCCCCCTCCTCGGGCTTCTGAAGCTACTACATCTGTGCAAAAATCCAACACCCACTCTCTGGGAAGCAGCTGCTCCCAACCTCCGGATAAAGAGGCCCAGAGAAGATGCCTGGCTTGGGTTTGTTTAGCTCTAGTGAAGCCATGTCTCCACAAACAGCCTCAGCCGTCCTCCAGGGCTTACTACCAGAAGAATTTCATTGGCACCATCATTCCCAGATTTTATTTTCCTTCAGGATCTCAACCCATGGGGCCTGGGGACAGAAAGCAACTGGTAAAGTTGCTTGTGTTGAAAGCATGAAGGCTTGAATTTGAACCCGAGACCACACATTAAAAAGTCCAGGCATGTTGACTTATGCTTTTAAGCTGAGCACTGGATAGGAGAGAGGAGGGAGAGGAGGGTTCCTGAGGCTGGCTGGCCAGCCAGCCTGGTCTGTTTGTAAAGTTCTAAGCCAGTGAGAGACCTTGTCTCAAAACAAATGTGGCCTGCATCTGAGGAAGGGGACCTGAGGTCATACACACACACACACACACACACACACACCAAAAAAAAAATCTCAACAAACTTCATCCCAACCTTCACTCCCTCCTTCCCTCCTAGATTAAGAGCCTGGGCAAGTGTCATTCATCTGGCCTCTGCTTTAGTTGTGGGGATGCCTGAGGAAGAAGAGCTTTACATCCCGCATTCTAGAATAGGCTGAAGACTAGATCCTAGGTGTCCTGGCTTCTGACCACACACTTAGGTATTGGAGTATACTGCAGAGGCCTGTCCCCTGGTCCCCTGGTTCTTTCTCATTAAGCAAATATGCCACCTTCATTCAATCACCTAAAGCAGATTCCTTTGGGGTTGCATGTCCTTCCTAGCTTCAAAAACACCTTTGAACAACTGTACACATTCCTGAGACCAGTGTTTAACACCTTTGACTTCAAATTATCTCTCAGCATTGTAGGAATTTATCGTCTGTGACAGTCAGATGACACGAAAAAAGTGTGACTGGAATATGGTGACAGGGAGACACCGGAGGTCAGAGAAGATTCCCAAGGCAACAGTGGGAGTCCCAGAAGACGACTATGGACTGACACAAGTTGTACCAGAGCCAACCATTCCCTATGGTGTCTCCAGCACCCTTGGACCTACTCTGAGACCTTGCCCTGACTTGAGAACTCCGATGTCTTCAGAAGGTCAGTTCCCCTCTCTCCACACTGTTGCCTTACTGGGCAATTATTGCTAAGGCTGCAGAGCCACTGCGAGGCCATCTAAAAAGAGGCCCAGTCAAGCCAAGAAGACTCAGCTAACTGCTTTCATTGCCCTCAGTGCTGAGCAGGCTCCCCTCATGCAGCCTGTCCTCAGTGGGTACCCTGATCTCCACTCTAAAGCCTGTACCTTGGCCCCCAAGCCAGCCCTAACTGCTCCTTCAGAGATTACAAACCTCCAGGAAAAATTAAACCCTTACCAAACAACCTTTAATTTTATCCACTTGCTTTAATGAAGGTTCCGGTGTTAATGACCTCAGAGGCTTTAGTCTGACAGTTCTCCTGCTAACTAAACCCTGAGCTACACCCCCCAGCGCTGCAGCCTGGAATCTTGAGTGTTGCCTCTAATCTTATTTTCTATTTCTGGGCTATATTGCATTAGCACCTTTTTATTTCTCCTGGCATGTTTGACAGTGAGTTCAGGCTAGTGAGAATCATCTCTTTGTGCTGGCAAATGGGAATTGCATCGGTTGTTTTAGAATAATGACTTATAGTTAAAATTACCCCCGGGATGTCATAATTACATGGTCTCAGCTTTCTTCCCTGACTAGGTAGAGAGGCAGCGCTCAGGTGCTCTGTAGGAAGTTGCTTAGAGTGGAGGAGAGAGGGAGAATGTACAGGTGTGGAGGCTGTGTCCTCCAGAAAAGCAGGAAGATAGGGAACTGGACTAAGTGGCATGCTGTGGCGAAGCAGAAAGGAGTCCCTCACCCTTCTTCATGCTTCACCATCCAGCAGGTGCCTGCATCTGCTCACTCAGCAGAGCCAAGGCACCAGCCTAGTCAAGGGTGGGATGGTTTGCAGGATTCCCAACACTCTCTGGGAATCATCAGCATCTGAAATTTACAGTGGAGGCTCACCTTCGACCTCACTCATTGAACATATGATCTCTGCTAAAAGGCAAACATTATTTGGAAGGGCTCCCATCATCACCATGAATAACGGCAGCTGGGTTGATTTGTGCATGTTCTGTTGGAATTTGTTTGACGCTCACTTTTAGCGACTAGATCTCAGTCACAGTAGGCGCATGGTACTATAGTGGGATTCCATCCCCTTGGCCGGCAGCCCCTGCATGGACTTCCATTGAGGAAGGGTGCTATCCTCGGCTCTGACGCCACCTCTCATCTAAACTTCCCACAGCAGACTACTCTCCAGAGCCAGGGAGACAGAGAGGTAGAAAATGTTGATTCCTGCCAAGGCAGAAAAACAAGATCAAGGTCCGGTCATCCAGAAGAGGACTAGGGCGCTGATCAAAGAGGGAAGTGATGGTGGCCAGAGAAGGACAGAATTGGAATTAGGATGAGATACATATTGTCAAGGCAAATCACACCAAGAGCCTTGGGCTCCGAGGATGTGAACCAGCCCTGGAATGCCAGCTCTGTCACCACCACCTGCTCTCCTGAGGTATATTATTTAACTTCTCAGTGACTCCATCTCTTCGCTCTAAAAATGGGAACCAATGCAAAGCCTAAGTCCAAGTTTCTGCAGAATCTAAATGTGAAATTTGGCACTCAGAACAGTGTCAGCATGGGACTTGCCTTTAAAAGGCAAAGGAGATTAATACTATCTTCAGGTGGTTTTCCGAGGACTCTCCGTCTCTCTCCCCAACGGCTATTGTCTTTTTCTTACCCTTTGAAGGAGTATTAAATGCCACATCCATCCCTGGGGAAGAGGGTTAGGGGAAGAATGGTAGCTGGATCAATTGGGTCCCAAGAGACCACAGCGAAGTGTGATGGGTGAGTCTGGGAGGGTCCCCAGGCTGTACTATTTGACAAGAAGGTGAACAGGAGACCAGCCAATGTCAGAAAGAGAGGCCAGATGTGTGAGGAAGATGATTAAAAATAAAAGAAAGAAAAACCTTTTAATCTCTGTAATTACCGCCACTGGGTCCCAGCACAAAAGAGGAGGTGTCTTGAAGATCATCTTCTCTTTGTTTTTCTCTCCATCAGAGATACCTATGACTTCCCCAAGGTTTTTAAAACAAAATTACATTTTTTTCCCAAAGCAGGGCAGACCCAGACTACAGGGATGAGCTACCTCCCAGCCTCCCAGGATTGCAATTGAGGCTGAAGCCAGGGTACAGCAGGCCCTCTCTGCAAATGACACTAATTAAGACAGGGATTGCTGGGAAGGCAAATCTACCCCAACTCTTTTGTTAAAACCTTGAACGTTCCCCCAGAGGCTCCCCATCTGCACATGTGGGCTTTCGAGCTACTGTGGCAGCTGTCTGTGGAAAGAAGCATCGTGCATGATCCATTGCCCCCATCCCAGATCTGTCACCTCAGCTAATGTGTCACCTGAGAGCCTGACTCAGGTTTCACCTGGCTTTGGGACTGCAGTCAGCACCCAAGAGGTGGGCAAAGAGGCCAATGTTATGTCATGGCCAGACCTAGGTGGGGAAAGTACTCCGCAGGCTAGCTTTACCTGCAGGAGTCAGGCTTCCTGCCTTACTGCCTTTGTCTGCTGTGCTGAAATGCTGTGTGTGCAGTTTGCAAGCCTGGGATGGCGGAAGAACTGTGGGGCTAAAGAACTTTTAAACCTCAGACCTCACACAGATGCCATTATAGACAGGCCACAGAAAGGGAATGTCTGCCTAGCAACACCCGCAGGTCAACAGGAGTCTTGAGAGAGTTGGAGAGCGTCTCCACACAGCATGGAGGTCAGGTTCACACGAAACTTTCCAGCAACATTGGATGGACAAGAATGCTGCTAGAGAAGGCTCCTGATCATGCTCCTGAGCCTGTGGCTTATTTTTTTTTTAATATTTTAGTTGACACATGAAAATTTTATCCACTTATGGGGTATAGAATGATGGCTCCAGACATGTGTATATTGTTTAATGCTCTGGTCAGAGAAAGCCTCTCTCAAGCATTTATCATTTTTTTTTTGCAGTTAAAAACATCAAAAATTCTTTCTCGTGGTTCTTTTGGAATATACGACACAATGTCACAATCTGTTGTCACCTTGGTCATAGCACAGCTGAATTTCTATGTGACAGTAGTAGATCACGTCCCAGTCATTTCCCCCGTTCTTCTCTCCCCACTTGTCCTCCTTGCTTCTGGCAGTCACTCAGCTCAGCCTGTAGATCTACATTTTAGATCCCATATGTGAGTGGGGAAATACAGAGCTTGATTTTCTGCGCCTGGCTTACTTTACAAAGTACGACACTGCGGATCGCATCCCTGGGAGGGACTTCCGAAGCCCTACCTCTCTGTGATGCCACCCTGAAGACCCCAGTCCACAGGGAGTTCTGCCTCCTCCTCTAAAGCTGCTGCGGAAGTCCCTCTGGTTCAGCAGTAAACTTCAGCGTCCTTTTCACGCGCATAGATGTCTTGCTGTCTCTTGAAAGGTTAAGATCTTTGGGGCTCCGTGCTGTGTATGTCTCTGTGTATGAATGCCTTTGTGGCCCCTAGCCTGGAACATGACACATTTTCTAGGCTACAACTCAGTTTTCGCCCAACTGCTTGAGTTGTGCTCTTCCTTCTTGTCTAAATCTCTGGCTATTGTGAAGACCCTTGGCTTCTTTATTTCTCAGGATTGCTTCTCCCTGATTCCCTTCCTACAGATATTGCAATATCCCTTTGCAATTCGTGGAGGCGCCTGAGCAGAATGTTCTGCCTATGCCTTATTCCCTTTCCGTTTTTGGTTCTGAAGTAAGTTCCGTGTTCCTTTGATAAAAGACAAAGGCAGGAGGGGATAAGCTCTTTTAGGATTGACAGCTAGTGTTCGTATCCTGATTTTCCACTAGCAGTCTGATTCAGGACAGGTCATTGCTGCCCTGATCCTCAGTTTAAGCATTTGTTACCTGGATGAGGGACATCTCTACCTGTCGAATGCCTGATGAAGACATGCTAAGTGCTGTGCTTGGCTGCTAAGTGCACAGAGGCCGGAATTGTGTGCGTGAGTCACATGGGGGCTACAAAGAGGTCTAGCCAGTTCTCGTGAAACTGTTTAAATCATTGTGTCTTAAATGGAAGGAATTTTTAAGAAATGACCCCTCTCGTCCCCAAATCATAAGGGATCTAGTGACAGCTATACCAGCTTCAAGCCTGATATCCCAGGGCTTCTTGGGGTTCATTTTGTTCCCTAACATGAACTCCCAACCCTTCTGTATTTTGGAAGCATGATCTCACCCCACCCCCACCTCTCTGGAAATGCCCTTCAGGACCATGCTGCCTCCTAGGTACCCACTGTAGGCTGGGACCCCCTCGTGCAGGAGAACACTTGTCTGCCTTCTTGGCATCTGAAAGCTGTGTCGTGCCACTCTCTCTCGAGATGGCAATATTTCTGCCGTTGCTCTGTTGAATACGTTTTTTAAAGAAGACTCCCTCGGCCGCGGCTGCCTCACTTTCTTTGTGGTTAGATGCAACGGCTGGAATCTTGCACGTCGCTACAAGTCAATTTTCCTTTAATGATGATTTTACTTGCTCTGAAGCTTAACGGAAGGAAGGTTCATGCACCCGGGGTCTCGGCTTGCCGCTGTCAGTGGGCCGAGGCAGCTGTTCTATAGGCAGTTGCACCTGTTTTGAATGTCATCAATGTGGTGCTAATATGCAAAGCGATTCCTGAGGCAGGAAACCGGAACTGACAGTGAAAGGAACCGCATTCTGGATTATAAATCATTTTCCATCCGCCCAGGCACTTTCTTTGGGATTCAACAGAGGAAGTTCTGCAGGCAAAGGGACCCTGCAGAACTTCTGCTCTTGTGTGGGGAGGAGGGGAATCCAGAGGAACACTGTTATGTTTGGGCAAAGAATTAGATGGAGCTGAAGTGGCAGAGAGAGCATAGGCCAGGGGTGGGGGGAGGTGGCATATATTAGACAAATATGCTTGAGAAAACATGCATTTGCTTCTACAGCCATGGCCAACAGCATTTGCAAGGGAATTTAGTGGAAAGTTCTGTAAGGGTTCCAACAGGGTTCATCTGAGACTAATTCTAAAATCTGTACCTTCTATTTCAAAACACTCTGATTTTTTTTTTCCAGAGCTAAGGGTAGCCCCCTCCCCTTTGAGCTTGTGAGGTAAGTGCCCTGTGCCAAGCTATAAATCAGTCAGTCCCAAAGCATGTTTCTCTCACTTCGAATGGGCCTACTCCCTTTAGCAAAATATGAGAGGTAAAATTTAGGGTCCAGAAAGGAACAGTAAGCACCTCCCAGGTTGTGAAGCTGGATTCCTTGACTTCTACAAAGTTCAGAGGCCAGTCTGCCTCAACTGTCACACTTCTAAAATGGGTCCAAGCTAGTTGATGAGGTGCAAGGCCCTGTGAACTTCTCCCTAAGGAGGGCTTTGCTATTTGTTACGGCTATGCTCACTTCCTATGGTTTCACACAAGTGGCTGGATTCAGTATAAAACAGTGAGCAAGGACATAGCTCTGAAAACAAGCCCTGTCCATCACTGATGCTGCAAGCCCACCTCTTTTTAAGGCAGGGCTCAGACTAGACTGGAACCTGTAGGTCAAGGCAGAGAGCTTACATCTGTCTGGTTGTGATGGTATCTAAGAATTTTCTGGAAAGGTGGTAGAGAATAATGAATTTAGGGTGACCGAGGACAGCAAGAGCTCAAACAAGAAGAGAGAGAGAGAGAGAGAGAGAGAGAGAAACCAGCCCTTGGATATGCTATTGCTCTTGCACAGGTTAACAGTTCAGGTTGCTGCAGGCCATAAGTTCCTGTGATATGTGAGGCTAGACATTTCCTATGTGTGAAACTCCTATCAACATCTCATCCACAGAGATCTTATTGTAGCCTCGCGAAGTTAAATACGGGCTGGGCAGCCAAGACTGGGAGGCAGGGGTTGAGAGACACCTCTGCCAGTAACGGCGTTTCCTGTGCAAGGACGAGGAATTGAGGGCTGATTTCGGTGTGAAAACGAGGTCTCCTTAGGGCTTGCCCAGTCTGTAAGAGAATTTGTCACAAAATAGGAAGATGGAGAGTAATAGAGGAAGATATGTGACATTGACCTCTGACCCCTAACACTTACACAAATGCATGCTCATGCACCCCACACATACAACATGCACACATGCAATCATACCTCTCTCTCTCTCTCACACACACACACACATACACACACACACACACGCATACATGCACGCACGAAAAGCTAAATGAAAGCATACATACCTAGGTGGCAAGTCACAAATTTAAGATGTCAGTGCCCTAAATGCTAGAGGATTTGAAGGCAAGGGAGCTTATTACAGTGTGAGACAAAAAGAAGAGGAAAATTAACCTAGAACATGAAGGACTGGAGAGGAATCAGAAGGAATCTAGAGAAATGAATGGCAGAATCAAGAGCGGTGACAAGAATAAACCTCACAGCATCACAGTGTGGGAAGAACAAAGAAGCAGACAGTCTGAGGATACACACAGACACCTTGAGCAGAGCATAATAACCAGGAGCAGATGACCAAAGCTGTGGTTGTGTCACCATGGAACCCCACATTTAAAAACTCCAGAGCTCTGGTGGCATCCCTGTATGTCTGAGACACAGGGAAGGAACAGAGATCAGAACCCACTCAAAGATTTACCATCCACACCTGTGGGCCTGTTCTCTTGCAACAGATATTTATTTAAACCAACACTAGAGGGGGTAGCTGCCAGCGTGTCAACCCACAGGTGTCTGGGGGTAGCAAAGTCCCACAGGTGACCCCTGCCTGCATTTGGTGACAGCTGAGTCTCTTCTGTCCTGATAATGACCCTTAGAATCAATCTGAAAGTCCAGGTGTGTAAAAGTTTTCTATCCTTTCCCACAACCCTGTTTCATAGTACAATAGCAGATGAGTCCCTCTGGATTTCCCAGGGAGAGAATACAGTTATTTACTTATTGGCTTTATTAAAAATGCACCCATTACCTGAATGCCTCTAGGCAACAGCACAAAAATATACTTTTGAAAAGATGAGAATTCAATTAGACAGAGATGTATATTCACCTTCAGCAAGTAGGCCAGCAGAGAAGCCTCCCCCAGAATGCATGGGAGCACAGACAAAAGATGCCCTTGCCTACAGATCAGAATATCAGGCTCTGAAGCCAAGAACAGGGGAGCCAGGAGAGATGAGTAGCAACTACCTGGTTCCCTCTGTCCTGTTCTGCCCAAGTTCAGCCCACAGCCCCAAAAGTGGCGCTCAGATTGGGCATTGAGTCTACGATGAGGCCAGGAAATGGGGCTGGGTCTCAGGTAGCAGAGGCAGAGACTTTCAAGTGGGGACTTTGGAGACACTTTTAATTAGCTGCCGTGGGTGCTATTTTGACTTCGTGCTTAGCTACAATCTGTAACGGTTTTATGAGTCGGCTGAGCCTGTTTCCTGCAGAAATCTTATGAGACAGGCAGTGATTTTTCTAGAACTCAAATCTAATGATGTCACTCCCTACTAAGAATAGCCATAGCTCCCTATTGCCTTAGGATATAGAGTACCTAATATGGGAGACTTTGAGGTCAGACTCTGGTCTGTTTCTCCTAGTACCCCTCACTCCATGCCTACTAGGTCACACACAACAATTTGTAGGTCCTCTGTATACAGTGATCTAATCCACGTCTCCTAGTCTTTTAAACACATCTCAATGTGTCTGGATGTCTGGAGCACCATTGAAAATAAGGCCTTCTGCCTCTGGGAAGCTACTGTGGCTTACCCAAGTCAGAGACTTCTCCTCCCAGAAGACTTCTCTGCTCATCCATTCAGAGACAAATGATCCTTCCCAAGATAAGAGCCCAGTCACGGGCTGTCACCACCCTTTGCTGATATCTGTCTCTCCAACCAGATGTATGCACTCAAAACAGAGCCCTAGAGCAAAAAGGCCAGCTCAGAGTCAGAAGGAAGCCTCCCTAAGGTCCAACTCTAAACTGTGAGCTCTTGAAACCATGGACTCTCCTCTTCTGTACACTGGAGCTTGTAATCAGGCCCATCTCATTAATTTTATTTAAAGATTGTGAAGGTATAATAAGACTGAACATGAAAACATCCCAGACAAGTGTCTCATGCCCGGTCCTTGACTGTTGTTGACTGTTGGCTGTTGTTGGCTGTTGGCTGTTGTTGACTGTTGTTGGCTGTTGTTGGCTGTTGGCTGTTGTTGGCTGTTGACTGTTGTTGGCTGTTGACTGTTGTTGGCTATTGGCTGTTGTTGGCTGTTGGCTGTTGTTGACTGTTGGCTGTTGTTGACTGTTGGCTGTTGTTGACTGAACTGAGAAAAGGTGGTATAACAAGTATTCTTGACATTTTACAGAGACCCTAAGGTCAGAAACAATCTCAATTGTCTAGGGCTACCCCGCAGGTAAGGAAATGGCTGCCCCATGACCCTCTGACCTTCAGTGTTGTCAAGGACTCTAGAGGAGAGAGACCCCATTCTCTGTCTCTATTTAGGAAGCAAATCCAAGGTAAGGTGACTTCCTTTACAGAAAATCCCAGACTTCTGAGTCCTTCTAGTTTTCTCCACACTGGTCACCAAGGGTAGTGATCCTAAATAAAGCCAACTGCTAGAGACACAATTTTTTTGTTTAGGAAGCAAAATGGTATTTTGAAATAAACGATAGGAAGTTAGCAAATGCACAGTGACATGGTGCTGTCTAGCCAGTTCTTTGATTCTCTTTCCCTAGTTTAAAACCTTTGGAACAAATCACCTTACAAGCCCATCCATCTCTAAACCTCTATGCCACCTGCGAAGTGAAACAACCAGTGCACGCTAGAGCAAATGTGGCGCTGTGTTGCCAGCTCTTCAGAAGCACATAGCTTCCCTGTTTGGCTAGGATGTTAATGGTATCTGAGCGCACTGCTGCAGTCCAGCTGGGTGAGAGCAGGGTACTGAGGTCAGCATCAGAGAGAGAGCACTCATGCCAAACAAAGGTGGCCCAAGCCTCCCCAGGATCTGCTGCACTTGTGGGGAAGACACAAAGCCTGCAGTTTCTCCCTGACGCCTTGCTGCCCACCAGGCCTAGGGAGGCACTTGTCCTGGAGTAGTAAAGCCCAGGAGAGAACCAGCTCTCAGTGAGCTGCCAGCCAGTGACGCTACTAAGAGACCATTCCCCAGTGGGGACAGCAGCTCTGCTCGCACTAACTCTTTAGGGTGTCCTGCCCTCCTCTGAGGCTCCAGCATACACTCAGCCCCAGAGCTCAGCTCAGAGAGGGCCTCGCTTTCAAGGAAAGAAGTGATGTTTACTGTGGATCATGCCACTGGGAAATGGAGACTTGCTTGGCTTGGCTGCAGCTGTGTGTGCGACAGCCGTTAACTCCAGAACAGACTGGTAGATAACCCGCCCTGCCTAGCACACAGCAGGAAAAACAACCATAACAGTGGTATCTCCACCATAAGCTACCCTGTCAGAACCCAGGAGAAAGACCTAGGGGTTGGCACATCACAATCCAGGGTCCAGAGATGTTCAGTGGGCTACATCTCCATCATCCTTACCATCCATGCCCTGAAGCCCCTAACTCATGGACTTGCTATTAGAGACTAAATGGACCAATATAGAAAAAGCTCTCAGATAGCATCTGGTACCCAGTAAGATGTACACGGACTTCGGCTGCCATTTTCATTCCTTCAACCCAATGAGCAGTTGAGGGGTACCCACCAAGAACTACAAGGGCCCTGACAACCTGTGGGCAGCTGAGAAACTGCTTCTGCATTGCCTCTGAGGAACTTCATCTCTTTGGGCAGAATCCTCAGGTGTCTGGGAAACATTCTCCATAGCATAGAAAATTGTCCTGGTGTGTGTGGGGAGGTGGGTGCAGGGTGCAGCAGGATACAGAAGTTTCTCAGATCCCCACTTTCTAACATGCAAGCTCAGAAATTCAGTGGTAACTTCTGCCTGCAAGGTGGTGGCGGTGGGTCCTTCCTGCAGTTTCCAAGGTTCTTGGTGTCAAAGCTGGTCCCTAAGACTAACAGCCTGTCTCCTTTTATTTCAACCCCATTGTGTCTCCCGGGAGGCTGCTTTTAGCCAGGCTTCAGACCCCATGTGCTCACTTAGCCATTTCAGTCCGGATAACCCTTCCAAAGCAACCCTTTCAGCAAAGTTATCCTTGTTTGGGAAAAAAAAAAAAAACACTGAGAACATGACCCCATCACCTCCCTCAGTCTCCCCAGATTGGCACCCCATAAGACCTTACTGGTAAGTTGAAAAATAAAAATATGTCTTCCTCTGAAGCCAGTGGTTTGCCCTAGCCTCCTTTTCATCAGACTCAAGAACATTCATTCGGTATCCCCCAGGGAAAGACTCCAGAATAGAGGGGGCAACATGGCCGCAGCAAAGTCCAGGCTCCTTGGGGAAGGGATCCTAATCGTCATTCAGCAGATATTGAGTACGTAGTGTTTGCCAGGCACCAGGGGTAAAAAGAATAATAGGAGACATCTCTTCATCCACAGAGCTCATGATCCTGCAGGGAGACAAATGCAGATAGCTTACAATACAGTTGGGTGAGTCTGATAATAGAAACATGCAGCTGGTGGCTCCTCACTGTGGGTGATTTGTTTAAAATGTTATTCCACTGCTGACAACCTTTTCATCCTCAGCAACTGCCACTCCATCTTCTCATCTGCTCTCTGGCAATTCCCTGGTTACTCCATGTTGATCAACTCCTTTACCTGCCGTATGCTTCCTTCTTGCTCCTTGTCCTAGGATCAACTCCTATTCATCCTTTATAACCCTTTCGGCAATTCTCCTAAATCTTATAAGAATTCCTTATTTTCCACTATATTTTTCAGTTTTCATATTTTTACTTTTGCACATATATTGTTCTGTACTTAAGAATGTATTTCTTGGGGCAGTGTGGTGGCACACATCTTTAATCCCAGCACTCAGAAGGTAGAGGCAAGAAGATCTCTATGAGGTCCTGGTCAGCCTTGTCTATAGAGTGAGTCCATGCCAGCCAAAGCTACATAGTGAAACCCTGTCTCAAACAAACAAAGCCAAAAGAGAATGCATTTCTTTATGGCCCAATACAGTATCTATTCTACCTTAAGTATTCATTGAAGTGAACTGTGTGTAAGATACAACAGCAAACCAGGTGAAGTGGTGTGCACCCGTAATCTTAGCACTGGAGAGGTGGAGACATAAGGATTGCAAGGTGAAGGCCAGANGTGCCAATGGTAGGGTGGTTTTTAAGAGGGCTGCTGGCTGTAGAGGTGGCTCCTCCATTAAGAGTACTTATTCCTCTTAGAGTGGACCCAAGTTCAGTTTCCAGCATCCATGGGAGCTCACAACTCCAGCTCCAGGGGAATCCGATGCCCTCTTCTGGCTTGAGAAGTCATTGCAGTCACATGAACAAACCCATACACAGATACACATAATTAAAAAACTAAAAAAAATCCTTTTAAAAACTAAGAAAGAGAAAGCAGTATTACTACCAATAACTAGTTTTGATCATTTCTGTGGGGCAGGAGCTGTAGAAAGTGCTCCCAATGCATTTCTCAGGTTTTTGTTTAAACATTGGAAACAGGAAGTGTCACAGATGACTTGTGTAGTAAGTTACAACTGTCCCAAGATTGCACTGAGTGAGTTAGTACTTCCCCTAATCTGTATGGCTGTTTCTGTCTCTGCTTGTGTCTTCTTCATACACACGTGAACGCTCGTGAGCACACACGTGCACGCACACACAAACACATGCACTCATAAGTCATCATGGAAGCCCACTGACTGTTTCTAGTCCTTGGCAATCTGAAGTAGAAGTTCCCTGATAAATCTTTACAGTGCTTCTATGTCCACAATCTAACGTGCTTATTGATGTGCATGTCGCTTTCCTGCAAATTCCCTTAAGTCAGGGGTATCTCACCCTTTCTTCTGTTGTTCCAAGTCTTGATCCTGGTATTTAGAGAATTGTATGTTTTCAATGAATACATATGGTAATTGAAAGAAGGAAATAAAGAAAGGAAGAATGAATGGAGACAGAAGTAGGAGGAAGGAGAGGCAGAGAAGGGGGAGAGGGATATATGAGGAGGAAGGGAGAGAAGAAGAGAAAGAGGGAAGATAATATGTGTCCTGTACCAGGTAGGCTATTCAGATAGCAAATCTTCCTCATAGAACCCACATGCTCTTCAGCAATGCAAAGGAAGTGTAGACAGATCAGTGAACACCCCACTGGAATGACTGACTTAGCCTATCACTTGCTGTATGTCAAGCACCTTTGCTTCCCAGCCTGTGGGTTAAATGCTTGCACCCACCACTGTCTGCAGCCAGCCAGGCACGCTGGCCTCCTGTGCTCTATTTTCTCAAACAACTGCAGGCAGGACCCATGGAAACTGTGGAAACCTATATATAAGTAGATCTCTTACCCTTGGTTTTGTGATGGGTACTCTGACAGGCCCTAGGGACACGGTCTCTGTCTTTTCTGAATTAGGACTTTGAAAAAAAGGCAGCAGAGGGGCCTATCTTCATCCATGCATCCTACAACTTGCTCCATCCTGGGGCTGTCTGTCTACTCAAGCCAACAAAGCTCTTAGCTCTTCATTAGGACCAAGGAAAGGGAAAGGCCAAACCTGAGAAGTTGAATTGGCCTGTGAACTCGAGTGACTGGGGTTGGGGTATACAAATAAAGCAAGTAGAAAATGTGTCTGCATCTTTTTCCTGAACCGTATTTAACAATCATTTTATTTATGGAAAAAAAAACCTCTCTAGAAAAAGGTCTCCATATTTATTAGAAGCTACCTAAAGTATGAAACCCAGCAACCTGTATCCCCTCCAGTTAAAACTTGCTCTCTGGCTTAAAGATTCCATGACAGGAAGTAGTGGCCAGGTGACAAAACTCAGCCTCCTGAAACGTAAGTGTGATGGGTAGTGGAAGGGGCAGCAGGCCTTGTGTTACTCTGTATCTCTGGCCCCATGTGCCCCTCTGACAGACACAGTAAGCTGGATATATCCCTCGCCTACTTCTCAGCTTCTCTGTGGGATAATTACGTAGGCCATTACACTCACCAAAGGGTCCCACGGCCTCCTAGCTGGGGTAGCTGCTGAACCTGAAGCAGCAGGTTGCAGTGACCTAAGAAGGAACTCTGCTCCCTCTTCTCTGGTGAAAAGAGCCAGCGCTTCTCCCACCCAAAGCCAACTGCTCCCCTCTCCTCTCATCCTGACACACCTGTGGCCCCAAGAGCGCAGGAGAGTATTTGCCTGTCACTTCCTACTTTGATGCCCTAAGTGTTCCCACCCACTAGGGCTTCTTAGCCAGCAGGAAAGCGATTAGAACCTGTAATTTCTCATAGCCGTTAGCAGGTGACAGGCTCCCATAGCATGGCATCCATATGGCGTCACCCCTTCTGTTGAGCACAATTTTAGGGCAAGATTCATACCGCTTTTCTCTGTGCTCAAAATAGACGCCCAAAATTGGGATAGAATTTACATAAGTTGGCTGGAGAGACTGTGTTCAATTAAAAAGCTTTTGTTGCCAAGGAATTTTTTTAGTTGATACATATGCTCCTTTATTGCAGTCCTCTGAGGGGGAACGATCCTCTCTCTCTCTCTCTCTCTCTCTCTCTCTCTCTCT
>LOEQ01002158.1:117888-144189 GCA_001685075.1 Bramus lutescens | reverse complement strand
ATGAATGAATGAATGAATGAATGAATGAATGAATGAATGAATGAATGAATGAATGCCCAGCCATAAGGTAAAGGTTAACAACTCAACTGTCACATGTGCCTGCTGGGAGAGAAAAAAATCAGTTTTCTCTAATAGAGTGACACTGAGTATACCAACCACTCCAGGACAGGTATGATGCTCAGGGATAGTTGGCCAACATATAATGAACTCCACAGTGTGTGCTTGTGTGTGTGTATGTGCATGCTTGTATACATGCATGCATGTGTGTGTGTGCAATGCATGTATGCATGTGTGTGTGTTTATTTGGTTACAGTTTGGCATTTTGTCCTTTAGGAGGTGTTTATTTGGTTACAGTTTGCTGTCTTGTCTTTTAGGAGGTGTTTATTTGGTTTTCTTGGGTTTTGGGGGGTTGTTGTATTAGGTTTTTGGTTTTTGAGAAAGAACTTAAACTGTGAGTAGGGATGGGAAGGGGATCTAGAAAGACTTGGGGCATGAGAATAACATGATCAAAATACATTTATAGTTAAAGGTTGTTTTAAATAATAAGAAAAAGAAAAACTCCTTTATGCTTGAAAACAATAATACTAACCAAGTCTATTTTCAGTCCCAGTTTAAGGATGTCCAAGTCTGCTCCAGCTTTTGAGCAGAAACCCACCCTATTCCATCCTTTTGATGCAGAGATGCAGGTATTCATTATGTAATCACAAAGGCCCAGCAACCTGAGCCCGGATGCTATCAGACATGCTCTTAGGTTCATTGACAAGCTGAGTGGATTCCATGAACAATCCTAGGGTTTAGCAATGCAGGCCTGAGGTGATAGGGTGTGGCGAGCCTTCTCTGCTGATTTTGTAGACCCTGGCACCATTGGGCCATTAGGTCTCAAGTAACTCTAGCTATGTTCTGCTGAGATCAAAACGGAGGCCTGAGATTTAAGAGTAGGGATTCCAACTTGGATTTAGGATAAAGAAACAATTATCGATGAACTGATTTTAAATTTTTAAAAAATTCCCACTATTTTACTTAAAAAAATTCAAACCTATGAAATTTTAAAAATAATACAGAGGAGTGGAAACTCTCACACCTCCCTTTCATTCTGATTACTAAAATGCTGCCCTATGTTTATAATATTCCCCCTCCACCAAACCATTTAAAAAATGAGTTGTGGATATCTTGACAGTCACCCCTGAAATATTCACTATGTTTTTTTTTCCTAAGGAGATCATTATTCCACATAAGCATGGTGATTTTGTATTCTCAGGCTTCTTAGCTCCCATGATATTAACACAATAATATTATTTAATGTATTGTTCATATGCAAATTTTTTCAAAGTGCTTTAACAATGTTCTTTGTAGCACTGTTTGATCCAGGGTACAATAAAAAAATCATCTATTGCATACAATTGTCATTCTCATTAGTGTCTTTAATATAAATGAATCTGTTGGGTTTTAAGTTGTTCCTTTGCTTGAGTTCTACTTTTTTCTTTATTTTTAAGAGTTTTTTTATTATTTTTAATCATGTGTCTCTGCATGACACATGTCATGAGCCCTCGAGGACAGAGGTATAGAAATTCCCCAGAGCTGGAGTTCCAAGCAGTTATGGGCTTCCCAACATGGGCGCAGGGAACTGAACTTGGGTCCCCTAGAAGAGCAGTATGTGCTCTTAATGGCTGAATCATCTCTGCAACCAATGTTTTCCTTTCTTATTAGGAACTATTTATTGCACTCAGCATTAGATTCTATAAGAGCACTTTTATACAAGCAATTAATACATCATTTTGGCTTCTTTTTGGTCTTTCGTGGAGCTGATAGTTCTGAATTTGGGGCTAGTTTTATTATAGAATGTCCAGTAATCTGAATTTACAATTGTATTTCTTCATTGATTTAAATTGCCTACTTCTTGTGTAAGTATTGCCTCAGTGGCATCTTCCACACCAGCATATCAGGAAGTTCCAAATACTATTTTATTTCCATAGTGGTACATCTCTATGATCTGTTGAAGAGTCAGTATCCAGAAGTTATGAAACAATTATTTTTTTCAGTAATCTGTGAGACCATGGGAATACCCCTTCCCTAAGATCTTTCTTCCAGTGGTGATCTTTATCTGAGTCAGCTATTGCAATGTGATTGCAAATGGTGATTTTTCTAATAATATCATGTTTCCATATGTAGAAATGGCATTCTATAACGAAT
The DNA here is from genome assembly GCA_001685075.1 of Bramus lutescens. Classification (NCBI taxonomy): domain Eukaryota; kingdom Metazoa; phylum Chordata; class Mammalia; order Rodentia; family Cricetidae; genus Bramus; species Bramus lutescens. Next base: position 141,999 of record LOEQ01002158.1, on the reverse strand, counting down.
ATCACCTCACCTTATACACACTCATACTCTATTTTACTAATATTTTTCTTTTATCTTGAAATGGTAATAGACCCACAAAACATTACAAAACTAACAGGGGAAAGTCTCCACAAAACCTTCTTTTACAGAGACCAGTACAAAACCAGGAAATTGACTTTGCCGTAATAGAATTAGATGGACTACAGACCTGGCTTGAATTACACACTTTTACATTCTTAATTCCACTTTGATTCTCACCTTCTTTGTGGTATTATAATCTGTTGTCATTACAATTCTTTTTGCTGCTCACACTATCCTAAATTTAAACACTTGAAGCCAGCTCATAATTTAACAAGTCGCTAAAGAAGCCTTTCCAGGTAGTTTTCCTTACACTACCACACAGGTAAGGATGCACAATCAGAATACTGCGGTCACGAGTTCTGGAAGCTTTTTCTTTTCCATGGAGTTGTGCTGTAAATTTAACATGTGTGGCTGGCTTCTTTCATTTCATCTTGTGTGCAGCTTTAAGATCTGTTTTGTATTCATTCCCCTTGATTTGATTTAATTTTAGTTTAACATGCATAAAACAGCCATACGATTTATAAGTCAAAAGTATATTAAAAGGTATACTCAGAGAAGTCTTGCCCCATCCCTACCCTGCCGCCCTATTTCTCTACTCCCCCAGCAGGCAAGCATTCCAAATAGCTTGCAAGCCATGCCTTCCACCTTTATTTGTGTGTATATAAATAAGCAAATAAATACCTGTCAGGAGGTACATTTCTTTATTTCTTCCACCAAAAAAAAAATACATCATGCTACCTGTATTCTTTCACACCTTGCTGTTTGCCCTCAATAACACTTGCTAGAAATCATTGCATATCAATTCATGGAGAGCTTCCTCATTCAGTTTTACATTGTGTGCATGCTGTCACGAGAATGTTCCAAAACTTATTCAGCAGATCTATTAGAGAGAGAATTTAAGATGATGCCAATGCTTTGGTATGGTAAACAATGTCTCGATTTTAAAAAAAAACCTATCATAAGTACTTTATATTTGTGCAGTTCTATCTCAGGATGAATCTCATCAAGGAAAATTGCAAGATTCCCAGGAGAAATGCATAATTTTGCTAGATATTTTCCTCCATGAAGACTGACTGTTCTACTTACTGAGTCATTTCTAGGGACACCATTTCTGTGCAACCTTATGAAGACTAAGTTCTGCCAACCCAACAGGTGAAAAGGAGTGTCTAAGTTCAATTTGACTTTGCATTTCATGAGTAAATATAACTGGTGGGTTGTTTCATGCTTATTGGCACTTATTTTTCTGTGCATAATTAAGGTTTGGGTGCTTTAATTTTTTGGTTCTTTAATGACTGCATATTAAGAAGGTATCAGTCGAGCAATTGTTTCCTCCAAATTTGTTACTTGTGTTTTGATTTTGTGATTTTCCTCACCATATTTTGAAAGGGCTAGATTTTTATCATTTTCAAGTTTAAGAGAATTAAGAAGTGTGGGGAGTTGGAAGAGGAACTGGGGGAGCAGATATGATTATGATAATTGTATACATCTATGAAAGTCTCAGAAAATAATTTTAAAAATAAAAAAAACTACAGAAGAAATGATAATGTCTTTCTCGTATCAAATCTGTATCATATTCTATTCTACTACATTTGTGTGGGGTTTTTGTTGGCTATTGTTTGTTTGTACGTATGCTTATATTTTTATTTAACTCTCTGTTAATTTCATGTTACTTTGGAGTCAGGGTATGACATATTTTTTGCCCTTTTCAAATGGCTGTGCAGGTGTCCAACCAAGCTGTTAGCATTGAAGTCCATCTATGACCTAGAACTTCTTCAATTCTGAAGCATTCTACACCAAATGAGTTTTACGATCAATATTGGGCATGTCAAAAGAGAACAAAACACACACAGAATTTTCTTTCTGTACATGTTCAATATGAACTGCCAAATTGTGAAAAAGAAAACACTGGAGAGCAGAAATCAGGAATTCAGGATTTCTAAGCTTGTATGTTTCGCTTAATTTTGTTTTGTTTTACTCTGAGTCAGCATCTTGTAGTCCAAGCTAGCCTTCAGTTCATTCTATAGCTGAGACTAGCACTGGACTCCTGATCCTCCTGCTGTTAGCTCCAACGTCCTGAAATTATGACCATGTGCCGCCATACCCAACATGTTTTGCTTACTGTTTTAATCAATACATGGTAATTATTGGTTTCAAATGAAAAATTATGTGATGAAAAGTAAAACCATAACAACCTCTCTAGAAACAACCATGTACTACCCAAAGGGCTCAACAGTAGAGGTATATGCCTTCAAGTCAAATGATCTGAGTTTGATACCTGAAACCCACATGGAGGAATGAGAGAATCAGCTCCTTCACGTTGTTCTCTAACCTCCATGCATGCACTTTGGCATTCCCACACCTCCCTACATTCATTCATTCATTCATTCAATAAATAAATAAAAACAGCAATTGCTGTAGTCAGTTTCATAGATATTGACCCATAGGTAATGTATGATTCCAGTGCAGGTAGGTGGGAGTGGGGGCTGGGAGACAAAGAGAGGGAGGAGCTACAAACAAAAGAGAAGGAATATTAATTCATCATCACAATTTACCATCACATATGCTTCCAGGTTTACCGTATTTCTATCATATTGTGTATATGAAAAGCTGAGGGGGGGAAGCAAATTTCCAAAGCTGTCAGCCAGAATCTCGGTCTGAATCCCCAACTCTCTCCTCTGTACCTCAAGATGGGCATTCAAGAAGCGAATGGTCAACCTCGTACAAACGGCCAATCAGAACACAAGATGCATGCTGAGAACTGATTTCCCCAAAATGGCCAGACCACAGAAACAAAGGAATGTCAAAGCCCTGAATAAGAAGTTAAACTATCCTGTCATGTTCACAAGTTGCTCTGGACAGGATGCCATGATGGTAAGGGTAGTTCATGCGCGGGGTGAACTAGCCCATCCCCAAACACTCAACAACGGTTCCTTGAACTGTACTAGTAGAAGAAAAATATCAAAGGAAGAACCGAACGGTGTCAAGAAATGTTAACAGCTATGACTCAAAGATGCCTGGGAGGGGCAGAGCTGGTGACTCAGAAGGGTCCATTTCTTAGTCACTTAGCAGTTTCGGCTGCACTTTAATCTTCTAGAAGAAAAAAGGAGAGAGAGAGGTTTGCAAAGCAGAGGGGGGAAGTAAAAATAAAGGATGGCAACAGAAGGATTTTGCTTCGCAACAGCAGCTCTCCTGGCAGCATGCAAGAAAAATATAGAGGGAAAGCATTGTTATGCTATTCCAGAGAGAGGCCCTTTGAATAGGGAAGTAGATGGGTGTCAATTTCTGTGTATTAAAACATTCAAAACACAGCTCCCTTCTAACAGAGTTCCCGCTATTGTAGTGGAAATGTGTTTTTCCCCCCTCATCTCCACATATCGTAGACTGTAGAGGCACACATATTAAAAGGAGGAGAGCACAGCTCCCCTGGAAATGTCACATGCTATTTTGGTTCTGGTGGGGGGGTGGGTATTGCTTTAGGACTAATGTCCTTGAATGACTCCATATCTGGATATCCTGCAGTGTCTGATTGGGATGGGACCCTTCCATGGACGCTTTATTAGGAAATGGCGTGAATCAAGTTCATGAGCAACCAATGATCCTCAGCCCGCCCCCTTTTCACTATTGCCCAGTTTTCACCACACCACAACTGAAGGTTCTGAGATCTGAGATTTCCTGTCGGAGCTTGACTTGAACGTGTTCCTTCTGCTTGGTTCACCAATTGCATCTACATGTCTCTTACAGGGATGCTCATCTTTAGCCAGGTGTGCATGGGTGCCCATCTTTGTATGGGTGTTGATCCTAGTATGGATTTTCATGCTAGCATCAGTGCCAACCTTTGCAGGGTTGCCAATTCTTTCATGAATGTTCATCTTCACATCAATATCTATTCTTTCAGGAAAGCTCATCTTTGCATGAATGCACAGCTTTACATGGTTCTTCAAATTTGCATTGATGCTCACCTTTAAATTCAAGGCCACTCTTGCATAAATGTCCATCTTTATATTCACTCAGGGCAAACATACAGTTTCATAGATGCCTATCTTTGCTAGAATGCCCAGCCTTTCCTGGATACCTGACTTTGCAGGGATAACCAGCCTAGCATAAATGCCCATTCTTGTGTCAATTCCATCTTTATATGGATGCTTTCACGTGGATATCATTGTTACATGAATGCCCATTTTATATGCATGTTCATCCTTACTTAGATGCCCAACATTGCATGGTTATCCATGTTTGCATGAATGCCTACCCTTGAACTGATGCTCAGCTGTGCTCAGATGTCCATCTTTTCATGGTTTCCCATATTTGTGTACATGTCCAGTCTTTCATAAATGCACATCTTTATGCGGACATTATCTTAATATAAATACCCATTGCATAGATGTCTATTCTATTAGTATCAATTTTGCATGCATGTCAACCTTGCATGTATGTCTATCATTGCATGAATGACTGACTTTACAATGACACCAGCCTGGCATGTTTGCTCATCTTTGTGTGGATCCCATCATTGTACACATCCCTCTTTGCATGTGTATGAGGCCATCATATATTTCCTGAAGAACAATCTCTGCCTCTGCCATCTCATTAATCCTTCCATTAATCCTCATTTCTCCACCTTTTACATTATGTGCTTTAAATGTGAATTTAAGAGTCTAGTCAGGAAAACTAGCCACTCCTCAAATTTTCTCTTATCTATACTGAAGAACATCCCTCTGCTTTTTCTTAAATCACAAATAAACCCTCCTCTCTTATTTAAAAATGCAACAAGAAGTCCATGATTCAATTGTTTATATGTTTATTTATGTATATTCATGTGTGTGTACATGCCTGCCTGCCTGTCTCTCTCTCTCTGTGTGCGTCTGTGTGTGTGTGTGTGTGTGTGTGTGTGTGTGTGTGTGCAAGGGGAGGGAAGAGAACGCATAGGTAAGAGGACGATTTATGGGAATCTGTTCTTTCTGGTCTTTCTCTTTCCATCATGTGCCCTCCAGGAATCAAACACAAGTCATCGGACTTGATGGCAAGTGCCTTTACTTACTGGGGCATCTTGCTAGCTCCATAAATGTCCATGACTTGTAATAAATATCCCTTGAGTTCTCCAAATGTTAAAATGACTCTCTTTTCAATCCAGAGCATCTGTCTACTGATCCATCAACGAGCAGATTCAGTAGATACCTTGCTAGGTGCTAGACACAGCTACGAGCAGAACAATGTATCCCAATTTTGAAGGCATTTCTACACGATTGTTTTTACGAGCAGATAGGGGTTAAACACTTGCTAGCCCTGTCGCAGATTTAAAAACAGAGGCTCAGAGAGTCAGCAAAGAAGAGGCAGGGTAGAAAAAGTTCAAACAGCATTTATTTAAAAGTTTAAGCAGTATGTATTTACCATGCAGTTCTGTGCATGTTCACATATGCATCCTCTCCTCCATCACACTCCCCTCCCCCCCCCAGCTATACTTGTAATTATGCGTAAGCACGGTTTTCTGTTTTTCTAAAGTGTTTGTTCTGCCTTCGCTTTAATCAATAAGGTCCCTGCGGACCAGAGCCCAGGGTGGCTCTTTTGGTTTGATGCTGAAGGAGATGAGGAAAGTCAAAGTCAGCACAGATCAGATCCAGAGTGAAGCTGGAGAAGGGCTTCAACAGGTGCAACCTTGTGAGACCAGAGCAGGGGGCAGTGGGAGCTGAGGCAGGTGGACTTCTTGGTTCTTTGCCTACTTAATAAACCTTAGCAGGTTTGGAGCGTCCATCCAGTCAACACAGCACTGAATGAATCTGAATCGGCTCAGTGCTCTCCAATCCAGCCCCACTCCCTCCCCTCGACACAAAACCCAGTGCACATGAAAAGCCCCCATAGTGGGCATATAATTATCATCAGACTGCAAACCCATTTCTCAAGGATCCTTCCCCATTGCTAGAGAGCTGGATTAATCAGCACGGCTCGCAGTGGTTTTGCATCTCTTAATTTACTACCAAACACCCCTTCTCTCCTGAGAGGAGATGTTTTGTTACGTGTAATTAGACCATGCACGCAATCCTATGTGGGCCTTGTTATTTTTGCACAGGAGGATTACGGAGCTGTCTCCAGGTGGGGAATGGTGACATGCTGCAGGAACAAAGGTATGCTGTGTGTTCATTTGCAAATCTCCACCAGCCTGGCGCAAGCTCAGTTGGAGAAGATATTAGGGCTGGAGGCACACACTTGGGCTCAGCTCCTGCGCCTAATTGTCTGGGGCCTGGAGGTTCAGAACATAATGGCTGAAACATATGCTCTCTACAGCTTCTAAGGTTTTGTGTCTCCCGAGAGCAAGGCTGGCAGCAGCTACCACGGAGTGCAGTGGCTTGACGATAACTTCACTGCCTACCCCTCCTAGAACACCTAGACACCAGTCTCTATGTGGGACTGGCTCTCAATTTAAGGCAGCCTGGGGTGGTTGAACTTTGGAAAAATGAGCATCCTGGAGGGCCTTGATCCTTGATCTTGGGGCTTTCCTTGTGAGCATCTCATCCCCTTCTAACAGACAGCATCATCCGAGATGAAACTCTTGAAGTGCTTGACTGTACGAGAAGCAAAATGAAAATACACTTCTGAAGCACTGGCTCTCCTGTTTCAGATACTCTTCACTGTCAGCCTCAGACAGGCTCTCACAACTCGGATTGCTCTAGAAATAGCTGTTTAGCCTCAGAATTAGCTGGCAAAAAAGAATCCGTCTCTTACATTTTTTCCTAAACTGTCCCGACAGTCCCAAAAGATATGGCGGTGAAAAATCCCAGGGTTAGAGTGGGTTTCTTGGAGGCCCAAAGGATGCTGGCTAGCCAGGCAGAAAGATACCTTGACACCAACCACTAAGCCACTGTGAGGAGGNCTTTATTAACCAATGAAAGAAACACATAGACAGATGACCCTCCTACATCAAGGAGGCACTGGGTGTAGACTGTGTTCTGCATCAAAGACTCGAGTGGGCTTGTCACCCACTGCTGTGTGACCTTGGGCAAGTCACTGAGCTCTCTGAGCGTTCGTCCTCTCATCCAACTGAAGATGATAATAGCAAGACTATATCTCACCTACACTCCTGGGACTCGGCTGGGGATCAAATGGGATAATGGACGAGAAAGCCGTGTAAATAGTCTTACAATGTACAAAGGACAGTCCCTGTTATTGATAATAATGGCTCTTCCTGTTAATAATAGATTCCACCTGGGAACGGGGTGGGATTGTTTTTCTCTGATGCCGCAGTCCATTGTGAAGAAGCAGCACCACGGAGCTGCCAGCCTGTGCCCTGTCACTCACCGGGCACATCTCAGGAGACAGCAGTTGAAGGTGCTGGAGGAGAGGTGCCACGACATCCTGTCCCTCAGGTTTGACACAGTATAATTGTTTTGACATATGATGGAATTTGTCCTCTCGAGGGTCAGAAAAAAAGCCCAATACTGATGCTTTTCATCTAATTTCAATTACAGTCATTAAAACCCTTACTCCTGAGTCAAACCTTTCCAAAAAGCCATCAACGACAGCCCATTACAGATGAGTTATTTATAGCAGCGCATGTTAATTTTACAGTACCACAGACCAATGATTCATGGCTTGGCATTAGGGAGAGACATCATTCATGGGCTGAGTGATCCCTGACATAACAAGCACCACTCTGTATCTCTGAGAGGACAATTCAAGGCCTCAGAGACCAAACCCTAGCAAGGGCTGCAGTGGAGCAGCTGGGACCAGACCAGCCCATCCAAAAAGTGCTATGTTGGGTGGGGAAGAAGATGCTCCTTGCTTGGGGATTGGCTGGAGACATCCAGAGCACTCCTGAGACAGTACTTGGCATGGGCCCTGAGGTTCAGCTCCTCCTCTCATATTTAGAGCTGAGAATATGGACAACCAGTTGACCTCATGGCACTTGCCCCTCCTGCTCGATAACTAGGAGGGGATGTCTGATACCCACCTGGACTTGATGGGGCGGAGGGAGGGGACGATGTCTCTGGAGCCATAGAAAGCCCAGCATCCTTTTATCCAAACTGCTTCAACCTCACGTTCGTAAGTGCCACTTTGGCCGATCAATATTGGGCCTCTTGATTCTTGGTCTATTTGTAGCTGAAATTCTCCCCCTTGATTAAAAATTCACCAGGAGGCAGCCTGATGTGACATTTATGAGTTCCTGGAAGTCCATAAATGTTGAATGTTAGAAATTAGCACCAAGTTGTTTAGATGATAAAAAAAGCAATAAACAAGCAAGCAAGAGGACTAATATCCAACACTCCGGTGTTTTTATAGCCGATCTATGTGATCCGATGGCAAAGGGGAAGTAAAACTTCATGCCATGCACCTTCCATTGAACGTCACCATCACACCAATCCCTCTTCCTCCCTTAATTAGGTCCAAGGAAACTGTCTGGCCTTCCTACTTCCTTCCAGCATCATAGCACTTCGTCAGTTGGCAGCTTGCTCTAGAACCACTCTCTATTCTAATGTTGCCCATGCTAACAAAGGCTAAAACGCTGGGCTCTTTTATCAAACAACAATAGCTCTGCCAAAGCAGGGGCTGTAGGTCCCTGGTAGAAATAAATGTGTGACCTTGTTATTTTGGAGTTTGCAATGATAGGATTGGTCGCTGTTGAACTCATGGATATTCATTTTCAATTTAGTTCCCTCCCACAGCCTACATTCCAGCACTTTTCTGAGCATCCCATCCCTTATTTTAGCGATTTCTTTAGTTATTTTTTTTTTGTGATGGTCTTCCAATAGATCACTGACCATGGTTCTGGGAGCTTTATACACTTCTAGGCTTTGTCTAGTCTTAGCTGAGGTCAGTGAAGAAACAACGATTAAATCACTATGTCTCCAGTCAGTCAGCCTGATGGCCAGTCTCCCTCCTCTGCTAATGTCCACAAAGAGTGCACCTTGTATATGGAATGGCAATGCCATCAGGTTGTTGATGCATTTTACAGAACACAGTGAAACATTCTTTATGACTCTTCTATGGGAAAACCAAGAACTCTGTTATTATTGTATGCACAGATGAAGGGAAGTGCAGGGAGAGAGCCACAGCCAAGCTCCTTGGGTTAATGCCAAACTCTGCTGTCTGCTAGGTTTCTGACCTCTTTCCTCCACCTCTTTCTATACCAATGTCATCTTCTGTGAAAGGAAGTTAATGAGAGCACTTTCTTCACAAGAATGTGATGGGACAGTAAATGAGCCACTCTCTGAGGCCGTTGCTTGACTCACAGTAAATAGTATAAGGATTTATTAGATACGGGGCTTTGTGTTTTTTATGGTTTTTCTTTTTACCTTAAGAACATCTATGGAATACTCATTGTCCACTGTAGGACATGGGTTAGACAATGTGGGGATAAAGAAAACTAGCAAAACATCACATCAGCCTTTAAGGATAGTTCCTATGAAGAGCTAGAATTCTCCTGAGACAACAGAGGTATTCAGGCTGGTACTGGCTGCATGCAGGCCTCGTAGGAACAAGTGCTCAGGAGATGCAGAGAAGGGCAGGACTGGGAAGGTGCCTCTTCAAGGATGCATAACAGATAACTGGGCAGTCAACACAAGGCAGTGGTACCCTAAAGGTGCCAAACTGTTCCCTTCTGCTCACCAATTCCACCCAGTCCCCTCCCCTCCTGCCTCCGTCCTATTCCTCCTCTACATGCCTTTCTCCCTCTTTCTTTTCCCTTCTTCCATTTGCAAATTGTACTATTGCTCTTTCCCCTCAATTGAATTCCTCTTATTTTCTCTTTCTTGAACTCTCTGAAGCACTGTAAGCATTTTAAAAATAAATTAAACGGTATGGAAGGTTATACAGTAAAAAGCAGAGTCCATCTCCGTTACCTCCCTCTTTAGAAATACAGTCTATGTGATGGTTATAAAACATGGCCACAAACTCTTGACACCTCTCTCCGAACCGTGGAGTTTATATCCTTCCCCTTGAATCTGAGCAAGCATCTGACTACACCAACCCATGTAGTGATGCAGAAAGGATGCTATAACTTCCAAGAATATGTCATAAAAGGTCATGAAGCGGCTACCTCATTCATTTGACACTCTTTCTGGAGGTCCCAATTTGCTAGGTAAGAAAGTCAGCTTCTCTAACACATTTTTCTGGAAAAGCCATGTTGTGGAACTCTGAACTCAGTTGGCCAGCTTCATCAAGTGCTTCTGAACCATACACCTCTGTAACATGGTACAAGCACACCACAATTCACTTGCCCACACTTTTAATAATAGATATAATAGACACTTCGAGTTCTGGCATTCTAAACAATACAGCTACACCTCTTCTTTTCCATCTACTATTATGTGTTACATGGGGATTTCTGCAAGATAAACCACTAGAAAAAAAACTGCTGAACCGAAGAGCAGGTATTTTTAAAACATTACCAAGTGCTACAAATACACCCTATCAGTGTTTGCTTCTGGTGGTCCATGAGAGTGAAGGCTTCCCTCCACCCTCACCAACACCAAGTAGTATCAATCTTTTTAACATTTACTGTTCTAGCATTATCTTTGTGACTGCTGTGATGAGCCCCACTGTACAGAGGGTACAGAAGTTAACCTAGACATAACTTACCCCAGCCTCACACTCAAAGCTGAGATACGTATGGAAATGAGGAGGGTTGCTGAGTGCAATGAGGGCGGATAAAACACAGAAGGCCAAGCTATTAATAGCACAGGTGTCTGAGAACACATTTAACATAAAGGTGAGCCACAGCCCATCACAGACTTGCCAAGCAAATGCGTCAGGACATAATGAAGTTCAGCTCGGTGACACTCTGGGAGTGGCTGGTGCTATCCCAAGTCCAGAATAACTCAGCTGGAGAAAGATAGTTGGGGACATAGGAATGAGGAGAAGAAAGAGTGGAGGAGGTGAGAGGAAGTTCTCTCAGCTGGTCAAAGCTTGCTGGAGAGTTGGAAATAAATGGGACATTTTGCAATGGTGGATTTCAACCTAGATGATTGGAGGAGCAGGTCAGGAATCGTGGTTCTCAACTCTAGCTGTGAGCATCTAGCTCAGAGCATCGTTATCTGGAGCATCCTTTTAGAAAGCAGAGTCACTCTATTCCCCTCCTCATGGCGTCCAAATGTGCACACCTGCAGTCACTAGAGCTGCAGATTCAGTTGGTCTGCAATTTCCAGTCCACCCTATGATTCTGAGACAGAGCAAAGGGAACGAACATTTTCTAGAATAGAAGAGGTAGATTTGCAACAGAAGTGCATGGAAGACTTGTAAACGCAGGTGCTAGGCTCCACCGGCAGACCAAGGGTATCAGAAAGTTCGGGGCTACAGGGGAGAACAGTTGCCTTTCCAACAAGCTCCTAGGTGATAAAGACCCACGCTATGACAAAGTACCTTTGTCATAGCAACAGCAGCAGCGGCATCTGGGAACTTTCTGGAAATGCAAAACCACTAGCCTACCTCAGGCCTAATTGATCCTAATATATATCTAACAAGATCCCAGGTGACCGATGTGGATCCTAGTGTAGGAAGTGCTGCCTGCTAGTTCTGCAGGTAGCTGTTGGGGAGTAGGGAGGGGCAGCTTCGAGGGGCGGTGGGCACAGGGGTTGAAGTGGTAAGCTGCAGGCAGGAGTGCCCTCTGGTCTAGTCCCAGCAGGATCACTGATGACCTTTATGCTAATAACAAATCCTTCCACTTTGGGTGGCTTCACCTTCCTTGCTTAAAAAAAAAATAGATGCTGGATAAGGGTATATTTCTGTCTTTAGTTGTATACCCTCTAATGAGCCCACTGGGCTCCAATGGATAGTGAAAACCCCATGGTCCTGATTGATCTTGATGGTCACAGAGCCAAGTGAATAGGCATGAAGCTGAGAGGGAGAGATTTATAAGGAGTGGGGGCAGGGAATGGGGGATTTAAAAAGATGGGCAGTAAGAATGGTCAGAATACATGGTGTTCTCATACATAATCTCACACATGTGAAATTGCAAAATTATTATTGGTTGTTATTAAATTTGTTTGCTCGCTTCCTTGTTTGTATTTGAGACAAAGTCTCATTAGGTAGCCCAAAGCATGCCCTGAACTCACTGTGGCCCAGGTTGGCCTCCAACTCTCAACATCCCTCTTGCCTTAACCTTAAGTGCCTGGATTGTAGGTGGTCATCAGATCACTGGTTACGCTTGCTTTTCAGATAGACGAGCCTTGCTATCCAGTCTAGGCTAGCCCCTCTCCTCAGCCTCTGCTGGTATTATAGCCATGTGCAGCCAGATTCTCCTGAAGTGATGGTCTTCATCCCTCCCTTCTTTCTTGCAACTCTAATTTGGTAATTTACACATTGTTCCAGACTGAATTATATCCATCGGCATCTGTATGTTGATGTCCTAACACTATCTCAGAATGTGATTATATGTTTAGATAAGGCTTTTAATGGGGCAATTAAAGTTGAGACATGAATTCAAATGGGGTAGTCCTTACTCCGTGTTGATGGCTTTTTTTTTTTTTACAAGAATGGGAGATTAAGGGTCAGGAAGATGGCTTAGCAAGTAATGACTCCTAAAGACCTGTATTTATTTCCAGGGATCCCTATGGTGGAAGGACAGAACTCTCACAAGTTGTCTTCTGACCTGCACTCATATTTTATGGCATCCCCCACACACACACACAAATACAAATGAATTGTTATGTAAATTAGAATTAAAAAAAGAACAGATTAGGACACAGGTTTGCACAGTGCAGGGGAAGCGACCTGTGTGGATGGTGACACAGTAGCCATCTATAAGGCAAGGAGAGAAGCAACAAAAGAGGCCAAACCCAGCATCTTTATTTTGGACTTCTAACTCCTGGAACTGTGGAGGGAAAAAAATTCCAGTTCTTTAGGTGTACCAGTCAGCTGCGTCCACCAAGACAGCCTGAGCTGACTCATGCAGGCCTAGTGAGCTTTCGAACTAAATCCAGAGTAAACGCTAAATGCAGAGATATCACGTTTTATTACAGAACACCCCATCATCAGGCCAACCTGCTATAATAGCCAGCTTTTCCCATGACTAGACTTTCCTCATGCCCGTGCTCATGATCTATAGGCAATACCCATAAATGTTGGACATTTATTCCCCTGAGCTCCATATCCAAGCACTTGGAAACCCTTGCTTATCACTCAACACCCATCCCACATTCCTCTCTCAGAACACCACTTCCACTCGTCCGTTCCTATCTTCCCTTTTCACTCCTCCAGGATTTGGGCTTTAAAATTTGACGTCTAACTTCCGCTCTCACCCTTCCCCCGCCATCCCTTCTTTTCCAAAGCTAGCCAATTGCGTTTCTGTGCCTTGGTCCTGATTGCTTCAGCCCCCTCCATCTGAGAAAAGCCATTTATTACGTTTTTATTTGATTTTTCCCCTCTCGTCTATGTAGGGAACCCTTACAGTGCAAATGTAAGCCGGACAGTAAGAAAGGCCTGGCCCTTCCACCGCAGTCACCTGCCGAGATTTTCCAACTCCCAGTGTAAAGAAACCAGAAATCAAGATCTGATAATCCCTTGGGTAAATGCAGAGACCCAGTCATCAAAACAGAAACACGAGGGCAATTACTGTTTCAAAAGCACTAAAAATAGAAATACGTTTTTTTTAACAAGCAATAGGATTTAGATATTGGGGCATTTTTTTGAGACATGAAGCAATCAAGATACCACCAAATCAACAGATTTTTTAGCATTTCTCTGATTTATAAGAAAACTTTCTTTCCACATTAAGATGGTCAAAGGCAGTGCTTTCTCAACCTTCCTAGTGCTTTGAACCTTTATACAATTCCTCATGTCGTGTTGACTCCCAATCATTAACATTATTTCTTTGCTCCTTCTTAACTGTAATTTTGCTACTGCTGTGAATTGTAATATAAATATCTGATATGCAACCCTGTGGGGGTCTCAACCCACAGCTTGAGAACTATTGGCCTAAGGCCATGATTTTTGTCTTCAAATGCACAATCATGACAAGCAAGTTCTTCATAATGGATCTGCAAGGAGCCTGTTGGCCAGGGGTTTTTATCAGGACCGCCAGTCAGCTCTGTCCCACCAGTGAACTCCCAAATAATCACACAGAGACTTCTTATTAGTTATGAATGCTCGGACGATAACTTAAGCATGTTACTAACTCTTACAACTTACCCCATATTTCTTATCTATGCTCTACCATGTGGCAATACCTTTTTTCAGCATAGCATGTTCATCTCCTGCTTCTTCTGTATCTGGCTGGTGACTCTGCTGTTCTTCTCTTCCCAGTGTCCTCTCAGTCTGGCTCTCCCACCTAACCCCATCCTGCCTAGCTATCGGCCAGTCCGCTCTTTATTAACAATAAGAGCAACACATCTTCACAGTGTACAAAAGCATTATTCTACAGCAGGAGCCTGAAAATCTGCATTTTCCAAAAAGTTTCTAGTGGAAACCCAGCACTATATGTTGAATGATGACCACTATATTTTGAATGACAGAGATTCAATGTCATAAGACTGACCGCATGGTTTCTATAGATTCATTGGTAACAGAAGCTTGAAAACTGAGTGTGGTGGTTAATCTCCCTTGTAAACATGACTGGATATAAGACTCACTACCACCCACACATCTCTGAATATGTCTGTTAGGACACTTCCAGAGCAGTTTAGTTGAACAGCGAAGGGCCACCAAGGGTTGGCACCTTACCAAAGGGTTGGACTAGGGTGTCAGATTGAATAAAAAAGAAAAGGAAGATCAAGTGAGCTGAGTATCAACAGTCACCTCTCTTTGCTTCCTGACTGTGGATGTGCCCATCTGCTTCTTGCTCCTGGCTGCCGCAGTTAGAGCCACTGGCACCCCAATGAGGGCCTGTGTCCCATGGATCTGTGAGCCAATATGAACCTTCCTTCCTTAAGTTAACTCTGTCAGATATTTTGTCACAGCAAGGAGAATAGTTTTGATGGGGTTGTAGACCAGCACCCTCTGTGCTGAGGAGAATCTAAGAGACCAGCTCCTACTACATTCACTCAGAACTGACCATCACTTACTTGGCCGTTGACTAGGCCAACGCCTCTAAGCAAAGGCCTCCAGCTTATTGGTTATAATAACAACAGTTCTGCTTCCTCTCCTGCACCAATGTCAATAAAGGGAAACAGAAAACTAGTACAGTAGCATGCAGGAATTTTAGAGCACGCCCCTTTTTCATATCCAGAGGGTGGAAAAGCTCAAGAGGCTGCCTGCTGGCTCCCGGGGGGCAGGGGAGGCATGGTGAATGCTTCTGTTAACTGTGGCAGCCAGCAGGAGAGCCATCGCGGCCTCACTTTCCCCTCACTGTATTTCAGAGCAAAGCTACAAAGCGGTGTTCTCCAACATTAGCTGTGCTCTCCCGGAGAGCTTAGAAAAATCACTGATGTCTAGGTCACAAAATATTGTTATTTAATCAGCCTGGGTTGTGTCCTGGGCTTTGTAAAGGCAAACCCTCAGGTGATTCCAATGTGCAAACAAGTCTGAGAAAACTGTTACAGTATATTGATTAAGTGAAAGCAATGAGATAGGAGAAAACTGGTATTCTGAAGGGCTCGAGAGAGCTGCCTCTCAATTGATCATTAGTTTAGTTATTTATTCATGCGTGCACGCAACAAATAATTACTAAGGACAGATTTTGCACCATTGCTGCGTTGGATCCTCAAGATTTAAAGAGGAAAAGACATGGCCCTTGTCCTTGCAGGCTTTCCTTAGCAGAAGGAGTCCAGGGGAGTAAACAGATCAGAAGAACTGAGTCCTATGTGACAGAGTCATGCATTGCTTGATGACAGGGATGTTCTGAAGAATGTTGTTGGTTGATTTTGTCGTGTGCACATCACAGCATACGCTCACATAAACAAAGGAGCTACTACGATGTCACTAGTAGGGAAATAATTTTCCAGGACTTTGATTGCAAGTGTGGTTCATAGTTGACCAAGATGTCCTCACACAGCATGTGACTGTCATTCTCTAGGAGTATTGTAGAATAGGTAGAGGATGCACACAGAGCCACAGGGCTCCTGGGCAATCGTGTTGCTCAAGTCCCAGGAGACAGGAAGCAATGCTGGTGGGAAGAGCACACTGCATGCATGCACTCAGCTCTTCATTTTCTCGTCCAAAAAATATTTAGTGTTCGGGTATCCTGCCTCTATCACTGAGATAGCTGCTGTGTGGCTTACAAATGAAGCAGTAGAATCAATAACTCAGGTCTCCTGCTCCTTTCGGAATTTTTGGATTGGCTAATAAGAGCAGATGTTGCCTGTCTTTACTTGCTTGTTATCCATCCTCCCTCTGGGCATCTGGACTTGAAATTTCCTTAGGGAAACAATATTCCTCTCAGTCCACGTTGTCTGGGAGATTCTCCTGGTCATCTCTGGAGTACCAAATCTTCCTAACTCTGTTTTGCCTGTGGGGATTAAGTCCAGGTGTGTAGCTAGGCATGTAATGACAGACTGACAAACAGAAGCTAAGGATGAAGCCACCCTGGAGAAGAGTGACAGGGAACAGAGACTATATCTCACATTGTGACCTCACTGGACCAAGCCATGTATGTTCTTCTCTGTGCTACACAAACAAATCCTCATCATAGTCTCTGAAATGTAAGGTCCCTCGCCCCCCCATTTTTTGCAACCAAAACTCCTAACTATGATACTTAAGATGGATTTATCTGGACTGTTTTCTTTGTGATTAAAATAAATAAATAAATCCATTAGCATCTGTCCGTGCACTGCTCAGCTACCTGTGTGGTAAAACTATGCTTAAAATACACCCTTCAGGCATACAAATGGAATTCTGTAAAGAAAGGCAGAGCAGGAGCTCAAGATGTTCTGCAGGAAAGGATTTGAATGATGCTCCACCAGGTTAGCAGCTGCCAGCCAAAGTCTCAAGAGCAGATGGGAAGAAATGTTCCAGGTTGTTCAACCTGCCTTCTAGCAACTGTCTGAGAAAACGTCTAAGTTTGAAGAGACCGAATGTGGCTTTTGACTCTGTGGGTAGTATCATTGTAGGACTGGGAGCCGCAGATGCGGAGGAGGCGACAGGTATTTCAGGGGTTGTAAGGTGAGCTGAGACATGTAGTTAAGCTAAAGCTGTCTCTTCATGGGATAGTATTGTCCTTTCTCTTAAATGACTTTTGAAGTGTCCTTTTGTTCCCTCATGTGTCTGTCTAAATTCCTGTCATATGTAGCCTCAAAGAATATGATGACTTCTTAACCACCCCTGATACCATGATCCATAGCATTCCCACCTGCAGTTACTGGCCGAGCAAAGTGCAGATGTGCACCAAACACCCAGCAGATGTTCCATGGACAGAAGCGATTGCCTTCATCCCTAAATCTGCACTGAAGGTGACCTGGAAGGGAATCTAGGGTAAGATGAAAATTAGGTTAAGACAGCACAGCCAGTAGCTCAGAATTTGAGATGAATTTTTTTTCACATGTGATCTTCTCCAAAAGATTATTTGATTTAATATGTAAGGCTTCCCTCATTCATCTTTTGCATTAGAAGTAATATATTATAACTAATATCTAAAAGCCATGTATTTATAAAGTGTGTAGATTTGATCTGAAATCTCCATAAAAATTTCAAAAATGCATACCTACTTATATCCAAACACCTTCTCATTCATTCTGGAAGGAAAAGGGGGATTCTAATTATCTCTCATAATTAAAAATATGAAAGAGCAAGTGAAAATTATTTTTAAAGGGGAGAGAGAGGAAAACATTGCCTCAATCCTAAATATACAAAGCTAAAGTTAACTCCCTGAGCCCACAAACTGAATCTGAAAGGTGAATGTGAGTCAAGGAAGGGACCAAGCCCTCATCTGTACTCTGCCTGATTCCAGTGGCTTGCCCTCCTAAGCAAACACTTCAGCAATTCTGTCCAGACACAGACAAGGATCAGGTAGTCGCTGGTATTTCTTCTGCTTCTCTGCTCACCCTTGTTGGACAAGTCTTACTGGCTGTGGGCTGTGTTCCTCCCTAGCAACAGCGTTATGATATCACTGTAAACTGGCTGCAGTATAAGAGGAGACACACACACACACCAACACACCATATACACACACCACACCACACACACACACCATCACCACACCACACAAACCACCACACCACACACACACACCACACCATACCACACCACACACACACACACCCCCATCACAACAGCACACAAACCACCACACCACACACACACACACCACACACACACCATACCATACCACACCACACACACACAACACCACACCACACACACACACACCACACATCACACCACACACACCACACCACACACACCCCAGAGAGAGAGCGCGAGAAATTGCCTTGTAAATTGGCAAGGACTTTTGCTTGCTGTTTCGCTGGTGCTTTAAATTCAAGGCTGGGTTTTAATGGTCCACGAGTCCTATTTTGCTGCTAACTGACACTCAGTGGGAAAAGTAGAGCACTTAGGGGCAATCCTTTCCCATTTCACCTCTTGTTTAGCATTGCAATTTCCTTGTAAACATAACAAGATTAGCTGCAATGCATGTGCAGCCTCCCCCATGCCAAGACCACCAGAATGTTCATAAGCACAATAAATAGGTATGTGTGTGTGTATATATATATATATATATACCTAGCAATCAAGAGACAAGCATAACAACCTGAAATTTCTGGATTTTCCAGCAATCTAATTACAATAGCAGTGAAAGGACATGTACCTAATTAAACTGCCAATCACATCAAAATGATATGCATCCTATTTATACAAATATTTATCCGCCTGGCTGGAACCAGACATTTTGGCAGAGAGAGAAGCAACTGGCAATTAAAAAGCAAGTAGGTCACATGTCTCTCCAGCCAACTAAAACAACTTTGCCTTACCTGGGACCTAAAATGAATCCAACTCCTATCCCTCCCTGTCTTTACTTTTTAAAATCTTCTTGAGGCAAATGTACATTAAAGGTGCACGCCTTTAATCCCTGCACATAGGAGGCAGAGACAGGTGGAACTCTGTGAGCGCGAAACCAGCCTGGTCTACAAGAGCAAGTTCTAGGACAGCCTCCAAAGTTACAGAGAACCCCTGTCTCAAAAAAAAAAAAAATCCAAATAAACAAAAAGAAAAAAATTTAGTCCAGTTTCCCCCAATGAAATACATCCATTTACCTGACAAGACTATCTGTTCCCTTCCCTGTAAACTAGCCTTCTCCTTCCAAAGGTATTAGCTGTCCTCATTTCTACCAACAAGGTTTGAACTTGCTGGTTTTCCTTCATATAACTAGAAGCAGCAGAAGCTATTGTTCAGGTGTCTGCCTTCTTTCTGTCAACAGTGGAGTTCACCTTGACAACTTCCTTTACCCTACTCATTCTTCCCATTCTCTGAAACTTCCCAACTCAAACATTAAAACCTTCTTTGACTTCCAAAAGCTGAATGTTCCTTGTACCCCTCCTCAGTCCCTAAATGTGCAGTTGCGTACCCTCAATGCCTGGTGATTATGGTCATCATTATTGCTTCAAATTTCAAATGCACCTGTTCGTTGGCTTCCAGGAACATGGGTGGGACCCAGTATACATAATTTTTGATGCTTTTTTACTTGCATAGGGCTAGACTAGATGTGGACAATGGTTTGTGTGTAGGAGTGGCTATGTCTCTTCTGAGCTGGGACGTGCCATTGTGGATATCAGCTCTCCAGAGTTCTCTTTTCTTACAGCCTGCTTCGTCAGACTGGGTCCTTGAGTGAGAAAAGGGGACCAGGGTCTCCGGCAACTCATCTGGATGCACAACATTAAACAGGAAACAAAAATCCAGACGTTATAAGCCATTAATACCTGGATGGGGAACATATTGCTTCTATTAAATAACAAAGCCAATTGCAACTGTCACAATGATGACATTTAGATTTAGTTTAGGTATAGTGATCTATATTTTTGACAACACCCAAATTTTATTTCCTGCCTAGTCTTGAGCTCCCACTATTCACAATAAATCCATTCTCAAAAATAATTAAAATATGGGCTTGGGACATAACTCAGTTGATAGAGTGTTGGTTTAGCATGCACAACACCCTGGATTCAGTCTCCAGACCTTCATGAAATGAGGTGCCTCTAATTCCCAGAACTCAAGAGGCAGAGGCAGGAGAATCAGATCCAAGGTTATTCACCATCTAAGGCTAAGTCATGTATGGGTTGAGTGAAAACTTGTCTCACAAGAAATAGCCAAATAGACAAATAAATGAACATATCACAAACTGGACAGATTTGAAATCCTGACCTTCTCCCACTTACTCCCAATTTGGCCAGTCTCCAGCTGTCCACATCTCACTTAATACCCAAGCTTAACATTCCTCTTGCTCAGACTCAAAACACAGTGCTTTGTTTTCTCTTCTTTATCCCCATCATCCCACATCACATCCACCAGCAAGCCATAGGGACTGGCTTGCTTTCAGAACACAAGCAGAGTGTGGCCCACCTCACTACCCACCTTGGTCATCTAATCCTAGATAGTATCGATCTCACAATGGCCATTCTCACTCTACTCCCATATACTCAAGGGACCAATTGCCTTCCTGGTTCTCCTTGACTCTTTTTCTTTCCTCCCTCTGATACCCTTTCCCCTTACTTTAGTTTCCTGGTCTCATTATTCAGCTTCCATGGAAAAATCACGGCTCTACATGGCTTTAAGTTTCATTTTTATTCCTCCTTCACGAGATGTATGTATAACTATGGTGGTATTGGGACAATTTTAGAAGGTACAAGCTGAGTATTTTTATTTTAACAGTTATGACTCTGTTTTAATATGTATTAGAGAAATTCTAACTACTACATAAAGCCTAAGAGATGCTATAGCTTAGACGAGGGCAATCAAATCAGTTTAAGTTAAATTAAAGTAAAATACTTGATAAACAATGCCACTGTGTCCGGGATAGGTAGAAATGTAAGTGGTAGGGGAATGACATGTAAGAAACACAGGATGGATTTTCAAATAAGAAATGAAGTCAGTTTTCCTTAGTGGGTAACTAGCTCTAATGGCTACTTATGGAGTCCACTTGGGTGGCCTACTCTACCCCCAATATTAGTAAACTAACCCCTTAATCAATTCCTACATGGTTTCAGTAGGTGTTTACTAGAGTGGGCAAGTCCAACAACTCTCCACGCTTTTTGACTCATGCCTCCGTTTTGTCCTTTTCACTCATGAAAATTTGTAATTCTGAAATGTCTATCACTTTTACTCTTTCCCTCTTATGTTCATTAACATCATCACAAACTCATGACCCAATTACCTCATACCCAGATCACCATAATGACCTCCTAACTCTTCTAATGACTCCATCAAAACTCAATTGTGGCTTGTCAGTGCCCCCAAAACACCATGACTGTCCTCAAAACCTTCACTAGCTTCCTCTGAACACAATGTTCATGATCTCAACCCTAGGCCAATAGTAACAAGCTTTTACTATGTGTTGTATGCTAAAAGATGTAGGGATTTTCTTATTTATGCCTCATGACAACAGTATGAGGCAAAAACTATAGAAGGGAGCTAGACTAAGGAGCTGAGCAACTTGCCAAGAGTTGTGACTGTGAGAAGCAGAATTCCAAATGAGTAGCTGCAGGTCAACCTTCTCTTTAACTGCTATCCTCTTCATGGCCTATCAACAAGCTCGTGTGCATTCTCAAC
The DNA here is from genome assembly GCA_001685075.1 of Bramus lutescens. Taxonomy (NCBI): domain Eukaryota; kingdom Metazoa; phylum Chordata; class Mammalia; order Rodentia; family Cricetidae; genus Bramus; species Bramus lutescens. The sequence goes on along the minus strand of LOEQ01002158.1, from coordinate 120,321 downwards.
ACAGACCATCCTTGTGTCCTCAATTCTATTCCCTTGCCTTCATTCAAGTGAGTCTCATTTCCATATCTTAGGACCTTTATCAAAGTCCACTGAGTCCTGAAGGTCTAACTCTCACCCACAGAAACGTCATGGATATGATGTCCAGATTGCACTTATCTTTCAGGACCTAATCTAGAGGCACCTCTGGAGCAAACAGATACCTTGCCTTGATGTCGAAATTGTATTTGTACCGGGCTCTAAATTACTCAACTGCAGTCTTGATAGCAGCTTGACACTGGGCAAATCGCTTGAAAGAAAAAGAGCCCATGACTCTGTCTTACAGAAGGCCCTTTCGCCTCTGAAGTAAGAATATTTTGAATTCATGCTGGTGTCATAGTTTAAGAAATGGCTTCTCAACTTTTGAAGGTGAATGGCTGACTTTCAATTACACTGTCACTTCAGGAACTAAGAGCCAGGGATGAGGGCTGCCCATTGTAGCATTTGATTGACTCTGGAGCATTTGTTTACTGATTCTTTTTTTCTCAGTTGGTCAACTCATTCCTCGAGTCATTACCTACAGAGGAAAGAAAGAAAGAAAGATGGTGAACATTCTATAAACTGTCTCTTCTCTTCTTTCATGTCATAAGAATTAAGAAGAAATTTAAACATGATCTTGTACCTTCCTTTCAGAGATGAGAAAACCAAGGTGCTGACGGGTGGACTGATCCACCCAGGATCATAAATTCATAACTGACTGGATATGAAGTAGAGTCGAGAACTTTAAGCATCAAGGCAACTAGACATTTGGTCACTCTGGGGCTCAGATTTCTTAATCTGTTGAAGGGGTAATATCAATGATAGCACCCACTACAACAGAATAAGATTAAAAAACTCATTGACGTCTAGCCCAGTACATTAGTGAGACAGCATCTCACAGAGAGTGGATGCTTACTGGGTGTCACTGTCTGTGCTGTCAGCAGACACCCAGAAACTACTTAGAAGAGACAGATGCTAGTAAGATAACTGAAGTGATGAACCACATACAAAATTTCTGAAAGCTTGAAGGAATCTAGAAATCAGAGCGTGGAGAGGGACAGCAGTAGGAAGGGGGAAGACATTGAATGAAAGGGTGCACTGGCTGCTTGCTTCTAAAAGGGAAAGGTGTATGTCAGCAGTGTGACTCATGGAAAACACTAATTACCTCTCTTATTCTTTTTCTTCCCATAAAACAAGCCCACCATGTTAGCAATAGGGAATTCTCATAGACCCGAGAATATAATTACTTGAGTTTCCCATTAATTGTTTTTAAACGTTCTTTTTAAATTCAAAGTTTTGGGTCTGCTTTTCAAGATGCTAAATGAGTGTTAAAACCAAATCATAAGTCATGTGGTGATTTCTATCCAGGGCCAAGGTGGGGGATTCTCAGCCTTTCTTCACCTTGGTAAGTTAAGATCTCAGCAATAAGATAACAAAAGGAGATCAAGGGGATACAAGTAGGAAAAGAAGAAGTCAAACTCTCACTATTTGCTGATGATATGATAGTTTACATAAGCAAGCTCAAAAATTCTATCAAGGAACTTCTACAACTCATAAATACTTTCAGTAATGTAGCAAGATATAAAATACAAGATTAACTCAAAAATCAGTAGCCCTCTTTTACATAGATGATAAATGACCTGAGAAAGAAACCAGAGAAACATCACCCTTCATAATAGCCACAAAAAGCATAAAATTTCTCAGAGTAACTTTAACCAACAAAGTGGAAGACTTGTATGATAATAACTTTAAATCTTTGAAGAAGACACCAGAAAGTGGAAAGATCTCCCATGCTCTTGGATAGGTAGACTTAATATAGTAAAAATGGCAATCTTACCAAAAGCAATCCACAGATTCAATGCAATGCCCATCAAAATCCCAGCAAAATTCTTCACAGACCTCAAAAGAACAGTACTCAACTTCATGGAAAATCAAAAAATCCAGTATAGACAAAACAATCCTGTACAATAAAGGAACTTCTGGAAACATTATAATCCCTGACTTTAAACTCTACTACAGAGCTACAGTACTGAAAATAGCTTAGTATTGGCATAAAAACAGGAGAGCCAATGGAACCAAATCAAAGACCCAGATATTAATCTACACATCTACAAACACCTAATTTTTGACAAAGATGCAAAATATATAAAATGGAAAAAAGAAAGCATATTAAACAAATGGTGCTGGCATAACTGGATATTAACATATAGAAGAATAAAAATAGATCCATATCTATCACCATGCACAAAACTCAAGTACAGTTGGATCAAAGACCTCAACATAAAGCCAACCATACTGAACCTAACAGAAGAGAAAGTGGGAAATACACCTGAATGCATTGGCACAGGAGACCATTTTCTTAACATAACCCCAGTAGCATAGACACTGAGAGAAACAATTAATAAATGGGACCTCCTG
>LOEQ01002158.1:99262-113441 GCA_001685075.1 Bramus lutescens | reverse complement strand
AAAAAGCAGCCACTTGTTACTTCAAAGGGTTTGAGCTTTTAAAATGATTTTCTCTGGTCCAAACAGCAGCAAGTCATGGTGGGAGATGACGAGGCTCAGGGCATTCAATCGCCAGTCAGGCCACGCTTGTCACCTCCTAGGCTTGCCATTTGCCCTCAGATCCTTTAACAGTAACCAAGGAAGATGGAGAAATGCAAACTCTGGAGCATCTGAAGCCCAGTTCAGATGAGGAGGGCACCCCGGGCTCCTTAACACAATGGGTAGCAGAGGAAGCCATGACTCCAAGTTATTGGTCAAGTAGAAGAGAGGGTTCCAAATCCTCACTGGAAAATTGGGCTTAAAAAATAGTAGCCTTTTGATAAGATGTACCGAATCTTTTCTTTCTTTCTATAGAATACTTAACAGTGGTGTTAATAATATATACTAAAATCTTTTCTTAACTAATCATATTGAAAACGTCACATAGGAAAATAGTAGGACATATTAACATTCCAAGCAGTTACATTATGTCATTTTCAACTATCTTCCTAGTGAGCTATCTTTATGGAGGGGGCTTCAATTTTTTTGAAGTGTACATTTATTTATATGATGACAAAAATAAATATTATAAAAATATGACACCATTATATATTCTGCTTACATTTTGCAAAACAGTTCAATTTCCATTTTGAGATATTTTTCCTTTTCTTTTTATGACATTTTATGAAAATGGCAGTTCTCTGAGAGCTGATTATATAACAAAGATAATGGAAACTTTAATTTTTATCCTTAGTTGACAAATAAAATTGCATATATTTATGGTATATAGCAAGATGCTTTGAAATCCATACATTTGTAATGTGACTGGCTTAGGCCAATTAACATGTGCATTACATCATATGCTTATCAAATTTCTGTGATGAAAACACTGAAAGTCAATTATCTTAGCACATAATGTATTGTCATCAACCACAGTCACAAGGTGTTCAGAATCTTAAGAGCTACTTCTCTGTGCTCTGAACCTCAATTTTCTCCCCCTGTCCTCATTCCTTGTCTTACCTCCACCATGAACATTCCCAAATTGTACTTACTGTGCCCATGATGGAGCGAATGCTTTTGTGTGTCTGACAAGATAGGAGCCAAATTAGAAAAAACTGTCTATTGTGGTCAGATCAATGGGCCAAACCCACACTTACTTTTCATCTCCTAAAACAGCTTCCTATAGTCCCTCTCCTGATGGCCTTTAACATCTGTGCCAAAAAGCCATCAAGCCAGGACTAAATGTTATAGAGCATGAGCTAGGGATTGGGCACATCTTCGTAAAACTCGCTAGTCTTGGACATTGGAGAGCTCTCAAGAGATTTCTTTCTCCAGGCACTTCATTCTTCTAAACAAACCATTCAGCCACCCTCCCTCGCTCTACAGACACTCGTTCCTGGGCCCCTCTGAGAACTCTGTGCCTTTGTTGCATCTCAAGGATCATTGAAGCTCACAAGACACTACTAAGATTCAGCTTTCCTTCACTGACATAGTCTGGGCACACAGCACAGAGGCACAAAGGCCATAGTGTCCTGGTGACTTTTGTAAAGTCTTGTTCTAATCCTATGATTCACTTAACAGACCCTACCCAGTGGTTATCCTTCTCTACACATCCTGTCTTCCAGTTTAAAAATAGGAAGAAGAAGCAAAGTTCACAGAATGATTGTCAACTGACCATGCACTTCCCTGAGAATGGCTTGCAAGTGGCCGGCACACCCTGACTTCCTTGGGAAAATTCTTTGACCTTTCCCAGTCTGTTCCTCCGCCATCCCACAGAGATCTAACAGAAACTGGCCAGACATCATATTGATAGTTGGGCGTTTAATGGAGGTGGTGAATATATTGGAGCTTAAAGGAGCCACCTGCAGGCTCAGGTGTTTGCTGAATTTGATTCCCTGTCTCTGTTAAAACCTTGCTACAAGGCGTGAGCTAAAACTGTTTTCTCACCCCCTCATCTTCTCACCTAGTCCCAAGAACAACAAATTAAAACAGGCCTAACACCAGCCATGGCACCATTTGGGCATGTCTTGCACCTACAAATTTGAAAGAAAAGAAAAGAAAAAGTGTCACTTGGCTAGCAACACAGAAAGACCAGAGCAGAGCCCAGCAGAACAGCCTTGGCATCTCCCACCTGCGCCCCTTCCCAGCCCATTTCTTCTGATTGCATTTCAGACTCACCTGCATAGAGGTGGGTGCCTGGGAGAGTTCCCCTTTGTGGGATCCCTGTTTCCTTGCTTGCTTTCCAAGGATTCTAACCTTTTCTTGAACGCCAAGGTGTCCTCTTTTCTGCACGAAACTGCAGCCCCACAAGCGTTTCCAGGTTTTGGCAGGGAGCCCTCAGCAATCTTGTAGGAACAAGCAGAGACAGCTGGAGAAGACAGGAGTCACCAGGTCCTACTTTTAAAATCGTGTCACCGTGGAGTAAGCAGCTGGATCGCTTTATCTTTGGAAGATGCAGTACAAGTCCTAATCCACCTCCCACCTTCACAGGCTTTGGGAGCGACCCACCAATGACACCCTTGTGAACTTTTTCTGGCCATTGCAAAGACAGTGCAGAGCCGACCAGTGAAAATGCCAGAAATCTTGGCTGTGCTGAGCAGAGCTGCATCCATCCACTGGTGAAGGACAGGAAGAGACCCTCAGTCAGAGCACAGCAGGGGACATCTGGCTGCAAGCAGTCAGGGACACCTGCTAAAACAAAATAGACAGACGGAGAAAGGCGCTTTCAGGACCGAAGACGGATGCTCAGGGGTAGAAGTTCTTGGTAGTCACCTGTGAATGTGGATGTTTTAGAGACATTTCTTCCCCACCAAAAGAGTTAAATTCAAAACATTTGAGAAGTGGGGACATCCAGGTCCCCCAAATTAAGCATATATTATGAAACTAACCTATCATGTCATCTTTTTCGATTCTTTTAAGTTGATGAAAATTGAAAGAGCCTGTGTGTTTAGAGATGTCTGGTCCCAGAGCATGTCCCTGTGTAGGTCTGTCTCTGTGGTCACACACCTACAGCACATAGACAAGGCCGTTCCTGATCCCAGAGAGGCAAGAGGAAGAGGGAGCTCTTTTCCTCAACACATATGTTGAGATGCAGAAAAGAGGACAGCTCCACTTGGTGCAAGCTGTCCTATTGAAGCCCCGCTTCCTGTCAATCTTGCTTTTTCTCCCCCCATGAAGCTTTAATTTTTTGCCACAGCACTTTCTACATTTGAGTTTCCTGCAAACCTCAGGAAATAGACTGAAATTAATACCGTCAGATGCTTCTGAAAGTGCTGGCTTGGCGGCATTGCAGAATGCTTGCTTTCCGATGCCATTTTGGGATTAAAATATACCACTTCTGCCCCATTGTTTGTAAGAGAAATCTGGGGGAAGGATTGTGTATGAGATTGAAGTGCGGTGAAATGTAAGTTAAAAAAAAAAAAACAATTTGAAAAGGAGAGCTGACCTTTCCGAAGAAGTGAAATCAGCAGGTAAGCAAAGCAGAGGAGCAAGCCAGGAAAACGCTGCCTCCACAGTACCCCATCAGTATGGGGAACTGAAGCAGGGAGCCTCGCTCTTGTTCTCAGTGTAGGAATTTAAAGCTTGGGGTAAGACAAGAGCCTAAAGGTCCGACTCCAGAGAGAAGCCTAATGTATCAAAAGAAAGGAAGAGGCAGAGATAATTTATTAGAATATGCATTCATAATCTTTAGTAAGTAACAAGGAAACAGTCAAATCTTAGCTTTTCTCACATTCATTCCAGAGGATTCCCAAGGTCAAGGGTGACCCCATCTCATGGTTCCAGAGGATTCCCAAGGTCAGGGGTGAGACTGGGTTATTTTCTAGTGCTGGCTCTTCATTGTCCCTACCTGGCCTTGGCACCTCGGGCAGAGTCCCTGTTCCTTCAGACCACAGTCTCTCTGTCACTCAAGAGAGGTGACCCTGGCTCACTTCTCCTCTGCACAAGCGCAGAGCATTGATAAACTTGTAACAACTGTATACGCTTGCCTTGGGTACTTGGAGGGGTGGGGAATGGATGTGTGGCATGAATCCAGGTTTTTCTTGTTATTATTACCCTCTGCATTCTGACTTACTGAGAGTGTGAAATAAGGCCACACACTATTTCTGCATTTTATTAAAAAAATCTATTCTAAATGTTTGTAATATTGAAGAATAATCAGTCTTCTGACATTCTTTGTGTTTTATTCACCTTTCTAGTCAGTCAACTACAGCTTCTCTACACAACACAGGTTCCATCCAATTGATCTGAGAGACCCATTGATTTCGCAACCAGCTCTGTGTCCTCCATCCTCCGTCCCCTGGTTCACTTCACTGTGTCGGGCCTCTCCAGGCGGAATAACCACGTGGCTGGCTGCCTTGCTTTATGCTCTCACTCTGTAACCAGCCCCAACGTTTTCACCTACCCCCTTTCTGATACATTGGTCAAGTCGAGACTGTGGAGTTAGATGGTCCTTCTGAGACCTACAAAGTGAGGGTGCTGAGTGAGGTCTTGGATTCACCTGGTCTTTCCGGGAAGCGAAACTGGAAGTATCCAGATCTTCTAGCGCCCACTCTAGACTCCTCAGTCTAAAGATAGGTCCACATTCTAAGTAAAATCCTCTCACGTCTGGTCTGCTCTGTCACTTCCTAGGTTCCAGTGACTCCAACATACACAACCTAGACTCCAGCATTCATTCATAGACCAGTCTATACAGCTCAGTTTCACAAAAAGATGGCTAAGGGCTTCATTTTCTCGTGAAACAAAAAGTCAAGAAGAAGACACTGCAAGCTTGAAGCAGCTGTTCCTGGAGTTGTTCATCCTGGCCCTTTGTCCTTCCATTCCTGCCCTCCCAGGGATACAAGATGCCTGCTCACAGTCTATCCAAGAAGATGGAAAAAAGCGATTGAGGCAGAGGATGTGGGCGACCAAGTTCCTTTATTATCCACACAATAGCTTTCCCCGAAACCTTGTCTTGTAAGCATCTACCTACATGTTGTAGGTGAGGGTGAGATCACATGAGGCCTGTGTAGCTATCAGCATACTTGGGAAATTCACAAGTGTTTGTAAAAATCACACCACTCTTAAAAGAAAATGGGGGCTTTGTTAGCATTACTCGGTCTTCTGTTACTGGACAATACTTCAGACTATCCACTTTCTAAGAGACAAAGGTTGCTTAACTCACACTTCTGATGGTTATAGTCTATAGTTATCTGCCCTCATTGTTTAGGGCTTGGAGTAATATGGCCCAGCATAGCAGGAGTGCCTGGCAGAGCAAAAACAGTCATGAGCCACAAAGAGGAAAAGACCAAAATCTTTTCCATAATCCCCTTCAAGGACACTGTCCCAACAACCTGAGGACTTTTCATAATAATACCCCACCCCCAAGACTTTAACACATTAGCCTTTAGAGACTACTTCGCCAAACAATTGTAACAAGAATAAAGAAAAGAAAAATATTGAACTGGCTGTCTCAGTCCCATACAGCTCAGAATTGGGTACTCTGTAGTCCAACCTCTATTGACTTTTTAAGTCTTATTCTCACAGTGCCCAGTCACTCGCTGGCATCTCAGCCTCTCAATACCCTCCCACACATGACCTACATAGAAATCCCCACCTCTTTACAGTCACATCACCGCCCTCCGCTTCTGAAATTTTTATCTGTTTTCTTTAATGTTCACAGTCAGAGTTAGCTTCCAACTTGGCTATTCTCCTGGCACGTGTTGCATTTGCCTCTCCTGGCTCACTAATCGGATCCCACTTAGAATTATAATCCCCTACCATACCTAACTCGTTCTGAACAATAAGCTCCAGAAGGAAAAATGAGGATCACATTGTGTCTGTCGCTATATCCAGGACACAGTCGAAAACTCTGCATGCCAGAGTAAATGCTTAAGTGCTTGTAATCGTAATCATCCCTCTCCACTTTGCTTATGTGGCTGATAATGTATCAAAAATGCACATCCTCCTGCGTGTCAGTAAAAGCGCTGACATGCCCATCTCCCTGGAGTCTTCTAGCTTTATCCTTAGGGGCAGGGTCCTTGTGTCTGGAATGCTCTGTCAGCCTGTGCTATGTACAAAGAATCAGGGCTCTGAAGATTCGGTGACAGGTGGCTTACTCTGTCCCCTCCAGGCTCCTGTGACAGAAAGCATTTTCTTAGCCCTCTGTATTTGATCCCTAGTTTCATGAAAGTCGGCCATGAATCTCCACCCTGACCAATCGTACACTCCAGTCTGAATCCTGACTGCCCTACCATCACCATTAAAAATTCATTCTCAGTTTCTTTGTGCTGCTCTGAGGTACTAGCTGTATGGGATCAGCTTCAGGTTCCTTTCCTGCCTATCTTCTTCTCCTTGGATTCAGCCATCAAGAGGCACCAGGAGAGATGGGCGTGATGGGAAGAGAGGCAAGTGTCTCCTACAGATTCTTTTCCTGCTAGTGGTCACACCTCAGTGAGCCTGTTAAAAGGTTCAGTACCTCTGGTCCCTCCCTTTCCCACTTCAGGGCATGGAGTGATAACAGCTTACCATTGATTCTGCACCTCTGATAGTGTTCGCATCACTAGTCACAGGTTTCCTTTAATTCTACACGCTCTCTACAGCAGTAGTCCTCAACCTTCCTGATGCTGGGACCCTTTAATACAGTTCCTCATGCTGTGGGAACTACCAACCTTAAATTTATTTTTCTCGCCAATTCATAACTTATTTTGGAACTGCTATGAATAGTAATGTAAATATCAATGGTTTCCTATGGTCTTAGGCCACCCTTGTGAAAGGGTTGTTTGACACCCCAAAGGGATCTCGACCCACAGGTTGAGAGCCACTGCTCTAAAGAGTCACTTTATGAAACTTCATTTAGAGTTCCATCTGAGTGCTCTTTATCTTTAATGATTACTTATTTATACCTTATGTGTACATGTGTGTGAATTACATGCGTGTGTGCCACATACATGAGGTCAGGAGGTGGCATTGGATCCCCTGGAGCTGTAGTTACAGGCAGTTATGAGGTGCCTTTGGGGTGCTGGGAACTCAACTTCTGCCTTCTGCAAGAGCAGTAAGTGCTCTTAACAGCTGAACCACCATCCCTCCAGGCCCCAAGTGCCAAGGTCATCTAATCTTAGGTCAGGAGTCACCCTGACCTCTCTGTCAACATTAACATTAAATTTATTCCCCATTCAGAGATCATCATCATTTTCGGCTGTTCCCTAAGTGTATTCTCTCTGATAGCTTCCCTAGAAGCCTGGGTGGCATTTCCCCTGTGCTCCTCAGTACTTAGTGAGTCTTCACCAGGTACTTAGATTTTCTACTTGCTTCTCCAGCTGCACTAAAAAAAAAAATTAAACCATATTAACATATGTATGAATCTCTCTCTCTCTCTCTCTCTTTTTGTGTGTGTGTGTGTGTGTGTGTGTGTACCATAACAAGTTGTGGATGTTTGAGAACAACTTTGGGAACGTAATAGTCCTAGGAATCAAATTCAGGTCATCAGATTTGGCAGCAAGTGCCTCTACCCTCTGAACTATCTCCTAGTCCTCACATCAAGATATTTTATATTTTGCACATTCAAGAATTTATCTCCTTTACCGATTTAAAATCAGTGCTTCTGTAAAGTTGATTGCTTATGTTTGGAAAGATAAGGAAGGGACACCATGTCATGCCCCAGTGGATCAAGTCCTCTGGTTAATTGAGTCTAAAGCCAAATAAATTAGAATGCTTCCCAAGGCTCAACCCTCTCCATAGAGAATAGGTTTAAGTATGGAGAGCACAGGAGCTTAGGACAAGCTCCAGAGAAGTCTTTCTTCCTTCTTCAACATGGCTGAGAAAACAAAGTCTCCAGTCACTACACAAGGAGGTACCTGAAATTCACTACATGCCTGCAGATGGCAGGGGCCTTTCCTTCCTTCCTCTCCCCCTCCTCCCAACCTGCCTCCGCCTTTCTCCCCCATGTCCTTCTCCTTCTAGGTCCCCCTAACCCTACCTTCCTTCCTGTCTTTCCCTCAGTAGAGGGGCAGTGCTGGGAAGACCAGCTCCAAAGGACTTGCACATTTTTTGTGCGTAGAAACCAATCAAAAAATACAGGGTTGCCAGTGAATAGGTTGAGATCAGGACTATCATACTCCCCAAGGCCAGGCAATTACTGTTTGTCTAAAAGTTTCAAAAAAATAATAATTTCCAATCCAGTTTCCATTCCCTGTATTTGGACTAGATTTTAAAACCTAAAGACCCTTTGTGGCTCATATTATCTCCCATACCTTCACCTTCTCCTCCCTGTCACTTTCCCTGACCTGGCCAGCAATTGCTGCTTCACTGGGAGGCTAGATCAGATATGGATGGCAGAAGGTAGTCTTCCCTGGGAAAGCAGGGCACGAAAGGAAATGAATGCTTCAATTTCTGTTTCCTCCAGGCATATTAAAGCAGAATATCATTGGAAAAAATCTATGAGATGTATTGTTAAATTCAAAGAAGATGTAATTGCAAAATAATACCTATTAGGTGTGACTCCTTTTATGCGAGTGTGTATAGGCACTTATTTTTATGTGTGTACAAAAACGCCTAGCAGAAGACTAGAAAGGTCCATACCAAATCACTAGTAGCGATTTTCTCTGCAGTTGGATATAGGGAGAGGGTAGGTTTAAAAAGACATTCTCGTTGTAATCAATATGTTCCCATAATATTTGATTTTTAAGAAGGGAAAGTATCTTTATTACATTTTGCTTATATAAAAATATTATGTGGATTCTATCTCTGGTAGTAAATTCCTCAACAATTTTTTATACCGTTTCTTTCTAGTAGATTCTACAAGGGGAAAAAAAGACAGTTATTCAAAAAGGAAAGTTTAAAAAAAAAGATTTCTTCTCTTGAAATACAGTCCCTGTCATTTTGGGATGTCATTGTGCTTCCTGATCATGATTTAAAATAGATGGTAATGAATCATCTTCCACAGTATATTTGACTCAGGCAAGTAAAAATGCTTTGAAGGAAATCAAAATTAGGAATTAATCTCCTCGGTTACGTGATGCCTCTCCCACTCTGCTTCATCACTGTGCTCCTGGAGAACGAGGGCAAAGAGTACCAGGGTCCCTGACTCGGGTAGGACAAGCACAGGCTTGAATCCGGTCCTTTCCTGCTTCAAAGGCCCAGCTGAGGACCGCCGGGAACTGCCAAGCGCTTGCCTTCCAGAGTGCCTGCCTCCTGGGATCCTTTCTGGCTTCCTGCTGAAGTTTATGCCATCCCCCTTAACCTCTCCCAGGCTGCCACAGATCTCTAAGGACACATGTGCACCGTTTACATTTCTATATTGCCAGTGGCCACACATAGTGTCTGATGCAAATCTGGTGCTCAGGTGCCCCATAAATATTTATAGCAGGAACATTTGAATGAAGGCATAAATAGCAGCCAAATCAAATAATGCCTCTGCTTTTATAGCTTCATACTGGTTTGGAAGGTACTTCAGGACAGCAACCTATGCATCTTGGTTTCTGTTATTTTCTTCCTTTCTTATTTATTTATTTAGGAGACAGAATCTGACATAGCCAAGGATGACCTCAAACTTGCTATGTAGCAGATGATGACCTTCAACTTCCCAGCCTCCTGCTTCTACCCTCCAAGTGCTAGGATTACAGGCACAGGTCACCATGCCCCATTATAAGATATGGGAAGGTGATCTATCAGCTACAACTCTCTGCATCTCCTGTAATGTGTTAAAAAGGGAAGCCCACAACAAATATCTATTGGTTAGTTTCCCTGCTTTGAGCAGATGATTGAAACTATTCACGTGTGTGCACACATGCACACACACACACCCTGATTTATCTATTGGCTACTGACAAACAGGAGGAATTCTTTCATCTTTTATTGTGGAGAATTCTAATGAAACCCACAAAGGTAAAAAGTTTGGTTATGGAGAATGACCTATTTCTCCCCAACATTCCAGGCTGCTCTCCAAGTCACTTTCTGGACTCTTAAGAGTCCACGGTTTTCTTGCCGTGAATTCTTTCCCCACTCGGGGAGCATCCAAAGCTCACTAGAATCCATGGCAAGACCATCTCTGAATTTCAGGTAGTTAAAGTATAAAGTGGCACTTCTTAATTAGATGGTAGTAGCCTAATTATTTGAAGGCACCTTATAATTACACTCCTCCCTGCCCTTAGCTTCTTTAGCCTCTTCAAATGGAATCTCTAGCCCTGGTCCCCTTCCTGTTCTCTACCAACACAATGCCACTGGCCAATATTAAGCATTCATCAGAGCTGGTTATATCTTATTAAGACAGAAGCCTCCAGTGGTTTCATTCTCAAAAACTAAAATCTCTCAGGTGACCGTTGCTACCATATATGTCAGACTCTACTTCAGATCATTTTGCCCAGAAGTGTGAGCATCAGATCTTTGAGACAGGAATCTGAAAAATTACTGCACTGTCATTTAAAGTTCAGTAGAGTCTCCTGAGTATTTATCGGAAAGGGACTCCTTGACATTAGTAGACCACTCCAAAGATCCCTTTCGCTGCCATGAGCAATTATTCCTTATTTCCAACATCTAATTCCCTGGGAGAAAAAAAAGCTTTACTACTGCTTCAGCCTTAAAAGGAAAGAAAAATCACCACCCGTTTCCACCACAAAAAGATTCACTGTACTTCTCTTGCCTCTTGAGGTGTAATGAACCTCCCAAACCAACAAACTCTGAACAAGCATCACACCCACCTGTAAGAGCAGAGAGCAAAAGCAGCTGCCTCTGCCGGGAGTAGTATGGGAGCCTTCCATCAATAGCATATATCCCCCCTCTGAAAAATGGCTGACTGAATGAGAATCCCATCTCAAGAAAGGCAGGGGAGCCATTAGTGAAAGCAAGAGGCTCAGCTTTACATCTCATTGGGAAGATGGATTCACAGCCTTCCTCCCACTTCAGTTGGGTGAGTTAACTTCGAGTAGAATTTGTCTGCCCTCACTGAAAACTCCAGTTAGGCAATGAATTATTCCAAGTAAATTAAGTGTATCGATCCCCTCCCCTTTCTGGCACTTTGCAGATATTGCTATCAAATCATGCTCCATGCAAGTGTCAGTTTATGCCACAGACATCTAAAGACAGGATCAAATATTTACTTGAGCTTCTCAGCATCTAATAACCTCCCCTCCCCCAGCACAGCAGGACTTGGAAAGACCAGACAGCACAGCCTTACGATGAGGTGTGTACTGGGGAAACAGCACATGTGGCCGATGAAAACACGGTAATCTGTTGGCCTCTCTTCATCACATAGCTACTAGTCAAGGTTATGGCTTTTGACTTAACTTTGGCCAGTTTTAATACAAGCAAACACATCAAAACAAAGACCAGGTGAAGGAGCATGCATACATGTTATGAATATATCACAATTCTGGCAAAACAATCAATTCACATTTCACTACACTTTCATCAACTACCCTGATTTAGCCTTTTCCAAGCAAAACACAGGCATCATTCCAATGAGACCCAATTATTTGATGTGCATATATCTCCCTCCTCAGTATGGACTGAGTGTTTGTGTTCTACCCACCCAAAAGGAATCCAACTGAAATTTTAATCCCCAATTGAGCCACAGAAGGACACAGGACCCGTAGGAGGTAAGTCATGAGTGCAAAGCCTCATGGAATGGGACTAATGAGAAGATTGCATTGTCACGCCAGGAAGTAAGACCTCACCAGATACCAGTTATATGGCATTTCAGTGTTGGACATGGACACAGTGCCAGTCTCCTGAATCGTGAGGAATATATTTCTGTTGTTTAAGTTACCATCTATAGTGTTCTATACTAACACCCTAAACTGACTTAGATACCCACCATAATGATCAGACATCCATCTCTATGTAACAAATTCTTTTTTTCTTTTTCTTTTCTTTCTTGGACAGGGTTTCTCTGTGTAGCTCTGTCCTGGAATTCACTCTGTAGTCCATGCTGGCCTCACACTCAGAGATCCACCTGCCTCTGCCTTCCAAGTGCTGGGATTAAAGGTGTGTACCACCACCTTTAATTTATTACCTACAGGTAATAAATTCTTAGTCTTCAAATGTTAAAGAAAAACCGTTCCTGCCTTACCTAGTTGATCTGACTTTTGACCAAAAACTATGATATTAAAACTATTGAGTATATTCTAAGAATGGATCATCTAAGAATAAAAAAGGGTCTATGAAATCTGGCCTAGAGCTAACAAATATACTCAACAAAGTATTGTTTTTACCTATATTAAAGGCCCTGACTGCATGGGAAAGTAATTGTGGATAAAAACATGTGATATCTGAATTGAATTCGCATAAGAACAATCCAGTGGTATGGAGGGAAACAAGGAAGATGGGTGGAATTGGTTTAGATAGAGCTTCATTATTATGGTACACAGGAATGCCCATAACACTAGGGCCCTAATGCATCAAAATTATATGAAAGGATTGTCAAAGCACAGGAGTCAGGGAGTCTGATTCTGGCAGATTAGGTGAAGGCTTCAGCATTTACATTGCACCAAGTTCTCAGGGTGTTAGCCAGGGATTTTTTGGTCTTGTTTTTGTTCCTTTACCTGTAACAAACATGAGAGAGCAATAACCTATGGCAAAAAAAAAAAAGATTTATTGGGACTTATGGGTTCAGGGGCTTTAGTCTGTTGTTTCCGAGCTGCGGCAAAGCAGAACAACAGGTGCAAGGGCGTTGGCAGAGCAGAGCTGTTCTTGCACAGGGTCAGGGCGGGAGGGAGGAGGGGCCAGGGTAAGACGTGCCCTTTATAAGCATGTTTCTAGTGACCTATTTCTTTTAGCAAAGATTTGCTTCTTAAAGCCCCTCTCCCAAACGGTATCACAAACTGGGGACCAGGATAAGAAAACAGAAGCCTGGGGGGAGAGCATCCCATAATCAAAGCATAGCACAGGGATGCAGATGCTGTAGCCCAAGGACTTCACGTTGAGATTCACTGTATTGTATCTACCCTCTATTTTTATATGCTCAAAAAAAGTCAAAATCAAGTGGAGCTGTGCTGAGCTGGCACAGAAAAGCAAGAGGCAAAAGGAATTGTCTCTGCTACTGACTACTTCCAATATCAAGCAGTCAGCAACTGAAAGAATGAAGAAGAGACACCGACTTCAGGAAAACACTGAACCATCAACTCTATTCAAATTGGTTCTGGGATGGGAAAAATTAATGTTGGTTTTCCTCATTTACTTTGAACCTGTGTATACACAAATGTTACAGAGTATGACAGCTTCTGAGCTGGTTTGGGGATTGTGGCTACGCAATATGAATAACCAGAGGTTCTAACTCTTTCTGTGAGTGCTAGGGTTAGATGATGATTTAGACAGACCTGTCTTCACCTCCCATGTATACCTGAGACTCAGGTTGGGTTCAAAAGTAATCAGAACTTTTTCTCTTTAACCTTCAGGTGCATCTTGCTGCAGAAGATGAATGTGGATTTTTCAGACTCCAGTTGGGTCTAAAGCCACTGGGTGATGAACAAAGAGAATTTCAAAGCACAGGTATCCAATGGGGTGGGTATATAAAGGACACAGGAGTTTTAACTGAATTCTATTTCCTTTCAAACCACCTAGCAAATTACCATATGCCAGACATTGAGTTTTATATACTCTGGGATATGCAACTATAAAGTCAAAAGAAATGGTCTTAAACCTTGAAGATCTCACATCTAGTTTCAAAAATAAATACAATTATAATATAACAGTTGTGTGACAAGAGATTGTAAAGGTGCTAAAGAAACCTAGATGAAGAAGCTCTTTATAATATACATACAAGTGACATTATATAAACTAAGCAGACTGTGTTTATATACTTAGTGATATATATAATAACAATAAAAAAGAGGTCATGTATTTTAAAAATGGACAAGAAGGTGTATATGGAAGAGTTCAGAGGGAAGAAAGGAAAGGGGAAATGGTGTAATTATATTATAATCTTGATAAAAGATAGTTTTTTACAAAGAAGCTATTCATTTTTGGCCAAGGGGGAGAAGGAGAGAAGCAACTCCACAACCCAAGCAACATTTGCTGTGGTTTGGATGAATGTCTCCCAATAGCCCATGTGGTAAGGTTTGGTCTTCAGTGGTGTAGGAGGGCCTTCTTTCTATACGTTGCTTTCATTGGTTAAATAAAGAGACTGCCTTGGCCTTTTGATAGGACAGCAGCTTAGATAGGTGGAGCAGACAGAACAGAATGCTGGGAG
>LOEQ01002158.1:44226-82203 GCA_001685075.1 Bramus lutescens | reverse complement strand
AAGGAAGGAAGGAAGGAAGGAAGGAAGGAAGGAAGGAAGGAAGGAAAGAAACCACCACTTAATCCCTCAGTGTCTCTCTTCCCTGTATTGTGGGGCGTGTACTTTTCTATTCCTTGGCTGTAGATGCGAGAGTCCACTCCATGTTTGCTCCGAACTGCAACTCTTTGGAGAATTGGCTTCCGGAGCCATTTTCTTACACAGGGTGCTGAGTATGTGTGAGGGCAACTGAGGAAACAGCAGTTGGCAAAATGTTTGGGGAATCAGATGTACGCCAAACATTGCAGTCCCGAAGTCAGCCTGATGGTGGCAGCAGCCGCGCTTGCAAAGCCCTGGAGTGAGCTCAGACCAGACTGCAGAGGGATGGATGTCCAGTGGTTTTAGACGCTGCAGGGTGACCTGAAGCTTGGGCCGGGAAGCCTACCAGGAGGCAAGGAGTTCGAACAAAAAAGGAAGGGGGCGGGTAAGACAACATTTCCATTTCCCATAGCCACAGTTCTCCCTGCCTGAGAGAGGCTGAATTTAGTTTCCCAGAACGCACTGGGTTGTGAAGGTAGACTGTTCAGAGGAATCTTACACAGGGAGACTAGAGCTAGGTGGGTTCAATTAATAATGATCAAACTGGTTTAGAAGCTGCACAAAGGGGAGTGAGCAATCTCATTTCACCAGCATTTTCCTGCAGCGAGGGCGGATACTTCTGAGTTTACTGACATCCTCCCCAAGAGGGGGCTGACCACAGAAGATCCACCTTGCTCTAGTCAACACGCTCCTGTCGGTCCTACACCCTCCCTTCATCGGGGTGCCAACTGCTTCACATCCAATAATCAGTGCTGGTGCACTCTTCCCAAGCTGCAAGGAGACGTCCTTAGTTCTGGGGTCCCCGAGCAGACTGTTGAGGGCAAATCTGTTTTCATCTCTGGGAAGAGACACTAAATTCTAATGGCACTGTTAGAGGACCCTAGCCACCTACTGCAGCTGTTTAATAAGGTGTCTGTCCTTCCAGGCAAGGAAGCAAGAAGCCAGTGTCGGGTGCAAGAATCCGGTGTTCTGTGCTCTGCAAGATGGACGGTGGGGGAGTATTGGGGGCCCCAAGAGCCCTTTGACGTTGCTCTTTCTATTAACCTCCAATGTGTCAGCTTGTCCCTAGGAGTTAAGACGTATATCTGAGCCCCTCAGAGTTGGTCCTTGCAGAGATGGGATGAAGGAAGGATGGGTCCCCTGTGGAGGGTGTATCACAATCTTGCCTGGTCTGTATGGCCCAAGTGACAGCACTGGTCACTGAGGCTTTGCCTGAAGGTCACAGAACTAACAAGTGACAGGATGGCAGGATGGCAGCAAAGTTCCTGTGTGCAAGACCCCAAGAGCCCTTTCTGCCAGGCCATTTGGGAAGGATACCTGTCACAGTGGCGCCTTAGCAGCTGTGTGAGTGTCGGTGAGCCAAAAAGCCTAGAGGGGCCCGCAAAACTCCTTTGTCGCTTCCACGCAGAGTGGAAGAGCTGAGGAAGAAGAAGGACACCTCTTCCCCAACAGTGAGGCCAAAGACGGTTGGAGAACCTTCCAACATGGTTCCCTCCCTCCACCCGCAAGCTCCTGTTTAGCTTAGTTTTTGGAGGGCCCAATCCTTATTTCTTAACAAGAATCTATCACCCCTAACTCCACTTCAGTAGATTTTTTAAAATTATTCCCCATTTGGCTCAAGAAGAGGTTAAAGTCCTGCTAGCTATGTGCCGTGAGAATGGAAATATTCTACATAAAAAAGCATTTCAGGACATCAAAACCTTCCTCTTTCTTTCTTTATTCTTTTTTCTTTTTTCTTTCACTTTTTTTGTCAAGTCTGGAATAGTAAAAATGTCAGCAGACTACATGGTTCTGAAATGATTAATAATGGTCATTAAGAAGAAATAAAAAAAAGAATCTTGGAATGCAGGAGAGCCTGAATGTCGTTCAGCTTACAATTCTCCTCGCTTTGGCTTCTGCCAACAGCTTACCTAGTGTCAGAAATCATTTTGGAAGGTGGCCCCTATCTACCTAGGCCATGCTTAAAATCATAATAACGGCTTAAGATAGACACTTATGATAAACTAGAAAACATGCAAGTTCCTTGAGAGTGTAGAAACACCTTTAAGATAGAATCAGCGGCATCCAGAGGAAGAATGCATGGCAGATAGATGTTGGCGTGGAAGACATCAAATTCTGTCTACTTATCCCACAGCCCGAGCCCTTCCCTGGGCCACACGGATCATATCAGGGCTGAACTGTCAGCCGATGACTGTCAGGGCTCCAAATCCACAGGCATGCCCATTTTCCAGGCTTGACTTTTGGGTTGCATTTTCTCATCACCAAACTGGGACAGTGGAATTCACAGATAGAGAAATTTATACATTATAGGCACAAATAACTGTTAAGAGTTGGTCAGAATCAAATACCATTCAAAACCTTTATTACTTTCCTCTCCTGGTCTCCTGCTAAAATAATATGAAACCTACATTTCTTTCTCATAATCGAAACACACTCTAAGATGAATACAGCCAATTCAGGCCAAGGAAAATGTTAAAAATTTTTGTACTGTTTTTTATTTATCTTTCACTTAGAGTTATCCCTTTCTCTCCTGCCACTGACTTTCATTGAGATGAAATCTATTAGCTTTGCTCATTCACAGCTGTAGGGAAAAAGGGATCTGAGGGTATGGCCACATATTCCTCTGTATATAGATAGCTAGGAACTCTGTCATACCAGCAGGGGAGTATGAAAGCCTTCTTAGGGCTTCCGGTTTCTCTATCATAGTGCATTTCAACCTGTAGTCTGCAGGCCAGCTGGTCCACCAGTAGCAACATCCCATGGGCAGAAGAAAGCATTCCCAGGCCTCAAACCTTCTAAATCAGAGACTCTGAGGCTTGTTCCAGCAGGCTGGGCCTTAACAGCATGTGAGCCTCACGCGCGCTCACACACACACATACAGACACACACAACTGATCTGGATACACTTGAGGATGCTCCTTTATTTCTCTGAATCTGGCTTCTGTGACTTTTTCCCTCCCTGACCTCACGTGAACACTGTTGACACTGAGCCCACAGAGGTTTGAGAGATGTTTCTAACCAGAGGATTTAAGGTGACTCAAGGGAGCTACCGCTAATGGTTCTCATATTACATTACACTCGGTGATTCATAGCTAGAGAGAACGGAACCAAGAATTACACTCAGTCTTGAGTCTAGGAAACCAAACCTTACAATGAGATCAAGCCCTGAGGTCTGGGGACATGGCACTGTTGCCAGGCTGTCATTAGCATCACTGCCTTCCTTACAACTTGGAAGAATGAAGAGCCCTTCCTCTCAGTATGACTTTCAGCCCTGCCGGACCTCCGTAGAACCAGGGAAGCTGCGTGATGATCTGTACTGACAGGGAAGAATGCAGCTTCGTGCAGGCATAGATTTTCTTCACTTTAGAATATTTATTTTAAACTCAGCACTGTACACGGGAGATGCCCAGGTCCATAAAGGGAGATTTTCTGCTTTGTGTTGTGAAGAGATTCAGAATGTCTATCATAATGCACCGCGAGAGTTCTCATTCAATTTTTTTTAGAAAAAAAATCTTCAAGGTCAATGCCACCATAGACATTGATATTCATTTCATTGTGAACTGGGATCTGTTGGCTGCTTACTGTCATTTTATTTTTCAATTCATAAAAAAAGATGTTCTCATCACTAGGCCTCTGGGCCTCTTTCTTCAATCCAAATCACCTAAGGGAAGTCACATGCCTGTGCTGCTGAATCCAGCAGCCACTAGGAGGTGAGGGGAGCCAGTGGTCCTCAAAGGCCCTCTCATCCCACACTGCAGTGTGGATTTTGACTGCCTCACAGAGAACCACGCATTAAAGTCAATCTCCAGGGCACTGCTGTAGGGTGGTAGTGTGACCTTTAAGAATTGTTCAGGGGCTGGAGAGATGGCTCAGCGGTTAAGAGTATTGCCTGCTCTTCCAAAGGNAATAAATAAATAAATAAATAAATAAATAAATAAATAAATAAATAAATAAGAATTGTTCAGTAGGATGCTTTTGAGTCTCTGTGGGGGGGTCATCATTGAGGGAGATCACAGAATGGCTATCCCTCTCTGTTCCCTTGTACTTCCTAGTGAGGAGATGTGTGGTTTTGTTCTACCACCAATGCCCCATCATGATGTGCTGGCTTCTCCAGACCCCAAAACAAAGGGTTTGCTCAGTCATGGACGGGACCCCCCCAAACCTGTAAGCTGAAAACTTTTCCTGCTATAAGTTGATTGTCTCAGGTATTTGTCCAAGTGACTGAGAGCTGAGAAAAACACTCCACGGTGGCTGGTAGAGACCGGTAGACAGGAGAAAAAATGAGCAGGGAGAGACAATTTGGCCTCCAGATCTTAAGACGACAGCATTAAAAAATCACAAGATTACTTCTCCTGACCCATGAGCGATCATGAAGTGGTCCTTATGCTCAAAGAAGTCTGGAAGGTTCCCCAGGTGTGCAGACATAAACACATAGGGGGTCTGGCTTCTGCACAGGTACAGGTGTCCCTTGGCTAGTTCCCCAACATCTTTTGGAGGCAAAGTCATTCAGGATGGAGTTTTGGACTTGCAGAGTTTATCAAAATGAACCTGGAATCACCTCACTCCCCCCTCCTACTCTCCCCTGTCTCTGCAGTACAGCCACTCAGAGCTCGTGAAGTCCTGTTGCTTCTGTGTTCTTCTCCTCTGGAATGCACCCTCCTCCAGGCAGCTCTGGCTAACTCCCACCCTAAGCACTCAGCTTCTTCCACCAGGATGGATGTTTCCTACACCTCCCTCCCCATATGCATGAGTAAATGTCTTTCTCCCTCCCAGAGCCTGCTGTGGAACCCTCTTAGGAAACTTATCACAGCATGTCCAAGTGCCTTTTTCTCCTTGCTTACCATCCTTCTGGAGACCCAGAAGGCAAGGCCAATTTTCTCGATTTTCTTCAGCTATGCCTTGGTTGAACTAGGATGCATAATAGGCACCCAGCCAATATTTCCTGGGCAAGAAATGAATCTCACATATCCCATGTCCATCGCTATGGATAATGCCTACCTTCTATGGCATATTTCACTTACCAGTTCATAGAAGTGCTTTGGCAGCATCCCTGCCCTATCCATCACTGTTATTGCCTTGTGCACCTGGAGTACCTGTGAGCATCAAGTACTCCTTGGGGATGGGTGGTAATAATTTCATTCCTTCTGTGGGATAATGCTCTTGTACACTGTAAAGATTTGTCATTCATATTAGCTTAATAAAATTCTGATTGGCCAGTAGCCATGCAGAAAGTCGAGGTGGAGCAACCAGAGTGGGAGAATTCTGGGAAGAAGAAAGGCAAAGACTCAGTCACCAGGCAGATATAGAGGAAGCAAGATGAGAATGCCTTGCTGAGAAAAGGAACCAAGCCACATGGCTAAACATAGGCAAGAACTGTGGGTTAATTTAAGTTGTAAGAACTAGTTAATAACAAGCCTAAGCTGATAGGCCAAACAGTTTATAGTTAAGATAAGCCTCTGTGTGCTTCTTTGAGACTGGATGGCTGCGGGATCAGGTGGGACAGAAACTCCCATCTACAAATTCCTTCATACATTCATACAGTGTATATAGTCTCTAGAGCACATGCACACAGAATGTGTTCTTTGTCCCTAAGTCAACTTTTATTCTTGCTCTCAGAGATAAGGAAAATGAGCTTAAGCTATTCTGTGGCCTCTTTGAGGCCACACAAGGTACTAAGTGTGACAGTTTCCATGAAAGCCTAGAGACTCCAAATCTGAGTCTCACACATGGTTTCTCCAGCCGATTCCTCCAGTTACACATAGGATGGTATACACAAAGGTGATTTGGGAAACTAGGAACCTAGGGCATTTCCTGTATCATCACATGGAGCTGATGGGCTGGGTACCTCACTATAAACAGAAAAGAAACTTGAGTCTTAGTTCCATCAAGATTCTCTGTAACGGCATTCACTGTTGATGTCCGTAGCATAGGCTGTGGACAACCACTCTTGACTATAGCTGGGTGTTAAAAATAAGGCAAAACACAGAGAACACTGCAGCCCATTGTCTTAGTTTTTATTGCTGTGAATAGATACTATGGCCATGACAACTCTTATGAAGGAAAACCATTTAGTTGGGATGGCTTACATTTCAGAAGTTCTGTCTGTTATCATCATGGCAGGGAGCATAGCTGCATGTGGGTAGACATGGTGCTGGCCGCATCTTGATCAGATGGCAACAGGAAGTGGGCTGAGTGTCACACGGAGCAAAGTCTGAGCAAAAGAGACCTTAAAGTCTACTCGCACAGTGACATACTTCCTCACTTCAATAAGGCTGCATCTCCTAATAGTGCCACTCCCTCTGGGGACCATTTTCTTTCACATCACCATATTCACTGTATAACCAATATCAACCAAGAAGTGTCAGGAAGATCCTCCCAGGCCAGCTTTCACTGAGCATCTATCTGACCATGGTTCTCTGTCACGTGCAGTTTCTATGTGGTGTCAATCTGTCAACTGGCAAAAAAAAAAAAAACTTTCTGAAGGCCTAAAACTCCAGGTTCAAAACCTCACTCTCCAAGCATGTAACCCCAGCCCTACACCAATGGCCAGGATGCAACTGACTCTGCCTAGTATAGTTTGATCCTCCTAAAATCATGGCTTCTCTCTTGCTTGCCTCAAAGAGTTCTTGTGACTCCCTGAAAATAATACTTTGGGGGTGATGATTTGACACACTGTGAAGGGTTTTCGCTAGAGGAGAGGGCTTCTTTTTCCATGTTTCCAAGTGTTAAGATGGAACCTGAGCTCAGCATCGATCTGCTTAGAGTTCTCAGACCTGCTTTAGTCTCTTTGGAGGCTAGGTTCTGTGCAGCTTTAGGGGAACCAAGGCCTTAGAGAAAGGTGAGGTGGTTTGTCAAAGTCAGCTTCCTAGTGATCTAAAGGCATTCATTGTCTGTAAAGAATTAAATCATTTCCCGTACTTCTGAAAAAGCACCAATAGCTCATGATCTCCNNNNAAAAAGTTACTCATAATATTTGCCGAATCCCCTGCTAGAGAAGAGAAAGCCCAGCTGAGAAAAGATGGACAGTAGTGTGCTTACTTTCCTTTCATTCCCTGCCTTAACAAGTCCTGAAAAAGTTGCTGGCTTAAAATGACACGAATTTTATCTAACATTTCCGGAGGTGTCCAGTCTAGAATGGGGCCTGTGGGGCTAGAGCCCAGGTGATGGCAGGGCTCTTTCTGGGTGCTGCAGAGACAGAAAAAAAAATCCTGTTTCCTGTCTTTTCAGGAGACTATCTACATTTCTTGGCCTGCAGCCCTTCCTCCCATCACCCCAACTGCAGCTTGCATTTCCCATCATCCATCACTCTTGTCTCTCAGCCTTGTGCCTCTCTCTTATAAGGAACCTTATATTTATATCAGGCCCAACAGGTTTGATATAATCATGGTAATTTTCTCTAGATATATAAGGTGACCTATTCTGGGATTAGGCATGGGCATCTTTGGGGTCCATTCTTCTGCCTACTTCAGTGAACTCTGCCTCAGTCTCCCTCTCTGTAAGGTTGAGAATGACACCCCTACTCTGTCATTTATCTCTATAAATAAAGTACTTGGGGATTATTAAATAAATATTGCTGAGTATGAAATGGTTATTATACTGTGAATCGACATAAATTGTGCCTGCATTATTCAATAGAGTCACTGCTATCATTGGGTTCCGTAGGGGAGAGATTAGGGGCACATCTATTAGATTCTGTAGTTAAATCGCACTAAATGGTTCTTAATAGCAATTGACTTGGTCTTCATTAGCATAGAGCAAGAGAACTCCCCCTTAAAACGCCATATAGCAGGGGCCTCCTCCTGTCTTTGGAGTAATTGAAATGAAATAGAGATTCGGTAGCAGCAACAGTGCAAGAGAAAGGACAGATGCTCGCTGTGGCTTTCTGCATTTGATCTGCTACAGGTAGGAGTGAGCTTGCAGTCTGCGCTTGCATTTGTCTCCCCTGGCTTGTGTTTGAGCATCTGGCTTTTGACTGAGGATCTGGTGAGAGGAAGGAGGAGACTGCATGAAATGTGAAGGCTGAGAACTGGAGGATGGCTTGGTTTGGCTCCCTTTACTCTTGATGGAGCAGAGGCGAGCGTTGGATGTCACCCAGGATTATTCTGTTTTTTTGAGTTCTATCAATGTCTTTTAAAGGTTTTATGAAATCTATTTCTCATTAGAGAATATTTTAGAAAGTTGAGAGTTTAGCTTGTCTCATCCAGGTGTCCAACAGGTGGTGCATCAAAACTCGTTTGGCACCCTGAAACCCCTTCTCTGGGTGTTTGCAGGTCAATTCAGTATGCCCTGCCAAGGGCTGGAGGGTTCAACTTTGGCCAAAGCCAGCTCCTGAACCTCTCAGAGTCTGCCTACACCTAACTATAGCTTCTCCTACTCTACCTGAAGAGTCAAAGAGAAACAACCAGTACTTCATTATACTGTCTTTAAATAAAGGATTCGGCCCTCAAAGAACCTATGCCCTAAATAGTCCCAGGTAGGAACATCAGGAATAACTCCAGGTCTTGGGGCCTTGGGGAATTAAAGGAGAGAGACCAACTCTGAGAATGATTATAATCCCATTATGCACAGCTTCCCCTATTTATTTCTTCATATGGATGAATTTGTATATATTTGCATTTTGTTCTATCTGATAATATGCATAGAATTCAAATTGAAATGACTTGAATAGATTTGAATATTAATGAGGCATTTAAAGGCTGCCATCCCTGGCAGAGTCCCCAGCAAGGGAATGTGCCAGGCAGAAGCTCAGATCTGTCCTCCAGCACTGCCACCGGAGGCCTGCAGGCACAGGGCTGGGAGGCACCCTTAGGACAGACTGCTTCTGGGGTGGAGCTGGAGGGCACCCCAGCTCCCTGGGCCTGGACTCCTGCCACACTGTAAGGAGCATTTAGAAAAGGCCCTGGAGCATGTGAGCCTTGAAGCCTTAGACATTCAGACACGCAGGTTTAACAGCACTGTAAAAGGTAAGTTATTTTCCAGACAAGCTTCAGTGCTCTCTCCTCGGGGAGTTGGGTGGTAGAGGACAAGTTCTTTGCAGGGAGACTTTCCTCAGCTCCCCTAAGGGTGCACTCTCTTCTGTCCACATCTAGGACAGACATGACCCTTCTTCGCTACTTTCCTGCTGAACGTGACCATTAGGCTGTTTCATGCTTACAGTGTGTCTGAAGAAAGTTCCCATAGAAAGCCAGTCTATGCCTAACAACATGCCAACATTATTCAGTGGCCTGCTTCAGTCAAGGGCTAAACCTGAAGGATAAATAAGAGAGGAGAGCTTGTAAAAATAAAGCTACCACTGGGATTCAACTGGCCATTTTCCTCTCCCTTTGTAAGAAGGAATGAAGGAAGGAAGGAGAGAGAGAAAGAGAGAGAGAGAAAGAAAGAAAGAAAGAAAGAAAGAAAGAAANGAACCTGGGTAATAGTGCATTCCAATATGTGAGCCTATGATATCAGGCTTCAGATACTATAGTCAACATCAGAACTGTTAGACCAATCATAGAAGTATCTAGTATCATGTAGTAATTCAAATAGTATTAATGGTAACCTATAGAGAGAGCTAAGTATACCACGTTCATTTCTAAAACTTAAAATTTCCCAGAAACCCCGAAATTATGCTACTTTATCCTAACTGATTTTTGTCTAGTTCCAAGTTCACACTCCAAACAATGCTCTACTGGAAAATTTTTAAGTGTAACAACAAATACTGACCTGGAGGCCATTCTGTTTCATGCTTTATGATGCTTTCTTGTATATGTCTCGATGGTTTCATCATAGTATTCTGAAAACCAAACTCAGGATTTCTTTCCCCATTGTCCTAATTCTGTCAGGAGATATCATCATACTCCTAACACTCACAGGAGAGTTTCTCTCTGTCTCCCAAATGCAGCCATCCCTAACACTCACAGGACAGTATCTCTCTGTCTCCCAAATGCAGCCATCCCTCAATCATAACACCCATTTCTCTGGGTGTCTTCATGCTTTCTTACATTGTCTTCCATTGCCCAAATAGGTGTCTCTCTTTCTAAGCTGCTACAGCATCTCATCCAGTCCCTCAGTTTCCCCAGTTACCCAGGACCATGGTCGTTCTCCACTACTTGAGTCTTCCTAGAACACAGTCAGAACGACATTCTCTTAGGAGGCTCACTTTGTACCCTTTGTCTTGACACACAGCCCCACCTGGGCTCACACCTTCATCCCACATGGAAGGTCCTCCACCTCTCACATCAACTGCTTCCAGCAGCTCTGCCTCCTTCCTTGCTCTCCAAACTCTATCCCTAGAAAAGGAAAAGAAGGCATTCATTGTTCCCTGAATATTCTATGCAGAGTGTCTTTGTTTATGCAATTCCTTCAGCCCAAAATAGCTTTTCCTCATCATTTGTTGACGCACTGGCTCTACTTAGATGTCACGTCTTCCATGAAGCTGTCTCCTGATTTCCCTGCCAGTCATCTTGTTCTCCCTGGACATGCTGTATCTATTCTCCTGCATCGTGTGCTCAGTTTCATCTGCCTTGTTTCGTTTTTTGCTTGATGCCTCCAACTCACCTGAGAGTGCTGTAAGGAGAGAAACTGTTTCAATGCTGGCTGCAGCATCCCCCCATCCCTGATGGTGTTCAGCACGGACAATGAGCAAACAAATGAGCAGAACGCTCGAGTATCATGTGTGGCTCTTCCATTTCGATAGCATCTTTTCCATGCAGCTCTTGGCTGCTGTATCGTGACTTTACTCTTTGTTGTGATTAAAAAAAAAAAATACCTGACTAATGCAACCTAAGGAAGAAAGGGTTTCATTTGGGTCACAGTACAAAGGTACAGTCCACAGCTGTGAGGAAGTCATAGATAGCATCAGGATCTGCAGGTGGCTGGTCACATTGTCTCCACAGTTCCATGGAAGCCACGACAAACGCTGCTGCTCAATCCCCTTGCTCCTTTTGAATATTCAGTTAGTGACCCCAGCCCAGGGAATGGAGACTCATATTTAGAGTAGGTCTTCCCACCTCAGCTAACCCTAACCTGGGGGGGAAATCTCTTGCAGACATACCCAGAGCCATGTTTCCATGGTGATTCTAAACCCTGTCAAGTTGGCAATCAAGATTAAACCAGCCTACCCCCTGTAGCACCTGACAGCCTTGGAAATACACCAGCATCACTAAGCAACCACTAGCCTCTCAGACACCTTCTTATTCTGGCGAAAATGTCCTTAACTCCATTTTGTAGCAGAGGAGCTGGAGTCTCAATAAGGTTAATTTATTTGCCCCACATTTAGATAATAGAGGGAAAATTAAAGTGCAAGCCTTCTGTCTCCAGTCAAGATCTCCCCCCGCCCCCCGGCTGTTCTGAGTCAGCCAACAACAGCCAGACTCTCACCTTCCCCAGACTCCCAGTCAGGCTTCAGTGCTCTGGGAGAATGAATTTCCTGCGAATCAATCCTGGATGCAGTTATTATTTTATAGGGATGTTGTAAGTTGATAAGGTAGCTGTTATATGCTAATAGCTATTGTAATGCTGTTCTTAAGGCCTATTACTTGTGCTGGTTTGTATTTTAATGTGTGCAAAGGTGATTACAACTTTAATATGAATGTTAAACAGATTAGCTGATTTATATGTAAAATAAATAAATAAATGGAAACTCACACTCTCGTCTCTATTCATTTCTCTCTCCCTCTCTGTCTTCCCACTCTGTCCAAAGGCAGACGTGGTCTGTGGGGCATTAACAATGGGACAGAAAGAGAGTGTTTGCTGGGTGATAAATAATCATTCTACCCAGGTCTTTTGTAACTGGAAAACTCAGACTTTGTATTCTTAATAGCTGCTTTTCTGAGAGCCTGTGTTTTTGACTGGATTTGACAGCAGCAGTTTTGTTTGAGCGTTGTTCACTCCTCCTCCCCACCACTGTGAAATTGGCTTTCCCACCCCTGGCAATCTGCCCTTTGCCTGGTGTACTCGAGAAAGTTTACCAAACTTTCTGAAAGGCAACCATAGCCTGGTGCATCCAGGAGCACAGGACATAACCCCATGAGCAAGTGAGCAGTTCAAGAAAAATGGGTGCTAAGGGACAGAGGTCAATGTATGGAGTTACTTCTGTGGTGGCAGACAGTAGGGATGACGGCAAGAGCTCTTGAAGGAAGCATCCTTGTAAGGTAAGGCTCCAAGGATAAACTGAAGTTAGCCAAGCAAGTGGGCAAATAGTGGGGTGTGGAAGCAGGGAAGGAGCCTATGGAACATCATGTGCTGGAGTCTGGAACCATGAGAGCATGAGCTTAATATGTCCTTGCCAAGGGATCAGAAGTCCATCAGCAGCACCATGATATTCAGGGCATTGTTCATAGATTCCAAAGTCAGGGAAAGTAATAATGTCTTCGATAGATGGAGAAGAAAGCCTTGCAAGGTTGCCAGCGGCTTCTCCTTAAAGGGTCATTGCTGCAAAGGACCAAGGGGGAGAAAAGAATGCATGCAGGCTGTTTGCAATAATTACATAGGTGAGGATAGAAGGATCCTAACTAGTAGTGCTTTAAGGTAAATTTTGAAAAGAAATAAGAAAAACATGCCCAGCTTTCAGAGCAAAATATGACACACACATAAGTGGAGGAAGACATGTGTTTGCCCTTCCAAGAAAGAGTTGGAGAGGAGGATCAGAAGTAATTGCCTAAAAGACTTGCATGATTTATTACATGCACATGGTGAATAATAATAAATTAATGTAGTATGGAAGTCTAATGCTGCAGAGTATCAACTGCATTTACTTGGACTTGATGTCTGAGTTGGTAGGAGGCACTCTTCTGAGTGGCTCACAGTGTTGGCAAAGATGTTTGTCCATAGACACACCAGAGCAGCAAGGTTCTAGTACAGAAATCCCACAGGATGGGATGCATCATGAGTAGAAACTGAGTACGCGAGCGCGCACACACACACACACACATACACACACACACACACATACACACACACACAAACACACACACACACAGAGGAGAGGAGGGAATTGAAATGACTTCTCTCTCATTATGTTCTAAACTGGTTGTGGATGCTCTGTCCTAATCCAAAGAATCAACCGGCCCTAGGAGCCAGTTACAGCAGGGAGGGCCTCGGCTCTGTGGATGTGGGTTAGAAAACTTATCCTGTTAATGCAGAATTCCTGATGTATTTTTTAATTGCCTTACAGCAGCTTGATGGCTTAGAAAGTTGGGGGGAAATCAATGAGAGACTCTGTTACTCAGGGCTTAACTCTAACTCTTTTTCACTTTTTCAACAAATATTTATTGAACACCCAATATGTGCCAGGCATTGTGCCAACAAGGCATAAACATCTCCACAAACTTGACAGGTATTTAATAGACATTTGAGAGATGTGTATTGAGAGAATGTAGGGATAAATCAATAAATATAAAGAGACCCTTAAAAAATATATAGACATTCCAGGGATTTGAAAAAGAACAAGGTACCAGGTGTGGTCAGTTACCTATCCTAGCTTTAGGGCTATCACTGAAGTCCACAAAAAAAAGGACAAAGCAAAAAGATGAGTTATATAGGGAAAAATGTTGTAGTAATATGATAACTTCAAAAAATAAAGCCTGTTTAGATGGTAATATAAAAATTATTTTGATGTAGAAGGTGAGACTGTGGTCTCTGGAGAAACCAAAATGGCTGCCCAGATGTGAAGACTACACGCACAAAAGACTAAAGACAAGGGACTGAGCAACAGATGAGGACAAAAAAGGAGCAGGTGCCCATGGCAATTGTGCCCCGTGACACGAAGAGCCAGAATGAGCTGAGGCTAGCAGAAGAAAGAAAAATAAAAAAGAAGAATCAGGAAATTTTAGGTTCCAAAACAATTTAGGTTCCAAAGCAATTTGCCCTGAATGCAAACCACTTGCAAAGAACTTCTAATCACCTCCTTTGTTACCATTTTTTGTTTGTTTGTTTGTTTTGTGGGGGTTTTGTTGTTTTGTTTTGTTTATCTACAAATATTTTTTGTAGTGCAGCAAGCTGGCACAGTCATACTCACACACACATATTACACACACAGACACACACACACACAGTAACAACAACAATAATAAATGTTTTTATTGAGAACAACAAATCTGAGTACTAGACCTGATGAAATTAGCTCCCAGGATTCTGAAATGACTCAAAGACGTGACCTTGAGATTATAGAATCTGAAAACAATGCTGTGATGCTCTCTTTTAAGTAAAAGTGACTGAAGTCAAGCATGGTGATCTCACACCTGGAATCCCAGCACTCTGGAGGCAGAGGCAAGCAGATCTCTGCGTTAGAGACCAGCTTAGTCTACAAGGCAAGTTCTGGGACAGCTAGGGCTACACAGAGACACCTTGTCTCAAAAACAAAACAAACAAAGTAGCTACAGGGCAGTAGACTCTAGAGATAGCAGACAGGTGAACTTCACATACGGCTGTAGAAAAGGAGTCTATAAGAATTTGATGTGTCCTAACTACTCAGAAAATCGCCTATGAGAGCAGGAAGCTGCCTTTAACTCACAAGACACAAGCACATCATCTCATAAAGAAAAAAAAACCATACCATTAGAATTTCATAATCTACCTCCCCTTTGTGATATTGTGCTGCTCTCAAATTTGATAAACACATCTCCTGTCAGGTGTATTTCAGAGTCCTGACAGTGAAGTCATTCTGCTGAAATCTTAACACAAGGCAACAGTATGACATAGTTACACACAGTGCCCTGTTTGACTTCTTCTATAGCAGGTAGTGCGTTCATGCTGAAGAGGTGCCCTCTGCTGATGTGCCCACATCTGGAATGGCTTTGACACACTCTGAGAGTCACATCTGAAGAGCCTCTTACAAATGAGTACAACCTGGGAATTATGTCATGTGAGGAAGGGTGGAAGAAATAAGGGCTCATTCAGCAGCAAAGACAGGACATACACCTCCTCCCCACATATTTTGAGGATGTGTGGAAGAACCACTTACGGTGTTTGTTTAAACTGAAGAGTCCAGGGACTTTATTCCCTCCAACTATTAAGGGCCTGAGTTGTTAATTCCAGGAGGAACCCAGGAAGTTGTATTGGAAGAAACATCCCAGAGATTCTAATATTAATGGTGCAAGGACTGTGCACTTAGAAACCCTGGTTCAGAAGGAAGCAACATAGTTGGCCAATGATCTAAACCATGATTCCCCATGTGGCTGAGAGGACAGACTCCTCATCTACAAATCCCGACCTTGACCCTTCACTGCTAACAGGTGGGCGTATTCCGTTCTCGCTTCTATAGCCCTTAGTTCTGAATACACTGTGCGTGTGGAACACAGAAGGTAGTGTAAGTCGGTGTGGTGAAAACACAAGGTCAGAGAAGGAAACCGACAAAAACAAAGGCTTCCTAAAGATACCGTAGGCCGCCTTGTTAGGCAGCCAGCCTGCCGTCCATGCCATCCGTCTTCTTGGGGATAATAAGGTGGCAGAGATGGCAGAAAGGCGCTTGCTTTCTGGAAGAGAGGTTCTGTGAAGGTGACCTCCAGGATGTTACACATTCTTAAAACTCAGCCAGAGACACACAAATATATTGAAACATTCTTCGACGACAGCCCAGAGCTAAGAGAGCCAAACAGACATAGATAGGACTGGGATAATGGAGATGAGTGAGTGCTACAGAAAAGAACATGAAACAAAATCAGAGCACAAGGAGATGGCCGTGTAGGAGGAAGTTCGTGATACAGAGCTGCTTGGGTTTCCCTGATGGATGCAGCACCTGCGGGGTCTCGCTGTCTGCCGTTCAATCCAGCCGCACGTGGCCATTAAGCCCCTACCTTGCACAAAGTCTCACTGTCCCTCCCTCCAGAAGTTTGTATCTCACTCTTCTAGTTAGGAGACGTGTGAGAGTAGCCCAGGGTGGGACATTGTCTGTCACACATGTCACTATATTCCTAATGCGTTGAATGCAGCCCAGCGCCATGGGATCTGCTAGCTCAGATCCATACGTATCTGAGCTCGCAAATGAACGAAAGGGGAAATCGAGATGTGCTGAGGCACTCCTTGTCAGACACTGCAATGTAAACTTTGTGTGTTCATTACTTTTAGTTCCTCCAAACTGAAAAAGTATCAGTTCTTATTTACAGGTGTTTAAATAAAACTGCTACTGAATCATTAGAAGTCATAAACACTCATCAATGGCTAAAGCTGAGATTTCTTAACTCAAGCCATCTTCCTCCTAAGTCCACATTATTTTACAACATACTGTTGTCAATGGCTTCATTTCCAGACAATTCCCTTAAGACCAGAGAGTTGAAATGACATCCTCAAGACCACCATGGAGTAGTGCCTAACAGCTCGTAGTCTAAACCCAAGCTCTGAACAGGGCATTAAGCAGCAGCCTTAATCCATCACATCTAAGTTGCTGACCTTGTCCATCCCGTGGCTAGTTTCTGCTGACTCCCTCACTCTGACTATCCACGAGGAAGGCCTTGTTCCCTGTGCAGCCCTGTATAACTGAATGGTGGCCCCTGAGGTGAGGTCTGTGTTGGCTGGATCAGTTTGAACAGGGTGACGTGAGACGGAGAATCTCAGTTCACACTGAAGCCCTAACAAGACCCCTCCACCATGAAGATGAGCAGGGTCGTATGCCACAGGACATTCAGCCTGCCACTCAGAGGGCTATGACTAAAATGCAGATTGACCCCAGAATTCAGTTTCTGTCCTCCTTATTTATTCTTTTTCAAAACATAGATTTGGCAGTGCAATAAGTTATAAGTCGTATGCTAAATTGTTCTCCACTCCGACTTGGGCAATGCCTTTAGTTATACAAATACAATTCCCCTTGACTTTGGCCAGTGTCCTGCTTCAGTGAAAGGGAATTTAAGGCTAGCAGCACAATCAGAGCAGAGTATTGCTCCTTCTTTTCTGCCAGTTTTTATGTGGATGATGGGGAAAAGGGGAGGCTATTTTCTTAAGTCCTCATAGTTGTTTGAAGCGCTGCACCAAATATCGCTCGAGGTAAGGAAAGAATTCATACAATGGGAGGAGAAGCGGTGCATGCACATGCTTCATGGATACACTAAGGAGGGTGGGCACCATGTCATCCAGGGACCTCAATGACAAACAACAGAAGCCATCTGACTTATATAGATGGAAATGAATATGAAGCAGACCACCGAGTTCCTAAAAGAGCTGAGGGACCAGGCTCTGAGGTGGTTTAATGGTATCCCAAGCAATCATCAAGAGGACAGTTTCTGCCAGCTGACTCAGCCAATGGTCTTGTCTTAGCCTCCAGTCCTGCTAATAGTGGTACTGTGACTACCCTCTCTTCTTTGTATTGCATATTTCCGTGGCTGTGTCTGGGAAGCAGGACAGATTAATGAAGGAAAATCTCAGCTTATGCATAGAGCAAAAAGAAACTTGTGTCCCACCAAGACTGATAAACTGGAGGGTTTCTCGCAAGTGTCAGAAGAATTATCACTGTTGGCCAGTCAAGAGAAGTGATGACGATCTACCACTAGCACACCCGGAGCACTTAGCATCTTTAGGGGACCTTGGTGTAGACGGGACACCTATCTTCCCTGTGCCAGACTTTCTGCACAGTCTCTGATTTGGGGCGAAGGCGTATATTTATTATACCTGGGATATTTTTCAATAAAAAGGGTGCCAAGGCCTCATGCCCACCAGCTCGGCTAGAGTTCTCAACTGCCCAGATGAGAGAAGTCAGAGAAATTTGCCATTTTCTGCAGGAGTGTGTGTGACTACAAGCAGAAGAAAGGGCTGTGGAAATATCACCATTAACCTATCTATCTCGGGCTGATTGAATCTTGGGCTTTTCCCTGACCTCACCGAGTTCAGTTGCTGGCCATGTTGTCTGTAGCAGGTACTCAGCCCAAACCACCTGCAGCAGGCATGTTTGGGAATTCCTTGCAAGGGAACCATTAGAATCTTTAAAAGAAAATGATGAGGACTTGGGAGACACCTCAGCTGCTGAGGGATTTGCCCAGAACCTGTGTAAAAATTTCCAGATGGGGTGATGCATGCTGTAAATGTCAGTGCTGGGGAGATGGAGACAAGGAGATGCCTGAGACTTTCTGTCCAGCCAGACTAGCTAACTTAGCAAGTTCTAGCCACTGAGAGCCTCTGTTTCAAAAGTAAAACAAAAAAATGTAGACAGCATCTAAAGAATGATTTATAAGATTGTCCTCTGGCCTACATACACACACACACACACACACACACATGCACGCACGCATGCGCACACGCACACAGTCTTACCTGCACACATAGACACACACACACACATGAACATACCCTACACAGCATTAATTAATTAGCTAATTAATTAAGACACCGAGGTTAGTCTTGATGTCCTTTGCTCATCCTGGTTAGGCATGTTGATATGTGAAGCCCCAAGCAGAATCTCTCTGGCTCCTTTATGAATAACTCCCTCCTCATGGCAGTATGATCCTACTTTTATGGTTGCAAACCTCAGTAAGAAAAGGACTCGGTGATACCAAAGGTCAAATGACAGCCTGGGATAAAAGTACCCAGAACAGAACATAAAATCCTGTCCAGTTCCCGGCAGCTTATCCATGTCTCATTTTCTCACGTAATTGTTATCGCTCGAGAGTTACCGAGCAATTTGTTGTGATTGTGATCTTTTAGATAGAGACCGGTACCCTGATGTTACAGCTAGTAAACTAGGGCACCGGACGATGCTCAACAACCCCTCTGAACTCGGGAATCAGACACGTATCTTAATGATGTTCCGCTAACGGCTTACTCTTCAAAACACCACAAAACATGTTTATTCAGTTTTGCTTCTGGAATTTCTCTCACAAGAAACGTAAACAATCTTTTCCATTCACAAATAGTCAAAAACCACCTAAATAAAAATCTGCTTTGTAAAGGATGATGACAATAAGGAGCCACTAAGGGAGGCAAATGCTGACATGCTGTGTGAGCTAGGTAGCAAATAAAAGGAAAACTAAAACTGATGTTTAATTAATGCATCAAATCCTTCATCCACCCAAACCCTTTGCCACCATTGTCAGAGAGTTAGCCTCCCTGGACTAGGAGTAGCACCAGCGACCACAGGAACACCAAGCTTTTCTGACTGTAGTTCCCTCAAACCATAGACATCTGGTGACCAATGGACCACATCGGAGCCTCATTTGTAAAGTTCCTAAAGCTCCTTGCTTGCCATTTGGAAGGCAGAAAACATTGTTTCCCTGGTAGCAGTGCTCTGAGATAATCAGGGTCCCATTGCCAGTGTGTGATTCTGTGCAACTGGGGGTGTGG
Source organism: Bramus lutescens (assembly GCA_001685075.1). NCBI lineage: Eukaryota > Metazoa > Chordata > Mammalia > Rodentia > Cricetidae > Bramus > Bramus lutescens. Next base: position 62,883 of record LOEQ01002158.1, on the reverse strand, counting down.
CCAGAACATTCTCTGTCATTTTACATGTCAGAGAAAACGATCCAGTCGGTCACACTATCGGTGAATTTGGTGACAGTTCAGTAGCTAATGGAATGCACAAAGGAAAAACAATAACAAACTTTTCTGTAGTTTGATACCGAGTAAAAATCCTGTTTATTTGGATGACGGCATGTTTGTACGACAACACGGGCTTTTCTATACTCTGGGGGGCTGGCTTCTTTAAGTTTGATTTTGTTCCAAACCTACTTCTTCTGACTAACTGATAGAGCTGTATTCTGTCAGTAATCATCAGAGTTCTGTCCAGTAAGGAGACCAGGAAAGGAGCAAAGTCAGCAAATCCCCACAACCTTCAAGTCACAGTTAGAGGAGTAGATAGGGTGTGGGCGTGATAGCTGGAGTAGCTGGGGTAGCTGGAGTAGCTGGGGTAGCTGGAGTGCTGAGGTAGCTGGAATAGCTGGAGCAGAGTATCTGGAGTAGAATTACCTTGTTATGAATGCTGAAAATATTAAAGAGGGAATTTTCCTGGAGGGGCTTAGGTGGTGTCAGGGAGACCATAGTTTCCCATTACATCTGTAGATGGCAATGCCAACTTGGAGCAGCTGGGTCATTCTGTGCCAGGTTGGGGGTGAGGGGTGGGAAAAAGATGAATTCTGTCGATAGTTTTTGTTTGCATCTTAACTCAGCTGGGATCACACATTTATCACATCAATAGGAAATTGCCCAGCTATCCTATTGGCTTTGCTAGACCTGCCCGCCATATTGGTTTTGCTGGAACTGCCTGCCCCTCAGTGCGTGTATCAGACCCGGCAACTTGAAGACAAGGGAGGGAAAAGCAAACCCTAAGAGGCCCTAGACTGTCTGCTCCTATCAGTTCATGGAGTTGCTTTTAAGCTACTCGTAGGTCTTCCCTGACTTTATTGGTCTCAAGCATGCCCCTTGTGGACATTTCTTGTATTGCTATGAGTCCACTCGATTTGCCCTAAACAAACCACTGTTGCCATCTTGGCCTCTACTCTGTCAGCTCCCCTGTCCCTCATCCGCCGCCACACCTACCCAGTTCTCAACGCTTCACTTATTCCCCACTCTGTTTTCTGCAGTTTTCTCTCCTTCTCCTGGAGGTCCTCTGCCACCATGTATCTACTGCTACCTTAGTATGTGCCACGCCACACAGACCTGGCCAGACATTCTCCCCACTTTCTACCCGCCTTTAATGGAAGAGCAACAGACCTGAAACCTGCTCTTCATGGTACTCTGTGGCCATTTAGTACGTGCTTATGAGGTAACGAAGGAAATGAAATGAACCACTCCCTACTGCTCGCCCCTTGACCCCCAACCTTTTTGTTTCCTCACTGAAAGCGCCTGGAGGCCCCTGAGCACCGTCCTTCTGAGCTCTACTCAAGGCTAAAACAGGCTTTCAGAATCTGAAGGGACTGACAGAAATATCTGAAGTAGTCTGCCGATGGGGGATCCAAATCTGAGAAGTGCAATCTCTTCCCCAGTGTCCCAGCAAACTTGGTGTCAGGTTAGGAGTGGGAGCGTCCATCTTCTGCCCTGACCCCCTCCCCGTTTCCATTATAACCTTCCTACTGTGTGTGTATAGCTCCCGGTTCGCAGGCTCCTCTGAAAGCCCACTCGGAGAATACAAGACTTAAGGAGGGCAGAGTAATTGATGGGCGAAAGAAATGACTATTGCCACGGCTTCGTCTGAGAGAAGTTTTCTTCGGGAGGGGCTTGACGAATTCTCTGGGGTTCTTGTAAGCAGCAGCGATTTGAATAGTTTCTCCAGCACACTGTTAACATTTATATGTCCCCCATTTCATCTGTAATCTGCTTTTACAAGGCGCTGGTGAGCCTTTGATGGCAGCAGCAAATGACCCAGGCGGCTTCCTCCCACATGTTCAAACTGAGAAGAAAATTTGGGAGAACCTAAGGTTCTCATCTCTGCAGACGAACCCAAACCCATCAGCTGAAATTGCCCATCTCCATCTAGACACATGAACTCCTTCGGCTGCTGCTTTCCACGATCTTCCTTCCATATTTGCCATTACCCTGCTCCGGTTATTGCCCACATCTGGAGTATGGCAGCTGTCCTGTAATGTGCAAGCTGCGGTATGTAATTTGGAGAACTTGAATACAAATATCTGTTAATTAAAAAAAATACAGACGCGTGTTTGTCAGCTTGTAATTATGTAAAGAGGAGCACCAACTCCCAAACTAATTTAAAAAACAAAAATAACTTTACCAGCAGCTTCACAAAAGATTCCACAACTCTACGTGTAGCGGTTAACTTTCTGCAGAGGATCCCAAAGTCCTTCACAAATGCCTGGCACGTGTCTTTAGGTGTAGCAGGTTGTGGTTCATAGCATAAGTAAGAAAACAGGACTGGGGCAATGGTTTAGTGATTGGATTCTTTTTATACCTGCTTATGATAAGAGTGACAAGGGACTTCCCAGCCCAAGCAATGTTGACATCGGCAGGCTCATTCTGTCATAATAGGTGTGCAGGGCCTACTTCCTCCTCAGCTGTAACACACAAAAATGCCCCATGGGGTTAAACTGCCCCCAGGTGAGAACCCTGTCATTTTTATTTGTTGTATACTATGCATGGGTATAAGTGGACATTTTCTCATCCTGTGTATATGACCCCAACTGGGTACCGCTACGATGGCGTTTCACCGGGTTGCCATGAAGAGCATATAAAATGTGGAATATTTTCCAGCTCTGGAAAGGACATTTGGAAGGTGAGGTTTTATCATGGCTATTGTTGCAAGATGGCCCCTGAAGCACAAGGCTGCTCTGCTCCTGGAAAGCAGCCTGGTGACTGACCTTGGTTGCACAGTGCTCTCTAGCTCCCTGGAGAGACAGGTAGACCCACCTTTGCTCATGGCCAAAGAGCACAGAGGGAAAGACATCTGCAAAGGAAAAGCTAAAAGGGAGGAAATATTCTACAGACACAAAAGATGAGTCTGGATGAGGGGGCTCAGCCTCCCCTCCATGGACTTGGGACATCCAAGCTACTCTGTTACTGTTGGCTTGTATAAAGTATGCACTCTGGGCTCACATTTTTTTTATCTTTTCTAGCCATTTAATGCATCAAAATAGCACATTGTACACAATACATACAAATTATTATTATTATTATTACTTATATTTAAAAAGTGTAGGGTCAGGCGGATGGTTTATCAGTTTGGATCAGTGGTTGCTATTCCAGAGGACCTGGATTTGGTTATCAGCCCCACATGGTGGCTCACAACCGTCTGTAACTCCAGTTTCAGGGGATCCCCAGGCTCTCTTCTGGCCTCTATAGTCCCAAGCACACATGTGGAACACACACACACACACACACACACACACACACACGAAACCTATATACATAATAAAATAATTTTTATGAAAGAGTAATGAAGTTGTTAACTTCTGAGAAAGCAGGTGATGGAGAAGATGGTCTTCTCAATGATTTTCTAGCTCAAGAATTCTGGGATTTAAAGCCAGATCTGGCCCTTAGCTAATCAGATTTTAGTGCCCAGCATTCATTGATAACCGTAACTATCCCTTTTTGATGACTCTTCTATCCAGAACATAAGTGGATCACTTCCATTTGTTATCTCAAGCTCCCCCACGGTTCTATAAAGTATGTGTGTCCCTCTTTGACAGATGGGAAAGCTGAGGGACACCATAGCTTATGTGTGCTCAGAGCAACCTGCCTCAGAGCACATCTGTCAGTATGTTAGCAACGTAGACAAAGATTAGGGTCTGAGGGCTTGTCTCAGCAACTCCAGGGCCATGGAGAACAGCCTGCATCCCCATTAAAGCCATCAAGCTATCATTTAGGACAGACTGAACTCTCCCATTGGGTACACCTTTGGGCTCCCTTCCTCCACAGTCACTCAGCCTCAAATGTTGCAATGGCTAAGAAGTATATGAAGGTTTGGGGGTTCCCACAGTGTAGACAATAAATGAAGGCAGGCAGGTGAAGCTGACAGGCTGAGTGTTGCACACGCAGTCAGTACACCCAAAATAACAATTTCTGCAGAGTGGCGCCTCACTTATTCAGGTCCTCTGGAGACACACACTGCTCTGACACTCGCAGAAATCTTGGGTTGATACAGGTCTTTCATCTCCAGCCTGCTTCCCGACTTTTTCATTTTCTATTATTAAATATTAAACCCTGTAAACACGTTCATTTGGGCATACCATATTTTCAGTCAGATTGCCATTTTGTAACAATTTCAAATGGTATTGGCATCATTTGCTTCCCTGGGCAACAAATGCAAGCCCAAAATCCTACCGTAGATTGAAACCAGGTCTTACCAGGTAGCATGGGTCAGGACTCCTAAGTCCCCATTTCAGATCCTGGCCTGACTTACATCTCTCCTAGTAAAAGTGTTTCCTTTGAAAGTGAATCTGATAGTCATGCTATTAAGATCACTCCTTAAGATTTAAAGTCTGTTGAAATAATTTTTAAAATTTTCAAATTCTGAAAGATGAAACCTATCCAACTTGAGTGTGAATTTCATAAACCACACATCTCAGCTCCCGGCTTGACATCCAGCATATATCCAAGTCTTTCCCTCTTCCCTCATATTGTTTGCTATTTCTCTGGAATTACTCGTTATTTTCTAATATTAAATATCCAGAGAAAAACATAATGAGACCAGCATGATATATAGGAAAGTAATGTATTCTGAAGTTAGAAAGAAATAGGACCATTGAGCCGCTGATGGTCTCATTGTCCAGGGTTCTGTCTTCACCAATAGCAAAGAAAATTGAAATTTGGGAAGACCTAAAGGAAGTATAATTCCATCAACGCATCCAACTGTGAATGACTTGAGTGTTTTTATCTCAAAATATTTCTAAGTCTCAGCTCTCTAGGACTCTGCAGTAAAAGTCAAGAAATTCCTGAGAATTGGAATCTATAACTATTGTTCAAACAGAACAATGGAACAGGAGCAGTGCACCCCTCAGTGACTTTGACCTAACCAATGATGTACTATAGCTTGAGAGTGGAGTGCTAATGTCCAAAAGTAAAATTTATGGTGTGTGAATACTCAAACCATCCCTCTGAATAATCAATATAGTTGAACAGCCCAAATGGGTTTGTTGACAATGGGAAATAAATTAACTAAATGAAAGTAACTCAATCGAGTGGGCTTATCATTTTTGCCAGAGAATTTAATCAAGGCACTCTCCTGGTAGGTCTTTGCTGACTTCCCAGAAACCTATCCCAAAGCATCTCTATGTCCTAGGCTGCTTCCTGTGACCTGGGTAAAATTATTAACCTTTTCATGACTCCCAGGATCCAGCTGTTGAGTGGATCCTTTTACACATCTGGCAGAGGGTGATGCCCTTTAGTGAGGGTTTGGAAAGGACTTTAAATGTGTAGTTCATATATTAATATTGCTTTCCAATGCCCAAGACAGTCTAACAAAATGGTGTCTTAATCTATGTCACAGCTAATTCATTTTGGAACTGAGTCTACTGTATACAGATTTCAGTTTGAGGGGTCACTGTGAAGCTTTCTTTGCCTTGGGGGCAAATATTGACCTCCTGAGCTTCCATCAATATTTACCTCTTGAGTCAATAAATCTGTATTGACCTTGATAAAAAGTCAACACTTCCCCCGAATCTCAGGGTCTTCCTCATCTGTGCAGCCTTGAGACCGAGTCTGTCACTTAACTCTGTTCTAATAAATCCTTATTTGCAGGAGTTATGACACAGCTGTTGGCATGCCCTCGGGGGCAAAGTTTTAGGGTGTGTCCCTAGGCATTTGTGTAGAAATGCATGCTAAAGGGAGAATGTCACAGCACTTCTAAGAGAATTTCTCAACCTATGTTTCCACATTTCTCACTCATTCTCAAAGATTTCTTTCTCCTTTCCATAGCATAAAACCAAAGCAGGCAAGCAAAACTAAATGCAAAAAGAACTGTCAAACAGGACAGAGTCAAGACCGAAGTGCTGCCTGACTTGTGTCTGTAGAAAGACATGGCACCTTAATCTGGCCACCCTGAGGGTCATCGGTAATGTTCTCATAGCTAGACCATGTGTGCTTCCAGACCACAAATGGATGATGGATTCTGCTGATTTAGAGGCCCAGATTGTGTCACTTGGTAACTGTCTGTTCATTGGCAGACAAACTACTATCTGTGTGACCTTGAAATGCATTAGTTTCCTTTTGCACAAATGAAATTCTCCTTGTAAAATCCTATCATTGACTAACATAGTTGCTAGGTGTTGAGAGCCCAAAAAGGTATAGTCAGGCCCCTAGTCCTGAGGAAGCATCCTTTATTATATAGACAAAGTTAAGTGGCTTCCTCGTTTTCTCTATATCTCTGCTTGCTCAAAATATTTTAAATTCTGTTTTCATATGCATGAGGGCACGTAGGAAAATGGCCCGTGTGAGTCACTTACAGCCATCTGTGAACCTGCTACAAGAAACATGTCATTTGTGGCTATTTGGGAGGTTGTGTTGGTTAAAGCTGTAAGGAATTTGTACCCAGTAGTGGGAGCTATCCACCTTAGAGGACATATGGAGCAGGGGAGGGACAAGGACAGTTGGGAAATGCCAAATCAATAGCACAGCTGCTGCGTCCATTGTGTTTTGTCTTTGGGGTTTGAATTTAATTGCTCTCCATATAGATTCTAGTAGGAAGAATGGTTCATCACAAAACATTCTGCTTAGAAAATGTTGCACAGATAAACAGATTTCTAGAATAAAAGTATGTAAAACTCAAAACCCTGTCCAACACTCCTTATGATAAATGAGACTTTTTTATGCATTTCCCATTGATTTATCTGCTTTTAATGGGCCCATTTGCAAGCAGTAGTGCATCCAAATTCTCAAGGATAGTGTATGTCCACGCATGTGTGTGTGTGTGTGTGTGTGTGTAGTGCATCCAAATTCTCAAGGATAGTGTGTGTGTGTGTGTGTGTGTGTGTGTGTGTGTGTGTGTGGTGAAGAATAAGAAGGCCAACGCTTTATCTTTTTTCAGGAGACTGCTAGACGGCTGACTCTCTCCAACAACTTCCTATTATTTTATCAGCACTATCAGCAATTCAAGCCATAAAAACGCATTTATCAATTGTTTAAATATTTTCAAACAACTCAGCAAAGAATACACTGATAAGATGAAAAGGAAGGGGCTAGCTATAGACTGACACTCAAGTTGGGTCCGTTCTGTCTGAAGTTTTAGCTTCATCATCAGCTTTCTGTGCACATTCTACAGGGCATTGTGGGTAGCATGCTTTCCAACTCACAGACAGCTCAGCAGTTCAGGCCTGGACTGTTGACAGCTGCCTGGAACCACGAGTCCAATCAAATCCATCTTGATGACTTAGATTAATTGAGTATCAGAAATTTTGCTCTATTCTGTTCCTTTGACCCAAAGCCTTGAAACACCAGGCAGTAATCCGACACTGAAGAACTTAACTATACTCACGGGACTCTTTAGAAAGACTGCACTTGCCTCAGTCCTTGGCTGGATTTCTGAAAACAACAAACAACACAAAAACAGACAAACACTTGGGCAGGACCCTCTTCCAACAGTTCATTTCAAACCACAGGGGGTAGTTAGATGTTAGCTACCCTGCTCTGCAGACTTGCCTGTTTCTGCTTTTCTCACCCCAAATTTCATCAAAGAGAATAATTTGCCTTTTATTTATTTATTTAAAAAGCAAATTAACTTCTCTTCTGTTTCTTGGCTCATGAGTCAGTCTAAGGTTTCTTTATGGGCTCTCCCTCCTTTCAGACACCCCACAGACTTCCAAGCAAGGTCATTCATTCATCAATTCATTCTTTCAGAAACCAGTTACTTCTTAAGCATTTGCTGTTTGCCGGCCTCACAGACTGAAAGTGAGGGGTAGAAAAATGGGTCCCTGGTCATTGCTATGCAGAACTAATATAGAAACAGACCTCAACAGGCAGTGGTGGTGTGGTTATGGGGTCATCTGTCCTAGAACTCCAGAACTCCAAAGGGTTTAGCAATAGCAGGAGGAATGGCCAAACTCTGGTACTTGAGTGGGAGGTGGGACATTCTCTCCTGAGACGATAACAAGAAGCAGCAGGGTATTGATAATGTCCTTGTCTACTTCAGACAAGAAGAATAAGGAAAACCTCTGAGATACCCAAGGAGAGGGACCAAGATAATGGTTGACTGTGAGACTGGCATCTCTGGAGTGATCTGGAACCACTGAGAAAGCTTTGGGATTTTGTGACATGAGTGGTTGTTGGAGAGATGCCTCCACTGTGCAATGCTAAGGCTCACAGCCAAGAAGACAGGGACGGCTGCTAGTCACAAAGGCAGTGATATTACTCAAGCACAGTGTGAAGAGCAAAGAGAAAAATTCCAATAAAAAACCATGACTAAAAATAACATTTAGAGGTATATTCATTAGGAATATCCAGAAAAATGGAACCAGTAGGGTGTGTGTGTGTGTGTGTGTGTGTGTGTGTGTGTGTAAGACAGAGGGACATATATCATAGATAGAATCTATCTATCTATCTATCTATCTATCTATCTATCTATCTCAGACAGACAGAATCTATTGTAAGGACTTGATTTATGTGATTATAGAGACTAAAAGATCCGAAACCCTGCATCACTAGAAACTAGAGACACAGGGGAGCTGATGATGCAGATATGTTCTCTGAACCTGCACTTGAAACCCAAGAACAGCTCATTATAGAAGGAAAGCTAAGACTCCATGCTCCAGGTACTCAGAGAAGAGGCCTTCCATCTGAATGAGGACAGGGAAGGATTGGGAGGGAGGACTCATTTTCTTTGTCCCACCCAAGTCTTCACCTGTTTGGATAACTCATCCACAATGGAGAAGACAATCTCTGCCAGTCTACTGATTCAAACGCTAATCTCATTCAAATTCTCGTCTATCTGAATATCTGCGGCCTATTGGACATAAAAGCAAACACTACTAGGCTGGGCAGAGGAGAAAGAAGAGATGCAGAAGTGGGTAAAAGAAAATAGAGAAAATGTCTCACTTGTATGGATGACCATCTAAACCATCGTATGTATCCTCCTTTTCCTAGGAAAGGTGTGTGTGTGTGTGTGTGTGTGTGTGTGTGTGAGGGTGGCATGCCTCTGGGGTGGGAACAGGGACTGATAAGTGTTGAGTATGGCTAAGCAAATCTCAGGATCCTATCTGTGTGTCCTTGTTAAATGCCATCACTACTGAGAGCAGGGGCGAAGAATTCATTGAGCTAGGAGATGGGAGGTGGGGCCAGATGGAAGAGATGCCTATAAATGCTTGCCCAAAGTCAGATTGGATAGTATCTCAGTGGAGATCAAGGCCACAGAAACTAATTTAGGATCTGGCTTCCCCTAGGAACATCCCAGGTCTTCTTCCAACTTTCTTAGTGATTTATCAGTGTTCACGATCACACAATTCCTTCTCAGCCATACTCCCAGGTGTCTCTTGATTTCATTGTTTTTTGTTTTTTTTTTCAATCCCAAACACCAGCCACTAGAAGGAGTCAGTTAGCATTTACTGAGCACCTGGCACCATGTTCTCCATCCTCTGTCTCCTGCCAGCTGGCCTTTGAGATGCAACAAGAAAACCACAGGGTCAACCCACATGAGACCATAAAGAACCCATATGAGACCATATTATCACTCAGGTGATAATAGAAGGTCCCCAGTCTTCATTTGCCTTTGGCACTGCAAAGTCACACACAAGCCAACCGTGCAATGCCCATTAAACAAAGGAGGAGTCTGAAAATTCTTTGAGATGGTTTTCTGGAAAGCAATAATGGCTGATACCAAACCCAGGTCTCTGCACATTGCTTCTAATGATACCAGGTCTTCTACTTACATGTCCTCATGGGCAGGTCAAGGGAGCTTGGCTTCAGATTTCCTTCCTGTCCTGGCAGAAGTCAATACCACTCAGCCAGAAGTCCCCTGCTTAGCTAGGGACCAACTAGGTTTTCTGCTTCTTAGAAATATCTTTTGTCCAAAAAAGATATGGAATCGTCAGTGGCCCAGCCTTTCTTTGCAGCCTGAACTCTTCTTTAAATTGGGAAACTGCAAGCTAGCAAGGCTAGAGGCTCAAATAGGCCCAATCTGAGTTCTCACCTTCCTCTGGCAATGTTTGATCTAAAAAATTAAATATTAATGCTTGACAATTAATCTCCGATTTGAAAGAACCATAAATACCATATGGGTAACCTCTGGACATTTCAATTTCCAATCTGTACAAGTAAGATAACATCCTGAAATGGAATGCAATCATCAATTAGCAGTGTTCCTTAGGACAGATGGAGCTGCAGAATCTGAGCAAGGGATGATTCTAAGCAGCAGGACCATCAGAGGAAGCAGAAAGATGAGCGGTCCAGCTTCATAGCAAGCAGCCAGGGCTGGAAGTTGAAAGGTCGATGTCCGTGAAGCCTGAGTAACTTCTGTCCTCATTCTGTCTTCATGGGACTGAGCTCTGTGAATCTGCTAGTCAGTGTTTGTCTGACTTGTGCTCCAGCACAAAGGTCTTGATGGAGGTCCAGGAGGGACATGCCACAAAATGGGTGACTCTGGCTCCTTCTATGCAGATTTCAAGGGCTGGAAAGAGTGGTCAGCAGAATGCCTGTTTGGCATGCATAAAGCCCTGGGTGTGGTCCCTAGCACCACCAGGAAGCAGAACCTGACATTATGTGGTAGTGTCCACTCATATGTCAAGAACAAGCCTGAAGCAAGCACACGAGTTCACGTCTGGCAGCGCTGGATGGTCCTGGGCCTGGTTTTCTCTCTTTGTGTCACCAAGAGGGTAACAGCTAGAAGTGCCTGGCACCAGTTGTAAAAAGTGCTTGTAGATCCTTGGTGAGAGGTCGTTGGACCAGAACAGCGCTTTGTGATTTCTTATTATATTTAATGGAAAATTGAAGCACTCAGATATTTCCAAAGTGTAATTTGTTCTGATGGGTAGGCCGACAGTGGATTGGGCTGCTTCGCCGCGGAAGAGGCAAAAAATAAATTAAACAAATTAATGACTGTGACGCATTCCAGGGGAAAGAAAATGCAGTTGATAATCTACCCCTGCTCTGGTCCCGAACAAAAATCATCATTTTTATTGCACTCGCATCTCTTTGGGCTGCTGCTTCTTGCGAGGATTTTTTAAGAAAACTTCCCCTCCAGTCGTTTTCTTTAGCCCAATAAGCACAGTTGCTAATTTTCTCTCATTTGGAGATTTCCCCCCTGGAACCATATGCCATTGAAATGCTTAAGACACGTGGAAATGGACTGATGAAGATATGAGGAGACAGGGAGTTTCAGCTGAGGAGAGACTTTGTCAGATGGATGACTCTGACATCAGGTTGCCTAACTGAAAGAGAAAGATCCTGCCACCATGGAAGAGGGAAAGAGGGAGGGTATTGTATCCAATCTGCTGGGTGATCCAGCAGCCAGTGCCAGAGACAGAAGGAGGGAGAAAGGCTTTGTGTCCCCATATACCATCCCGTACCTGGCTTTTAGCGCGTGTATAAAGACTGAATAAATAAATGGGTGAGTGAACAAGACGGACTGAAGCAGAGTTTAGGAAAGTCTGGGACAGGGCCTTGCACACTAGTGGCTGCATGGGGGGGCTTGCACATTAGTNNCTGCACGGGGGGGCTTGCACACTAGAGGCTGCACGGGGATGGGGGGCTTGCATACTGTTAACTGCACATAGCCCCTGGCAACAAAGGGCAACCCGGAGTGAACAGCAGGTGGGTTTTGTCTTTATACCTTGTGAAAGCACCTGACATGGGACTATGGGTTACATTAAGGTTTTTGTTTTGTTTTGTTTTTTTGCTTTAGTCACTGTGTGGAGTCGCTTACACCTCCTTACCTTTGCGTTCTGCATCCATGGACTCAGCCAACCATGCAAGAAAATGTTTGTGAGAAGACAATTCTATCTGTAATGAATATGGATTGATGTTTTCCTCTTGGTCATTATCCCATAAACAATATAATGTAATGATTTCACTAGGATTTAGATTGCATTAGGCATTATCAGTAGCCTGGCCATGATTCCAAGTGAGTATGGAGGTGTTTATAGGCTACAAATGAACACTAGCATTTCATATGAGATGTAAGCATTGTGGGAGGCCTAGAGTCGATCTGTTCTGCGTGCCTAGGAGTTGCTGATATGTAGACTGGGGAATAAATGGTGTTAAGAAGGAATGATTGGGAGTGGGGCGAAACAAAATGTTTCAAGGAATGTTATCGTACCCAGATATTATACTACCCAAACTATGGGGCAACTTGCAGTCCCTCTGGGGCCAGATGAGTCTCTCCTAGGACTTTGGTGTGATGGAGAGGGAGAGCCAGTGCAGACCCTGGGTCTACAGACATCCAGAGGACTTCCTCCAGAGCCTTCTCTGGCCCGGCAAAGTCAATCTGTTAATGCACTCCAGCCTCCTTGCCTTTGTTAGGGAGCCCAGTGTATTAATTAAAAACTGCAGGCAGCTGTAAGTATCTCCAGAACAAGGATTAAGCCAGCTTTCCGTCAATTGCTTTCAAAGCCACTGCTCTTTGCTAGAGCAATGCTTTCTTCGGGGTTAAAGCAACTTGCTTTTCGCTTTTCCATCTCCTCCACTACCACATCACCCTGCTGGCCCCCTTCCCTGAATCGTGCATGCTTCAAACCAACTGCAATAAGAAGACCATGCGCAAAAGACACAGCAGTCCCCTTCAGATAGACACACATGTCCTCAAGCAGAGCCAGTGCAGGATAGGCCCAGTCCTTTCTCTTTCTTACCAATCTCTTGGTTTTAGCTGTGTGACGTATTAGCCAATGCTCAGGTGTGTCAATGGCAGAGAGAGGGACCCAGACCTTTATCCTGCATAACCCATTTTTGTTCATTCTTTTGTTCTCTTCTGTAACCTAAGAGTTGCTCCCTCTGATAGTAAGTGAGCACTCAGGGGAGAAACATGTGCCTTCCATGAGAAGAGTGGACAGAACAAAGGTACTCCTCTAGGGGTAAGCTGGGGTATCTACAGAGGTGGAGCCTGCCATGGCCACATGGTCAATCCTCAATATCCCATGACTGTTAAGATGAACTGCCTGCCAAGTTCTAGTAGAGGACCTTTAAGAGCTCCTCCTGGGATGGAAGACAGCGCCGTGTATCAAATCATACTGTTTTTAAGGTTTGTAAAGGTTGGCTTGAGGCCTGGGTCATGGACAAGCAGGGCTGTGCATGCTCTGTCATTCTCAGCCCATATATAAGCTGGAGGAGGACATGGAGCAGGAGTTTGGATGACTACAAAGGCAGAACATAATTAAACATCTCAGAGCCCACCAGACAATTTGTAATTTACAGATCTTTCATGTTATCAGCAATGAATATTAAGTAAATCAATAAATTCTCCATTGAAGTGATAAATAATCAACAATAATCACACAAAATCAGTCTGAACTCAACTCTAATGTGACTACAAAAATAAAATGTCAAATCCAAAGCAGGCTTTATTTATTTATTCATTTTGGAGGCCGAATGGGAACTGCCTAGAATTTCTCTCTAATCTGCATGCTATTGCTGATGCCATATCCTTCCATGCCTTTGGTGATGCCCCCAATACCTCACAGCACCTCCATTTGGAAGCTCATGGAAATAACCAGATATGAAATACACATGCCCACAGCCCTGTTTGCACACACATGCACACAAACATAGCACTTGGAAAACGTGTGTCTTACTGGTCTTACTGCTGTACCGTTCAGCAGAGTGCACTGTGAAACCATCCCCAGCAAAGAAGGAAAGGGGAAGAGAAAAGATCTAAATCAGGATAGCGTAAATAAGCCTGTGGCAGGCCGGAGAAACCCAAACATCTAATAACACCAGGGGAAAATCACTGCTGAATCTATATAAAAACAGTATATCAGAAAAATCATTTCAGAGACCTTGGAGAGACAGAAATCACACACACACACACACACACACACACTTCTCTTTACTGGCGTGAGGTTTAAATGTGTAAGAATTACTCTTTCATGAAGAATTGGAGGTCAATCTCTCTCTCTCCCTCTCTCCCTCTCTCAGAGTGTGTATTATATCTGTCCCACACTTGTAATTGTACAAATTGTGAGTTTCATTGTGCCATGTTCACACTTGAATCTTCCATCTTCTTTTCTGGATTTTACTGTCAGCATGTTGAAGTCATAACCACAGGGTTGGGAAAATGACTCAGTCAGGAAAGTGCTTTACACTCAAGCTTGAGGACTTGAGTTTGATTTCCAGCACTTACATTAAATCTGGGAGTGAAGGTGTGTATCTGTGACCCCAGTCCTGGGGAGACAGTGACAGGAGGATCTCCGGGACTTACTAACCAGTCACTCTAGCTGAAACATTAAACTCTAGGTCAAGTGTTAATCTTGGGCCTCAACAACACACACAGTTGCACATATAGAGATGTACACATACATATAAACAATACACACACAAATATGAAATAATTCATAAAAAAAACTTCATTTATTCTTAAATCCTGTATTTCCTTTACTTCCCACTGACCACTCCCAGGATATATAGGATAAGTAAACATGTGTTTGTTCTAGCAATGTTTATTCACGGTTGGCCTGGTTTGAAGAATAATTTCAACACTTCCTTCCCTCTCCTTGGTCAACTGCTTCTTTCTTACACACAAGTTCAATGTTGAAGATTGGAGTAGCAGGGTTAAGAATGTCAGGGAACTTCAGCCAGTCCCCCTGGCTCTATCAGTAGCGCCTGAACCAGGAGCTCTTTGGCTAGGAGGTTTGCTTCTCCTTCTGGTTACGTTGACTCCAGTGTCCCACTGGCCCATGACTGTGCAGCTGTTTTGACATAATGCCCGACTCTCGAGGGCAGTTAGTCATTCTGTAAGGAGAGGGATACAAGCACGGGTTTCACACGGGCGGGTGGGAGGGGTCGGCCTCACGTTCTAGTCTCCCTCACCTGGTTCCATCCTCTTCAGGATAGCCTACTGTCCTGTCTCATTCCTCAACAGCTCTGCATCCAACTCCCAGGAGCAGCTGATCGTGTAGCTTCCTAGAGACTCTGCAAAAACTCTACTCAGTAAGATGTCGCTGTGCATCGACTATGTGTCCTTCACTGAGGCAGATGCTATGGGCAATAAACTGGAAAATGTAAAACATGGTTTCTGCCCCTCTGCAGCTTATGTTCTCATTAGAGAGAATTCAGAAATATGAAAAGCCATTACCAAACACCCAGAGCATCCCTCTTGGCTCGCCACCTTTGTTTTCGGTCTCAGCTCTCTTCTGTTTTGACTGAACGTAAAGGGCATGTGTGATTCCTCTCCTCCAAGATGGTCCTTGCCATGGATGGCTTACATCTGTGGTAGGCAGTCAGCGATCTTCTCCCAGAGAGATGCTAACATTTGGATCTTGAATGTCTCTTGAATACTCACATGTTAGGGTTGTGGTCCCTGAGGAGGTTTTATTAGAATATTTGAGCAGAGGGTCATAGGAAGGGATCATTGGAGAAGGGTTTTGACAGGGATTATATAACACATTTCCTCACTCACTGGTTTGATTTCTTGGCACTGTGGTTGGCAGTGTTTGTTTCTTTGTTTCTTTGTTTGTTTGTTTTTTGCCATACCAGCCAGTGTTCTCCTCAAAGGCCTAAAAGCAATGTATCCACCCAAGCTTAGACCAGAACTTCTAAAGCATGAACCAAAGTAAACCTTTTCCTCGTAAGTTTATCACAGGCCTTTCATGACAGTGATAGAAAACCCACAAACACACAACTAAGAGGGCTTTGCCAATTCAATCTGGTTCAAAACTTGTGAGCATTTCTCTCTGTTACCGGCACCAAGAAACCTTTTACTCAACAAGGCATGTATCTTTGAATTTTTCTCTTACTTGAGAAAGTTCTCTAGCCTCCCATCTTTACTCTAACTGGGCTATTGGCAATTCCCCTTCCTCTGTGAAGGTTGATCTTTGTTCCAAAGTAGACCTGACTTTCAATCTCTTAGTCACCCTTTAGGTAAAGAAGTTTGAGCACTGAATACAAATGAGATTCTTGATGGAACATCCTAGCATCCCAGATTCCTAAGGTTAACATGCAGACAAGGCTCATGGTTCCCCACCCAAACTTCACTCCGTGAGGTGAGGTGGGAAGAGGGAGAGAGGGAGTCATGGTTCCCCACCCCACCCTCACTCTGTAAAGCGAGATGGGAAGGAAGTGGGAGGAGGAAAGGGGGGTGAATGAGAGTGGCGGCGCATGAAGCAGCATCGCTTGCCAAAGTCTTCCCAGCTGTGCCTTGTGGAAGGCTGTATCTTCTGTGTGTAGGAAGAAAGCGAGTGTGTCGTGAATCATGCCAAGCATGAGTAAGGGCCTGAAGGCAGAAACGAGAATAAGTGGTGAAAAAAAATCCTACTGAGGAGGCAAACCTGACCTGAGCTGGACCAATTTTGAGTTCTGAACTCTGGGACCAGATTTTAAAGACCTTAACCACCAAACAGTGCAAACAATGGAGACAGGCATTGCTGTCATGGACATTGGACACCTTTTTCTATTTTAAAGCTGAGATATAATCTAATGCTTAGGATGAGAACTGCAGCCAGATGCCTTCCACTCCTCTCGGGCCCATTGCCTGATCTATCTTGGACCCCAAACACACTGACACGCAGATTTTCTTGGATTCTTTATTTTGCTTTGAATGTACACAGTAGAGAACTCGATGTGAGCTTGGCTGGGTGCTCTAAAGGGAAGGGCTGTGTTGTGCATGCATCTGTTGATGCAACTGGTACCCAGACCATCTGTGGGTGGTTCCTGCCATTCTTAGCAGTCTTCCTCTCTTGGAGAATGAAGGCTGCTACATTGAGTCACTTGGTGGCCACCGAATTTTATTTTAGGAATGTGTCCTAGATACAGCAGGCTTCCCACTCACGATGCAGAAGAAAATGCCCTTTTAGAAGAGGATCCCTATTTGTCTGACAACAGCACCCTGCTATAGCAATCTCTCTCTTTTGTCAGAGGCTGAATGGGGAGACACTCAGCCTTTGATCTCTGCCTGCAAGAGCTCAGGGAAAACCTGTGCATCCTGGGGTTCTCCCAGGTAGACTTACACCTTCCTGTCACTCTGCGGGAAGGGCATCACCATTTTAGTGTGCCAGAAGAATCAGAATACTAAAACCTATAAACTAGAAGGAAGTAGAGACTCCAACAGTGCACAGCACCCCCTCAACAGCAGTTCCAGTAAAGGACCAGTCTGCAAATTCCTGCTGGCTTCCCCTGAAGAAGACTCACCACTTCACAAAGATTCCTAACCCATGGTGCCCAGGGAACTCACCATGCTCGTGGAAACACTGAACTATGTTTATTGAGCTCACCAAAACTCCCTATAGGTTCAGCCCATTCATGTCTGCGTTTAAAGGAAGAAATGAATGAGTGAATATGTGATGTAGGAGGGTCATCTGTAACACATAGACAGATGACCCTCCTACATCAAATATGGATAAACAAATTCTGTTATTCCTCTCCATGTCCGCTAGTAGAGCATCATCTAGTAGGCGGAAAGCCTCTTGGCAGATGATAAAAGTTAATACAGAGAAGAAAGAATAGCCGACATTTTGGGCCCTTGTGTGCCAGGCACTTTCCTGAAAGCCTCACATATATTATTTTATATATTTGCGTGCTTTGTGAGGTACGTATTTGTGTGCTTGGAACAGTTGGGATGGAGTGAGGACTTCAGAGGTTTGGCTGAGCAGCTCTTGCCCTCTCACACCTCCTCTGCATGACTCCCGAATCTCTCTCCTTTCTGGCTTGATGCTGTTGAACTAACATGTTGACCCAGTCCAGTCACCTTTTCCTCCCATCCCGGGCAAGGCAGACTGCCAGAGCAGGTGGCACTTTCAGGGGCATGGGAAGAAGTGCAGGGAAAGAAAGCACTGGCCTGTCAAATGTGGGTATCTATCAAATGCATTTGCTTGCTTGTTTCCCTAGGGAAGAACTAGCCAACGCTTAGCACACTGTACTGGGATCCAGGATCTCTACATGACATGGTATTTGTATTCTCCTTTCAGCTAACTTTCAGCCTAGCGCTCGACTTTCCTGGACCCTGGCTAACTGCTGTGGTTGGAACATGACTGAGAACTTTGGGGTTCTCAGTTGTACTAATCTCCCTCCATAAAGAAGGATGGGTTCATACATTAAGGCAGCTTTCTCTTTATTCTGATCTTGAATCTTAACCTTTTTTTCTACTATCAAGTATATTTTCAATAATATAGAATCAGTTTCTTATTAAATCATAAGAGAAAGATATCAAGCGTGGTAGGTATTGTACTTGAAGTTGATTACAAAAAGCATTTATTGAGGTTTAACCACTAGGAAGTGGATAGAAAATCAATTACATGGTAGTTAAGCATCCAATAATATGTGTTTTAATGAACAATTCATATTTAACACCTCTTATGAAATAATGAGCTGTGTTGGAGTTTGGGGACAGCCAAGCAATACTTGGGATATCTGGGCTAACTCTCAAGGAACACAGAGCCATGTTTGACCAAAAAGCATCTCAAAGCTTTGGGACCATGGTTTGTGAAGACTGGTTCACTGCCCAAGCTTGCACCATGCCTCAAGACTGTACATAGCCACGCAGTTTCTGTAAGTTTCCCCATGTAGACCGAGCAAAGATAGTGCAGACACCAGACTGTTCTGAAAGATTCATCAGAGCCCTTACTC